>WEKX01000957.1:401634-523684 GCA_013390025.1 Pitta sordida | reverse complement strand
GGAAAGGACACAGCCCAGGGAAATATAGGTGCCCAGGAAATAGCTCCATCAGTTGCACTTTGTGTATGACAAATTCACAGCTGAATTGCCACTAATGGTACAGTTGCCTAACCTCCAGTTGGCATTTAGCGCTCCATTTCCCATACCATTGGCTAATGGTCAGATCTACTGTGGCTTATTTTCTTGCTATCTGAACATAAATTGGAGGCAATACCTCACTAAAGTGCACAATATTTTAAAAATTCACCATCAGACAGGGTGGAATCTTTCAAAACCAACAGTACCCTCTCTTTTGCAACCTCTCCATTAAAGAGCTCCATTTCACACCACCACGTAGGCAGTCAGATATTTTAAGCCCTTTCAAGCTCACCCACTGGGACTTTCTATTACCAACCACTTGTAAAATAAGGAAAAGTGACCCAAAGATCTTTACCTGCTTGGAAGACGTCTTCTACCTCCTCAGAAGACAGTCTCTTGCAGACTCTTGTAAATCTGCCACTGACAGGAGCCAAGAAAAATGGGGACAGGAAAGCACCAAGCCTGGGCTGTCCTGCGGCCTGGAGGCAAATAGCAATCCCTGTCTCCACCTAACCCAACCAAAGCCCGGCAAGTGAGTAAATCTGTGTCCACTGGCCTTTTTAACAGTCCCTTAATGACCGTTAACTTTTTTCAGCCAGCCATTGATTCTAATGGCATGTGCATTCACACACAATAATACCTCAGACGGCCTTCATTAATTTACCATGCATAATTTCTCTGAAAGCTTTTGCCAATAGAATACCCCTAAACTGACTCACTAACTCATGAAGATAAAGCACTTTCTGTGTGAAACCATTATGCAGATGCACAGCATTCTCCTCAAATAAGTTAAAAAGTAGGTATTGTTCAGTGTCTACCCATTTTTTTGGACACTGCAAAGTACCAGGGCTTGAAAACCTAAAGCTGCTGCTGGAGTATCCGGTGTGACAATGAATATGTTAAGATTCTCCAGTCTGAGGAAGGAACAACAAGAAAAAAGGCAAATTATATGAAAAAGCCTTTCTGCTGTGAAGTTCCTGAAATCTCTTACAAATTTCAACAATGGGAAGTCCTAAAAGTGTAAGGCTGTTAAAATACCAAAGGAAAATGCAGCAATACAGATATTCACCCGCCTAGGTCTATTCAACCGGAGAGAGGGTGGGGGAAGATCCAGCAAAAGGAGTGGATTAGAAACAAGCTATCCCAGAGAACAAGGGTTTAGAGCTGTCAGGAACTACAGTATTGTCATTAGCCTTGCTATAAATTATGAAGGTATCAGCATTTTCCCATATGCATCTCTCAAGTCTCCTCTTACGTACACTGAAGAAAGATTCAGACCTCAGCCCCGTGGTGACAATGATACTGTAGACAAAAGCACCCCAGACCTCCTTCAGAGGTATAAAACCCATAAAAACAACCTGCGGTCTTAAAAACTTTACAAGATGCTTGTTGCAGGAACAAAAAAGGTGAGGTTTGGGGGTTTTTTTTATTACCAGTGATTTGTCTTTAAGCAAAGTCATAAGATGATAGGTGAAGAGCTGATTGAAAAGGTGATCAGGAAGAGGCTCCAATCTTTTGCACTACACTCAAGACTTTTATCAACTTGCAAGTCTCTCATCCCTTTCCAGAGGATTGATCATAGAGCCCATGAATGCTCTGACTTCACTTCCACGGTTATAGGTGCTTTCCTGACTTATGCAAAAAACCACCTTCTACAGACATATGCTTGTGATGCCTTCTAATATTAAATGTGGATATAAAATGAAGATTAAAATAAAATTAGATCTGAAAATTTAATCTGTCTCAAATTCATGAGTCATGGGATTCAGGGGTTTGGGATCTCATCAATGAGCAGTGAACCACTTGCACGGAGCACAGGAGCCACAGTGCGAGTGGATCAAGAGCAAAGCTTTTAAAAAAATCTCCATTAAAAGAAAGCTCTGTATTACCAAGAAATGGGGTGTTTGTTGTTATTTCAGAATACTGACTGCAAAAGAGGCTCCTGTACTTCAGCGAAAACAAAAAAAAAAAAGATAATGAAGACTGACAGCATATGTGGGGGAAATATGCTCACACGGAAATACTTTTTTAAAGTGAAAATCACCAGAAGGATTTTGGCAGGAAGGATTTAGTACAAAGGATGTAAGCCATTATCTGCATAAAGGTAATGAAAACTCGGGGAAAACACCAGTGCCTGGACTTAGTATTGTTAAACACCATTAATATTGTCACTAATTACACTTGCTTAACTACAGCTTTGCCTGCAACTGTAACATCACAAAATGCCAATAAACTGGTCTGTCTAGGGAGTAACAAACTGCTTCAAAAGCCCTTAAATATGTGTTTACAGATGATATAGGGAAAAGCAATCTAACATACCTGAAGAGGAACATCTTCCCTGTCCCCTCTTTTTTTTTGTACGTTTACCTGGCTTCGAACAACAAACTCTTCCCCCATTCCCCCAACCCATGAAGCACCCTGAGCCCAGGCCAAAGTGAGCACGGGCTACAGTTCTCCACTTACTCAAGTGGTAGTAGTAAATCTCAGCCCTACACACATGTCTCTACTAGGAATCAACTAGTGCATATGCTGGAGGATTTGCTACTGGAAGCAGCCCGTCTGCTCCGCATAAAGCAATAACTCTACACAAGGCAGGAGACACTCGTTCCCAGTGTGTGACAGCCCAGCAGAGTTACAGTCACCCCCAGCCCCCCATTCAGGAGGAACAGCAAATCACTCTACATTTTGCTAACCCCTTAACAGTATTTCCATACAATAGCATCCTTTGCTCTTGCCTTGTGTATTATAGGGGGAAATAGGACAATGTTTCCCCTTTTAATCTCTGATTTTTTACATTATTTTTTTCATTGCATAGGGGTTTTCACTGATATCTTGCAGTGTATCTCCTCATAAGGTAAACAGTGTTGCACTCTGATTCAGAAAGAATATGTAACAGCAGAATAAAATTCTATCCATATGTCAGAAGTACAAGAGGTTCACAGTCAGAGCTGGCAAATGGTGTAATTAATCCTGACTGCATTTCAGCAAAGACAAATCTAGAAATAATGTACAATTTCTCTCTTCGTGAATTACCACTTGAGAAAACTCCCTGCCCGTATCGTATACACCCAAAGCAATTTTTGCAGATTATTTACAATAAATCAAATTCGGGACAGTGCTTGACTGATGAAATTTCAAACACCATCTCTTTATTCTTTGGGTGCTCCTTTTATAATGTCAAGTTAACAGAAAAAACACAGCGGATACACAGACGCCAGACGCATTCAAAGGTTTCCATCTGGGCTTTAATTACTATCACAGTTGCCTCACTAAATTGAATACGTTCCTCCTCCTCCTAAGGGCTTTGCCTTGTATCTGATTTAGCTTACTTTGCCTTGATGAACAAAATCTGGTATAATAATTTTCTATGATGCCCCAGAGGAGCATCATCTTGTGTATAAACTTGCTGCCCCATAAGTCAGTTTTTCACATTTCTCTTTACAGACATTACCCTGAACTGTACTCAGTGACATCTTTTTTTCTTTCAGGAAATGATTTTGGAGAAGTCCTAGAGCAGATTTTCTCAAAAAACCACACTTAGATTAGATTAAGTCACTGTCATTATTGTAAAATTTAAAAAAGGGGTAACAATGTTTAAACCACTTCTTCCAATGCAGAAAACAAACAAAGCCCTCTTTCTCCCCCTCCACACAGCATCACCTGCTCCTGACCCCACTGACCAGTTCATTATTGCTTTCAGTTGGTAATTAGTGAGGCCAGACAGTCTGATCTTTGCCATTTCTCCTGACCTGTTAGGCTTGGCCTCTCTGTTATTATCAGTGTGTTTCTATAGGTGTTCTCAGGGATCAGTAACAAGTATGCCATCTGTTTTAGCTCTCCTGATTTGAACTGTTAAATAAAAACACGTAACATCATCCACAAAAATACCATTGTTAGGGTTCTGCAGCAAGCTCTGAACTCGTTATAATTAACTGCAGACATACTTGCTGGTTTCCAATAAGGTCACTCTTTCAGTAATCAGAGGTGGTCCCAGGAGGTAGTACATAAATAGCCTATACTGAAGCCTAAATTAGGCTAACTCAGAACTTCCTGTACTCTTCACTGCAAATAAAGCAAATATTTATAGACTCTTGCAATATTTGAGGTTCCTACCTAAGAAATAGGATCAGAGCTGCTCTTCTTCCTCACGGTAAATCAGAACCCTAGCAAATGTCCCAAAGCATGGACTTCTCAGTGTATTATTTTTATTTGAAACTCCCCACGCCGTTCTTTAGATATCCATAATAAAAAAAAACTTTTAAAAGTTAAAAAAGGGAATTCAAAAAGGAAATGAAAACAGACTTTGAAGGAAAGCATCCTCTGTTAAATTCTTATTAAGGCATATTGCCACAGACTTGGAACATCTGGCTTCTATTCTGGGCTCTGCCACTGACTCTCTATGTGGCCTCAGGCAAGTCCTTTCAGCTTTAAGTCTCCATATTTTCTTTCTTTGCAAGCAAGTAAGAGTTTCCCTTCCTTCTCCCTTGTCTTTCTGTCCTGACTATCTGGATCAATGCATAATTTTAAAGAAGACAAGTAACATCTCACTGGATGCATCACACAAGCAGACACTTTTCTGAAGGATGGAGGCTCTGGACTGTAAACACTTCAGGGTAAAGACCATCTCCTAACATTTGTCAAGTCTTCTGTTTTATAGACTATGTATTTAGAGAAGGCTAATGGTATTCTGTACAAGTTTCTGGAAGCAGTTGGCTGAGCTTCTGCTGGAATCATCACTTTAAACACTGTTGGGATGTCATTGTTTTATTCCAAGGTGTCAGAATGCTTAGAGCTTTGGCCAGCCATCTTCTCTCATTAGTAATTTTCACACAAGTCTAAATAAATGTTTGTACTGTGCCCAACGTAATGCAGCTCCTATGTGCCACATTAACACAGCTAATAAATAAAAAATTCCTGTTCATGATATTCTTACACCAAGCCAGCAGGAGAAAATGGCCACTCATCAGAGAAGCAGGAAGCATTAGTGGCTGAGGTGGATGGTGTTAGCAAACAGGCTCCAGCTGGAAGACTAAACATTTTAAGTAACTTTATCATTTATTTTCAACAGTAAACTGCATTTCCTTGCCCCTCTACCACCTCACAGAGAAGGCCTGGTGAAAACCATGGTACCCATTTATCCTTAGCTAGTTCTTGAGCCAGCAAGCCTCTTTGTTACGTTTTGGCCTGGAAACTGAGATCTGAATGATCAATGCTGTTCAGCCGCTGCCTCTACACAGTGCAAGAAGAATGATACCAATGGGCAATGAAGAATACTGCTTCCTCAATAGCTGCCACCAACATGCTAGATGTTTTTCAAATACAAAATATCCAGACTAAAAGTGTTGTCAAAGACCTCTCAGATACCACTAGAACACAAAATTAATACACAGGGAAATGTCTCTGTGAATACATCAGCAGAACTGCATGCCTCTTGTCTTGCCTGCATCCAGCTGTGGTGCAGCTTCCTTACATTTCTTTATCATTATCCATTGATCTTACATGAAAAATTAAAATGATCGTATTTCAGAAGAAAGTGTTCTGAGAACAGAGATTTGACTTTGGAGGCAAATACAGTTAACTATCATAACATGTATACACAATTTCCCCAAGATTCTGGAATTTCACACTAATCAGATTATTTCTTTCTTCCAGGTTAAGTGGTTTTCCTGCTGCACCGAATAAACATATTTGAACAAGCATTCTGGAACTACAGCATCCCATGGAACTTCCCCCAGGCTGTACAGTGCAAAGGTTCCCATCTCCTTTAACCAGGAACATAGCTCCTGTCCTTTTAGGATCAGCTGCTATCAATACAAATAATCTCACATCACCTTACTTAGACGCACTAAGTCTTTGATAGAAGTGATTTCATGGACAGGCTGTAGAAGCTCCCCCTATCCGCACTACCAAATCAGAGCTCTTTGTTTCCACTGCCTTTTCTTCGCCTTTTTTGCTCCTCATAGGAGAAGCCCAGCTCCCAGGCCGAGACAACTGTATTTCCTGGACCAATGAAGCTAATGTTACTCCCAACAAAGTTCAGGAGAGTTATGACAATATTCTTGAACAAGACCCCTTGCCTATGAAGATACTTGAAAGAAGAGAAAGCTGAAGCCTTCCTAACCATCAGGCTTGCAAAAATCCAAAACAAGAAATCATTTATCTATGCTCATAAAAAATACTACTTTGCTGTTGTGATTTTAGAACTTGAGATCCTGAAATGTATGAGTGGAAAAGGAAAAGCAGTCTTCTGTGAATCCTGGGAATACATGGGGTGGTTCACTATGAAGATGACAGTTGCCCTAGAAACCTCATAAGCTGGAGTGGCAGATAACTGAAGTAGATGAGATCTGTCAGAAAATGTTTGGCATCGGCAAACCAATGCTTTGAAAGCATAAAAATTACTAATTGTCTGTGTTTTCTTCAGTACATCAGATAAAAGGTTCTCCAAACCTTATAATAATAACCTCGTAATTTGGTACAGATCTCATTTTCTGACCAGGAGGCTATCAAGACAAAAAAATTTTGAAAGTCTGACTTGAGAAGCATTCATGTACCAACCTTACTTCGAACAGATTCTGACTTTTCATATCAAATTACAGAATCAGAATCATTTACAGAATCACAGAATGATAAAATACGCTAAGTTGAAAGGGACAAGGATCATTGAGTCCAGCCCTTATCCCTGCACAGGACTATATCCCAAGAGCTACACTGTGTGTCCAAGAACGTTATCCAAACACTTCTTGAATTCTGTCAAGCTTGGTTCTGTGACCACTTCCCTGGGGAGCCTGTTCCACCACTCAACCACAATCTGGCTGAAGAACCTTTTCCTAATATGCAGTCTAAACCTCCCCTGGCACAACTTCAGGCCATTCCCTCAGGTCCTGCCACTGGTCACCACAGAGCAGAGATCAGTGTCTGCATCTCCTCTTCCCCTCACAAGGAACCTGTAGACTCCAATTAGGACTCGCCTCAGTTTCTTCTTTTCCAGGCTGAACAGACCCAGTGTCCACAGCCAATCCTCATAAGGAATCCCCTCTAGGCTCTTCACCATCTTTGTTGCCCTCCTTTGGACACTCTCCTGTAGCTTAATATCTTTTTTATATTGTGGCCGAAACTGCCACAATATTCAAGGTGAGGCCACCCCAGTGCAGAGCAGAGTGGAACAATCACCTCCCTCGACTGGCTGGTGATGCTTTGCCTGGTGGCTCACAGGATACTGTTGGCCCTCCTGGCCGCGAGAGCACGGCTGACTCGTATTGAACTTGTCACTGAGCAGGACCCCCAGGTCCATTTCCTGGCACTGCTTTCCAGCATCTCATTCCCCAGTCTGTACATACATCCAGGGCTGCCCCATCCCAAGTGCAGAACTTTTCCTTGTTGAACTTCATATGGTTATGTTTTTAGATTTTTTTAGGTTGGAAAAGACCTCCAAGATCATTGACGCCAACCATTAACCCAGCATTGCCAAGTGCACCACTAAACCATGTCCCTAAGCACCACATCTACAGGTAGTTTCAACACCCCCAGGGACAGTGATCACCACTTTCCAGGGCAGACTGTTCCATTGCTTGACAATCCTTGAAGTGAAGAATTTTTTCCTAATATAAAAAAAAAAGCTGGCACAACTTTAGACTATCACTTGGTACTAGGGAGGAGAGACCAATCCTCACTTCATCACATCCTTCCAGTATGTAGAGAGCAACAAGGTTCCCCCTGAGCCTCCTCTTATCCAAGCTAAATAACTGAGTTCTCTTGGCCACTCCTGATAAGACTTGATCTGTAGATTGACTACTCAAGGTAGTGAGTGAACACTGAGGAGATAAAAATCAAGGTTTGGTTTGTAGAACTAGAAGACACTGACTTTTGCCAAGCCCACTAATCCTGATTTCTCATCTACAGTAAATAGACAACAACATTGAAAAAAAGAGAAGGTTGAGCTTCAAAACCAAAAAACCTTTGCTATAACATATTTAGACTTGTGTTTCCTTAATTGGCCTCGGTGTATGTTTTTCATTCCTTTTCCCTCCCTTAACTGGCCAGTTGCCAAGAGAGGAGAAAAGAAGAGATAAGGAACAAAAATTGATTACAAGCAATAAAAGTAATTTTAAACTTTCTTAAGGACTGGGCCAGAGCAGGAGGGAAAACTTGGGAACTCTGGATTTGCTACATTCTTCTTCATGGGTCCCCAGTGATGCCAGTGTATCTGTGCAACCAGCACACAGCAAACAGCACAGCTGCTCACATTCTCTGTGCACAGGGAAGCAATTTTCCCCTTTCATACATTATTCACAACTTTCTGCAGCCATTCTGCAAATTCAGTACATCTTTAATGCAATGATGAGATAGAGATGCAGATTCTTTCCCTTGTATTGTTTTTGTTTTTTTCTTGAATACTGAAAACACTGAATATGGGGTTTCTTTCTCTTTAAATTTCTCTTTTCGATATGGGGCTAATTTAAACAAGTAAGGATTTCCTGCTCTGATCTATGTCTTCTCCTCCAGCCAAGCCCAGAGAAACCACCTTCTAAGCATCAATATAGACACACCCACCAGAGAAGGGATAGCCCCAGCTCTCTCAAACTTTCAAAATGGTTTGGGAATTGAAGGCCTTCAGAGAAAACACTGTCTTCTTTTCCTCTCTACAGTGACTAGCACAAACCACAGTCAGCTTCTCTACATTTAACACTACTAGCCATTACCATCAGTAATTCCCTGCTTTCAAAAAAACCCCTTGACTGCAGCACTCAATATTTATTCTCACTTGAGGTTAACATGACAGATTTGTCAATCAGCTTGGGAGGTGAAATAACATTACTTGGCCACCTGTTCCTTTGAAGACTTTCACATATTTTTTTGAGTCTCTTTGGAGTTTAGCTTCTATAATGCAACGCAATATCATAAGATGAAGTAATCTGATGCAACTGATGCAGAAAGAAAATGTAGATTTTCTTTGTTTTTTTCTGAAAGTTTTGATACAGACACCAAAATAAGCAGTATCCTTGTGCTCCTACATCTCCAAACGGAGCAGAGCAAACCAGATCCATCCCTCGTGTCACCCTTGGCTTGGCATGAGGAGTATAGACTTCTTTCCACAGTTCAGGGTTAGCAGCCATCTTGCATGTCTTCTCCAGTTAAAGTGGAGTATCTTTGTTTTGCTTCGAGAATATAATAATTTTCTCATCAGGGCTTTGTAACATAATTTATAGGAGCGTCTCTGGACAACATCCATCTTGTTGGTTACCTGTTCACTCACAGCATCACTGCAGTTTCTACATTGTCAGGGCTGTGTAACACAAATCAGATTTCATTTCAATATTGCATTGACGCCGTACCTGAACTTGAAACACCGTATTTGCACACAACACTGTAGGAGTCAGATCACACAGTTCTAACTCAGTCCAAGAGCACTGACAAGATGAGAAGTGCATCATTCACATCAACAGATCACTTAGTGAAGGTCTGATGTTTAGGGGCAGGACTGGCCAGCAACTCCGGATCAATCTCAGCAGTCTAGGCAGTTCTTTTAACCTTTCTGAACACTAACTTGGTTTTTGTTAATGTGGTGCTTAGATTGCCTGTTCCCTTTATCAAAATACCTTAGTTACTTAGGTTTGTGAAATGGATTGAGATTTTAGGGTGAAACAGGTTATGGGGTTATCATATCCTGCAGATATGATCAAAAGTGCTATAGGCTGCAGAGAATGTTACAGTTCCGCTGATGTAGGAATGACAGCGAACTTCTGCCCTTTGTATCTTGATATGACTGGCTACACATGATATGAAGGGCAAAGTTTCAGAGGAAAATTCAGTAGTATATCATCCCAACCTTGCTATCCACATGACTTACGTGGGTTATTGCAGTAACCCACCTGCAATATTCACATTTCTAGTGAAGATTATCACTCCTGTATAAGAAATAGCAAATCTGCCCCTTGTTCCCACCAATGTGAAGTCCTTTTAGGAAAAATTGCAAAGCTTTAGACTATCTGCATGCTGTGCCAGAAAGCAGGGGACCCTGATAAAGAAATGTGTATGCCTGTGATCTTCACCCTCAGGTTAAGGCTAGCATGAAAGCCCCCTTTTTGTACACAGACTGACATGTTAAACATGAGGGGTTTGACATTGAGGTTAGCTCCAGGTTTAAATTGCAAGGCAGAAAATCCCTGGGTAGTTCCAGTAGAACTACATTCACTGAGTAAATGCTTCCACCAAGTTCACGCCAAATGCCACCTGCACTGGCTGGCACAACATGCAATGAGTAGGGGATTCTCCGCCAGGAGTTGCTGCATGGAGAGCGGTTTCTTACATTTGCAGGGGAACAGGAATCGATCATTTACAGAGCTGTAAATACATCTAAGTGTCATCTAGGGCAGAGCCTCTACCAGAATAGAACGTTACCAGTTACAGGGGCTTATGTTGTTCTTCCTCCTCATTGAACAGGCTGTTAAATGAACAAAACCAATCTGATCTCACACATCCAACTAGCATATAAAGAAATCTCAAGAGCAGCTGCTGCCTACCTATAACGCTCTAATTCCAGCCCAAACAATCTGTTTCCCAGTTGTGAGAGAGCAATCCACAAAAGGACCCAACAATCAGATGGAGTCAGCAGAGACATGATGTTGTGCCTCCATCTCTGGCACGCAGCTAATTACAAAGGACAATTATTATAATTAATGCCAGTGGTATGGCCAAGTCTCCCTGCAACTGCTGTGGAGAATTTCTACCCTTGCTTCAACCAAAAACCATCTGTCAGAAAGAGAAACACAAAATAAACCCCCTCCTTGCCAAAGACTCCCAGTAAAATGTTTTATTGCCACTAACCTGGCAGTAACAGGGAGGTCATACAAGTTTCTAAAAGGAACCACACTGAGAAGTGAAAATCCCTGCCTCCATATCCTGAGCCTCATCAGATAAACAGTTCATTGATTTATGCAGCAAGAGGCTGCTGCTGGAGAGGTGCAGGGACGGATAAGTTACACACTCCTGCTTGCCCCGACCAAGAGTGTGTAATATAGCAGGGCTGCAGCAAGGATCAGCTAGAGAGAATGGACTGAAAATGCTGCTGTTGCAGAGCTCTGTCAAGGTGGTGAGTTACACAAAAGCTACCTGTTATTGATCATTTGCACATTTAAATATTCTCCTCTTTGTACCTCAGTGACCACTTGAAAGGCAATAGGAATAAGGAAAAATTACGAAAGTAGATGTCATGTTCCTGACTGATTTATGCACAGACTGCTAAGAGGAAAACTGCTATGCAGGAAAGTTGTGGTTATGCCAAACTGCTTTCTGTGCAACTTAGAAAGTCCAAAGAATTGTCTGTCACGGTGACCTAATTTCTTCAGAGCAGATCTCCTCTTGCTACAGCACTGCAGGTGAGCTCTCATCAAAGAATACCCACCCATAGACCTTTTTAGTCACTTGCTTCAGGCTCAGTATTGGCACTCAGGCCACTAAGAAATTTGGTGAAGGTACTCAGACATAGCTGAACCAGCTGGGACTGCCACAGAATTTGTTCTAAAAAATGTTAAATTGTGAATAGTATTGGGGCTTTTTTCTTCCCAAAGGGTAGTTCTTACTGGAATACAAAAATTATGGCTTACATAGTTTCAATATTACCTGGATAGTCGTCTGGACAGTACAACCATGTTTTGCAGTCTCACCAGCTTAAGTGAGGAGCATCTCACATTTTAGGGCTGATCTACCCTGGAATCTCTAAGCCAGGTGCCCATACACTCACATCATCTTCAAAATGTGTACTACAGGTATTATTAGCAACTTAGGTTAAGGCAGAATGGAGCACAGCTACATATCTTGGCTGAGAACACCTGGGTCATAATGCTGCTGGAAAGACCCGAACTCATAGTACACAGCTACACATTGACACTGCCTGGTAGACAAACTCTGAGGAGCTGAAAGGGCAAAACTAGAGTCTGTTGAAGAAAGAGATACCTGCAGATGAATCCATAGCGCAGCCCATGCCATTCACTTCCATCAAGGTATTAGAAGATCAAAGAGGATGTGAAATGGGGCTAATATGGCTGGAACACCTGGTTCAGCTCCGAGCTCTGCCACTGGTAACTTACACAATTTAATGCAGGCAGACAGATACAGGCATCATTAAGTGCTACTACGTGCAAAAGCATCTGAGGATATATGCCTATTCATCCCTGGTAGTGCAATAATTATTGAAATAGACTTCTGCTATCTGCAGAGCCTCATGGGTTACAGTTAAGGTGTCTTTGCAGAGTATTTCTGCACAGGTGCAATGAATTATGTACATGTATTCACCTGAGCTGAATGAAGATTTGTTATTCTTGTAAGTTCTTGTTGATGTACCGCTATGCAACATTTGACATAAGTTAATTAAAAACTGCTTAGTAGTCTTCACACATAGGCTAATGGTGAATACATCTGTAAAACTGAAACCATTACATGGGACAGTTGTTTTGAGCTGGAATGTACACTTGTAGGTTTGTGACATACTAGAGAAAGATGAAATATTACTCTTTCATTTGAATACTTTCATAGTAATTACAATTATGTATTTTTCAGCCAATTTAAAATGTTTTCATTATTTCCCATGAATATTTAATTCTTCTCTTGTTAATGGTTAGCCCCAAAAGAGAATAAAATGCTCCAGAGGAATAAGGACAGCAATTCATACCTTTCAAGGAAAATCATCTGTAGCTTCCAGCTAAGTAAACCAAGCTGTTGTATGACACAATGTGGCAAGACAACACTTCAATGAAGCATGTTTATTCCAAGGATTCAAATGTACAAGTGTTCCCAAAAATCTAACTTCTCATTTACATTTGAAATAACTCTTGCTCAGATTAGTCAGAGAAAATAATCTTCTGCGCTTTTTAAAAAACCATTTGAAGCGAAAGGTTTCTCACCATGGTAGTGATTCAAATGTCGGTGCATGTTTCTTTAATATCAAAAGTTATTTTGTTTTGATGTTGTTAGGTATTAAGTTCTGGAACACAAATAAGAAAACAATCTATGTATCAATGATGGGAATCCCCTGAACTACCTGAGCCTGCCAAGAGGAGAAAAAAAGAGATGTTTAAGTCAAGGAAAGCTGTTTAGTGTAATAACTAAGCACATGTTGCAGCAGTTGTTTTTAACCCACCTTCCTGTCAGATAACATACTCATAAATCCATCAACACTAGGTCACTGCTGAGTCCCTCTGGGGTGCAAATGTAATTGAAAACTCACAGCCACTTAGAGCTGTTGTTTTACCACATTTAAAAGGCTAGAGAGGTTAGACTCAACTGCACTAATAGATCAGATCAGGCTGGCATCTACACCACCACTATCTATCTGAAAAGCTCCCTGTAAGTCTATGGGCAAATGTTTGCTTCTGATTTGCACTGACTTACTGCACACAAATCCTGATCGCTTGGCCTGTGAGGGTTGGGAGAGCTGACCCTTTGGAAAAACATATTAAGAATCAGTTAAAGGTGCTTAACATCTGTTCCCTAAATACATTATATCTCATCAATCAGATTTGATTCTACTTCCCCTTCGTGTTTTTCTTTATCCCTCTATTTTCTTTCCGTTATTTCTATTCAAACAGGTAAAGGCAACAGATGAAAAGTTAAAATTATTTAGGATTTTCAGCTGTAAGAAGAGTTATATGCAATATTAAGAGTCTGATTTCAGTGTAAGAGAGGATATTTGAATAAATCAGAGATCCCAGAGCAATCCAGTGGCTTGGCATTGCAGATTAAAGAGGGATTTGCCATTCTCTCCCTAGAATGGTGAAACTCTGCGTGCTGCTGACGTACGTATATGCTTTTTACTTCCTTTCCCTGTTCCTTACTTTTAATCTCTTTTTTAAAGTTGCCTTCTTAATTTTTTATGCACCATTCTGCACCAAAAATAGGTGCTATCATTGTCATAGACCCTAGTGCAACTGCAGCACAGCATAGACAAAAGTGGGCCAGCTCTCCTCTATGGCTACGTCTGTAAAGGAAAGCAGCCAAGCTGAGACAGCATAAACATCAGCACAGGTTAGCCACCAAATTCAGGAAATTCAGTATAGCTTGACTTCTGCATTATTGCTGCCTTACCTATCTGTGTATTCTCCAAACAGCAGAGTTCTCAGAAAACCAGAATATATGAGTTCAACGTAGAGGGCAACTAGCATTGTCCCTGGGTTAACAGAGTTTTCTACAAGGGACTGTTTTGTATACAAAAACTGGAGATGTGCTGAAGCTGTAAAACACAAGATAAAATTTCAAACCCACAAAGCCAAGCTGATTTCTTCCCGGGGAGAGCAAAAGGTGAAATGGTGGTGCCTGCGAACCTGCCTGGGCAGCAACACCTGCCGTGTCTCTGAGGGAAGCAGCGTGAACTTGGCCCCCATACCACGGGCCAATGTCCTAGGCAGTTTGCAGTCCTACTCAGTTTCACTCTGCTGATAGTGCTGGATGAAAATGGATTAGTCCACATAACCATGGCTAAGGCTACTGCAGTTCTGCAGTTCACATGGGCCTTTCTCCAACAAATGCCCTCTTAAAATCAAAGTGGTCTCGTCACCACACCATGCCAGCATCTGTGCCTCCCACACCTACGAAACCAGCCAGCAGTGTCTGACATCCTGTCATTGCACAGCTAGAGAACAAAAATTCACAAACCTTATGTGAAAGTTCTTTGTAGTACCACTTAACACAGCTGGGTAAAATTCTTTGGGATATTTAATCTCTCTTCGTTACAGGGAATCACCTGCCAGAATGACATGGCGCAGCCTCCCAAGACAAGTGATGTCAGGGCTGGCAATGCTCTTGTCTGACACTCTCCTGGCAGGGTATTTCAGGCTGATGGTGGCATCCAATACATTATTATAGCCAAGCCATCAGTATCCATTCTGTGTTAATTCTCTCTTGGATAGGTGAAGGGTCAAGATATTACAGGAAGTGGCCCTTATAGCCTACATGATTATTAGATCAAAACTGAATGATCACTCTGCTGACTCAAATACACGAGGAAAGAGCAAAATCTCAATCAGTCAAACATATAAAAGCAGTTGAAAGTGAAAACAGAGTTTGGTTAATTAAGTAATGATGAAAAAAGCACACCTATTTTTCATTAAAGTTTGTGGTAATTCAGAGGCTCACAAGCCTTTGCTGCTTCATGATAGACCATAAAGAACTCATTAGCAAAGCTTATTTTAATTCTGAAAAAAATTATTGTAATATTTGCCTACGGACTTGCTTAAGTAATTTACTTAATTTATCCAGTTGAAAGAAAGGACTAAACAGTACGGATTATAAGTGATAAATGCAATGAAAACCAAGAATTTCCACTGCACTATTTCAATGTATCCTAATCTTCCTTGGTTCCATGCTTGACCAAGTCATATTGCTTCAGCTGCCTTTGCTTCCGTCACTGCTCTGTTCTGTAACATCAACAACTCACTCCCAGAACCACTTAGGAGCTACAAATTCCTGTATACAAATCAACAAGCTTCAAGGCAGCAGCCAGCTCTGACAGCTCTGAGTCAGAGGAAACTCTGCTACGGCACAATGTAGTTTCTTGCATCTTCCCTAAAGCATTTGACATTGGATACTGCCACTGGCAGTGCTCCGCAGAAAATGACTGCCAGCTTTATCTGCATCTGTCAAAAGCACTGCTTAAAATATACACCCTTAATTGTTGTGCCAGTAGCCTTCTGGAATCCTGCAGGGATGTACTACCCACAAGGACGATATGGTGTGTCAAATAACCAACCTCCTGCTGAATAAAAGTTATCTTCAGAAAGGTATTAAAAATAATGCTGGATAGCAGACACAGTTATGCTCACTTTTTCATCTGCACAGTATTTGCATCATTCACAAACAAATGCCTAGTGCTGCACAACCAAAGTAACTGCGGAGAACAGACTTTGTCCTGTCCAATCCTGTGTATAATGTGCAAAGTTACCAGCCAGCTTCCTAACCCAGCCTCCTCAGTACTACTGCATCCCTTTAAAAAGCAAGAGGAAAAGAGTTTGCAGTGGTCAGAGACAGAGAAAAAAATGTTCTAACTTGAAACTGACTGGCTTGAGTGTGTGAGCATTAATCAGAAAAAAATAAGAAATATCAAGGCATGTATTGCATTGTTGGCCTAGACCATGCTCCAATGTCAAACAAACTCACTAAAATAGGGAATGCCTTAAAGATGAGGATCTCAGTGTCAAAAAAGGAGTCAAGGCAACAAGGGTAAAAAACAACCATAAAGAAACTTCAAGGGTATGAAAAACAGTGCTAATTTACTCCTGGGAGTAAGAGTAGAGTGAAGCAGAGCGTGCTCAGGGTCTGTGATGAAAGACCTTCGGTGACTCCCCCTTCCTTTCCACTCACCCAGTCCTGAAAGGCAGAGACAAAATGAATAAAAATCAAAACCACTGAATGAAAAGAAGAAGCAACACTTTTCACTAGCTTTCATATCCAACAATGTGGTGGGAAACCGTGAAGAAGTGGTGCAGCATAGGACAGCCTGGATGTGGAGCTACATCCGTGCCTACAGACCGGGTGAAAGTCATTTAGAGGAAGGACAGAGCGGGCAACCAGTTAAATGCAAAACAAAAAAAAAATCAAACAAATAGGCAAGTGCTAGAATCTTAAAAATCAGCCAGGTGCTTTATTGGGAATCAATTTTGCTCCCTTAGGAAAGAGATACGATAATAGAAAGACTCAGATCTGGTAAAGAGCCTTTCTCCTGAATTCTGTATAGGAGGGCAGCATGAAAGGGCACCTTCTAGCAGTGACTCGGAATAGAAATGGCCAAAACCATGTTCAGAATAAAAGCAGACAGCACATTTCTGTGCTGCCACTGAAATGAATAGTCTTAATTCATGTGATCAATTCGTCTGTCTTTCAGACACAGTATTTCTCTTTAACACCACCCTCTGTTTCAAATCACATAATTTTCCATTTTTTCTTTGCAAAAATCCAGGTTCCACCTTTCTACTGCTTCAATCAAACCTTGTCCCATCACTTTTCTAGGTCAATTCCTCCACTATCACCCCTTGTCCTGATCTTCTCACAGATTTCCGTCCAACATCAGTATTGAAAAAAATGCTCCTTTAGAATTAGCCATAAAAGAACACAGTAAGCAAAACAGTGACTTCAGGATGTCTGAAGCAATGTCTTTCCTCTTTCAGCCATCGTTACCTGCTGCCACACTCTCTCCTGTCTGCTGAATCTCCACCACATGCCCACTCGGTGTATCTCTTTTCCAGGTTGGAGAGTCCTGGTCTTTTTACTCAATCACCAAAAGTTACAGACACACCTGGTGATACATTTCATTGGTTTTCTTGCAACTGAGGTCAGTACTTTTCCTCCTCAAGATCAAGTCTGCAAAGCAACTGAACACCAAAACAGCGCTCCCCAGTCTCCCTTCTTAGGGTTTGTCCACGAGTAGTCGAGACCTCACTGCATGTGATGCCCATACAAACATGCCAGCTCAGCTCAGCGCCAGGGGCAACAGCATCCACCAGAAATATGTCAAAAGTATTGGTGTGTCCTGAAAGGGTCAAAGCAAAGATAACAGAGGTTTTATGTTCAAGACTTTCACATTTTATTTTGAGTCTCCTTGCAGCAGGCACGAGTCAGCAGAGATCTCCTTCCAAGGCCCTATCTCGTTAAACTGTAGCAGAATTTCACTGAACATTCATTCAGTTCTCTGCACTTTTTGCCCTTTTCGGCAGGAAAAGGTGCTTTTGATAGTTCACCTGTTTAATAAGGAAATTTCTCGGAGGGTCTTTGCTGAGAACACACAAAAATCCACTGACAGCTGCTGTGAGAGTTGCTCATTTTTGGGTTAACACAGTATTTAGGCAGGAAGCAGTTGAGAAAAAGGTACAATTTATTAAAAACAGGCTCCGTTCCAAAACTCACATTAAAGTACAACACATGGCACAGAGACAACACACTCCCACTGCAGCTACCTGCATGGACAGGCAACCCCAAATCCCCCCTATTGTGTGAACCTAGCGCAGGAGCTGCAGTTACACCCCAGGAGAAAAGGACCCACACCGCTTGCAGTCCTTCAAAACTACAATGCTGTGGTAAATTCCTTTTTTGAAAGTCACATCCTGCTTTTCCACATGGCGCAAACTGAAGCCAAATTTTTGCATTTCTTTTTACATCTTTAAAGCATCTGTCAGACAGAAAGTTGTCTCTCTGAAGGACTCATGCAATCCCTCACACCACTGCATCAATTGAACGTAACTATTTTTACAGCATCTTTCGGAAAGATCTTCTCCAACTTACAGAAGGGAAACAGAGACAGAA
Source organism: Pitta sordida (assembly GCA_013390025.1). Lineage (NCBI taxonomy): Eukaryota > Metazoa > Chordata > Aves > Passeriformes > Pittidae > Pitta > Pitta sordida. The sequence goes on along the minus strand of WEKX01000957.1, from coordinate 505,318 downwards.
AGCCACTCAGTGATTTTGCTTAGTGCTCCCCACTGCAGAGCAGGATGATGATCACTCTGCCTCTTACGGACTCCCTCAGAACTTATCTCACTGAAAAACAGATTTGTACGTTGTCCCATACACTCCAGCAGTGAGGTGAAGGTGGGATTTTTTCCCCCTCCCTCCCCTGGAGGCTACAGCCCCCACCACAGGCAGCCTCTCCTCTACTGCTCTTCTTCTACCTCCATGGAGGCTGCATGGCTTTGGTGGGACTATTTCTGTATGTTACAGCCTATGAACCCATGTGGGGACTCACTCCAACAGTGCTGCAAAATGCTCATCTCCCTTTGGGCAGAGGAATGACCTGGTGTGCCCTGCCAGGCACCACTGCTGCTAGCCAGCTGCAGCTCACCCTGCACAAGGTTTGAGCTACAGACACACAAGCCCCACTCTCTACAAGAAGCCAGCAAAGAAAGTCTCTGAAGCGAGTTCATAAAGCACCTGATGTCAGCCTACACAAAATAGCAACAAAACGGTCGCTTCCAAAAAATGGTTGTTATAAAAAAACTGACGAGATTTTGCCATCCACCTCAGAGATTCCCACTACCAGGTGGTGACTATTTTACTCGCTGTACAAAAGCACAGAAACACCCACCTCCCCCCCACATCCCTGCCCATGTCAGCAGCCTCGCAGGAATGTTTTCATGTACACCCACATTTTTCTTTCCTCACATGATATTACAGAAACACTTTGCTCTTTTCGGATGCTGCACTCCAAAGCATTTCTGTCAACAGTAAGTTGCATCCCTAACATAAGCTCATGTGTGTAGTGCAGCCATCAAATCCCACCTACAGCCAGAGTCTGGTGGTGAAGAGGATCAGCGCAAAGCAATGACACACCACAAGGACACAGACACACATGTGCCTCTCCTGCCCTCACTCCAAAGGCTTCTTGCCCAGTTGAAGCTTCACATGAAGCCCATATCTTTATGTGTAAAATAAAATTTCGGTGAAACTTCATGAAGGTTCATGCACAGAAGTGCACCCCAAAAGCCTGGCGGTGCTGTGCTACTGTGCCACCAGCACCACACACACCAATAATCAATGTTAACACATAGATGAAGGAACTGCTCACAGCTGATATGGAAGCCAGGGTTTTTGAGCACTTAGAAACAGCCCTGGATGCTGCACTGAACAAAAGACCTTCAGCAGGGGCAGTACACTAAAGGGTGGGAAGAGAAGAGTGCTTGCCCTGAAGAGGTTGTACGTTGTATTTTTTTCACAATTAGAAAACTCAGCAGTGGCTGAATGGATTTATATCTGAAGTATCAAAAAGAATATTTTTTCTACCTCTAGAGGAAATAGCATCCCAAGCTCCAATTTTTATTAAAGCAACTGCAGAGAGCAGTCTAGAATGAAATTGCCATCTGAATCTTAATTATACCTTCACATTGAAACACTGTAGCAAATTACATGTAAGATTAAAAAAAAGGAGTGATATTAACATATAATGAGCCTCATCAATTACTATGGATCAGGAAAAGTAGCCCTCATATTATTGAAATGGTTTAATTTGCATGACTGGATGATTCAGATTCTTCTTGGTCATTCATTCAAATCTCCCCAAAAGCCATAGCCACAGAGAAATGTCCTGTAGCAGGCTCAGCCTTAAATAACTAAATTAAATACACTGTTCCTTACCCTCTCATTTTGCAACAGGGAAATTGGAGAAATTTCCTACAGTAAGTCTAGGGAGGAACACAGATCTTTAGCCATTACTGACCTAACTGTGTATGTATATAAAATTAGTATGATTTTTATAGTGCAGCCATATGTAAAATGACTTGCATGTGAGCTTAGCTTCTTATAGACTGAAGCTCAGTCCCATGCTAGAAACTGGGAATATATTTTAGCAGTATAGCAAGGGATGGACTTAAGGACATCATTTGTACAGGAGCACAGTAGCCAGTAAACCAGGCAGACAACAAATAAACTATACTCAGAACTAAAGTTGTGTGTGCACTTAGGTTTAGTCCCAGCTAAGCCACCAGAGACAAATAGTTGATACATCTGGGAATGCAAAAGCACATACAGCAGAACCCACACTGAGATGTTTCTTCCAATTTTGTCAATTTTTTGGCTTTTCTTGTTGATCCTTGGGAGTCTTCCCCAGCTCTAACTGCATTGGTTGGTGATGATAAACAGCAGGATGACAGGTACAAGGATACAAGTCAAGAGCTGCTTGGCATTGCTTTGGACATAACATTTATCCTCTCTACTTTAATATTCTTGCTCAAGAGTTACATTATTTCCCTGCTTTGCGGGGACATTGGGAAAATCTATTTAATACTGTTGAACAGATTAAGACGCTGAATGAATATTGATCACCAAGCTCATTTTGACTTTAGTACCATATATATACGTAGGCCAATCTTCGAGACACTTTTGATGATCAGCACTGACTGATTATATTTAATGAAAACTAGTTTAGAAACACATTTGAGTCAGGTATCATTCATTCATTTCCAGATTCAATCAGCAAAGGAGTGGGGGAAAGTTTGTTTCTTTTTCTGCAGATTAAAGGTTGTGTCTACTTTGAACATTAACCACTTTCTGCTGTCATAAACTCCTCTGAGAGGCAAACTGATGGATTGGCATCAGGTTGACTCACAATAAACAGATATCTAGATGCCTGCAAGAACTGTAAAGATTAAGGATGGAAAGGAGCTTTTAGAGGTACATAGACTACTTGTCATGAGTAATGACTTGAAGAAAACAAAGGCAAAATCCTAATTTTAAAATGCACTGTGAAGTGCTTATTAGAGAATAGGGCAGGGATAAATTTCCAAGGGAAGATCTGAAAATTGAAAATTTCATCACTTGTAACTGGATGTAAATGAACCAGACAAAGCACCTGAGAACATACTATCAGGTACGCTCATGGTTTGGCAGGCAGATCATTCAAATAACTTAAAAAGCTTCTTTTCCACCTGATATTCCATGAAGGCCCATAGCTGGAATTATTACAAGCCCCTGGTCCAGCGAGGCCCTCACTGAACCTGGGCTTTTAGGGGTGAAGAGAAGAGGGGAGGAAGGACTGGCAAATCCTTGGGACACCAAGATTTCTCACGAGCACAACCTAGACATGCACTATGACCCCCCTTCTCCCCCCGTTCCCCCACCTCAGTCACCCTGAAAAAAAGTCTGTGGTCATTTATTGCCTTTAAAAACTATATATCCGAGAAGGTGACTGCCTGGTGTGTGCTGGCTTTAAATCAGAGAGATGGCAGGACATTCAAATCATCCCCATGTATCCCTTGTGGTCCACAGGCATCCTTCAGCTCTCCCCAAGTCACTGGTGTCCCAGCGATGCCCTTGTTGTGGGCAGCATGATAACAGAGAACAGATAATGACTCCAATTAGGAGGTGTGAATGTCATTCCACTCCCCCTGCTTTCTTCCAGGTCACTATGAATGTGTTTGAAATCTACTGGCACAGCAATTTAACGATAATTCAGATTTAATTTGCACTCTGTCATCTCTGTTTTTTCTATAGGCTTTAATAGTTTAATTTAACAGTCTTAAGCACTGTCTATATTACCGAGACATAATGTGTATTTCAGATTTGAGCAGCTGCACGGCACAAAATAATATTTCATGTTTATATTGTGCCTTTCATGCCGAAGATGCTGAAAAATGCCTTGATTACTATATCCACACAAGAATCAACTCATCCATCACTGAAATGCAGCCACTTCTAGGTTGGAAAACTCATCAGTCTTTAATAATTTAGGCAAAATAGAGCAGAATATTCCACTGAAAATAGGAGCCAAGTTGAGCAGGTAAAATTAAGTTATCCAAAACTGCAGTTGGGCAGGGCTGTCTGATATGCTCAGCCTCATGACAGGAAATTTTTTATGACTCTCAGATATCTAATCAAAAGGCAGTACCTGCAGGAACAGTTTCCCTTACGCCAGCACTGGTTTATTACCGGTCAAGAGGAAGGAAGGCTCTACTATTTGCTGCACAGGTCAGCAGTGTGGTCCTGCCTCTCCCTCTGCCACCTTTCCTCCAGGTCAGCCAGTCCCAATCTGACACCAGTCAGAACCAACCCTTAAAAAGATAAAGAAGCCATGAAATGATTTTCAAAGTTTCACACTCCAGCAATGCCCAGGCAAGATCCTTGAAGCCAGTGGGAATCCATCCACTGATGTTGCTGTGCTCTGAATCAGGCCCTAATGAAACCCAGCCCTGCTCTGCCTCAGCCTCACACCTGGAGCATCACCAGCTGCCAATTTCTAACTGAATGTCTGTCCAGGGACAGCAACTTCCACCTCTCAGTGAGTGCTCTGCTCAATCTTTCAACCATTGGTGTAGGAGAGATCTCTTACACATGGAGATGGAAACCATCTGGCGATCAATCTGTCTCTGAGAGCAGAGTCCCACCTGCTTTAGCTGCCCCACAACCCCTGCTCTGATCAGCGGAAATCCATGGTGTTACAGCCTCTTCCTAAGATGTCATCCTCCCCAGGCCCTGGCAGCCATGCAAGGCAGTGCTTTCCCATGTAGTATTCCAGCTAAAGCCTTGTCTCACTGGCATATTTTTGTGACAGTGATCCAGGGACCAAGTAAAGCAACAAGGAAGTGGGTGGGTGGAGAACAAATGTGTCAAGCTTAATAAAGATTCTCTCTATTTTCAAGTGCATTATCATCCATGTTCATCACTCATTAAAAGTCTTTCATTTATAAAGCCTTTAAAGCCCAGCTTAATAACCTGCAATCATTACTTGAATCACAAAATTTGCTTTTTATTATATTGTGTAAGTGAAGCACTGTAGCATTTAATGTAAAGTATTTTTTCCTCTTCCTCTTTTATCAATGTTTTTAAAGCTATTATGATCAGGTGTTTTGCTCAACCTCCCCTAAAAATGCACTGCACAATATCTATGGCCCAAAGTAATGCTGTTCCTGGCATTTAAGCACAGCAATGAAAGAAAAAAGATAATAAACCAGCCTTTCCTGTGTGCTTGCTGCCTCTCAGGTTTCTAATGGAGCTGTTCAGACCATCCTCTCTCCCTAGGGAGAGGATCATGGTCCCCTTATATCCAGGAGACATAAAAAGGAATTTGTTCATTATTGATACTCTCCCTCCAAGAGGGAGGGGTTTTTGGTTGGGTTATTTGTTTGTTTGTTTTTAATCAAAGTATAAATTCTGCAATGAAATTCATACATGCGCAAACTGAGAACACTGCACTGACAATGGGATCATCCAGCATTATGGGCAAAAGCACAGTAACAAACCATCAATAAATTTGCAGCTGGGGACTTGTCAAGATTCGTGGCCATTTCAGGGCAGTGAGAAAGACATTTGCCATTTAATGGAATGAGGACTTCCCAGGGACTATGCCTTACTGAGCTGCCAGAATGCCAGTAGGGGCAGCCACCTGCCTGAGAAGATGGCACAGAAGTGTTTTTCAGCCCAAAGTCTACTACGTGCTCTCCCAGCATGTATCAGCACATCCTAAAACCAAATTATGCCTCGGCAGACCCAATGGGACTCATGGCAGCAGGTCTCATGTCCATCACTGAGGCCAGCCTTTTGCAGAGACAAAATGAAAACCTGGAATAAAACCAGAAGGAAAAATAAAACAGGAAGAAAATTAAACACTGGAAACGGGTCAAAACTGCAAAGCTGAGAGATGTGTATTGAAAATATGGAGCAACTCTAATCAGGATTTTGGTTCTGGCTCATCTGTAATTGAAATGAAGTACAAATCTGCTTGAGACAGGCAACAATCTCAGCTGTCTCTGAGATCTGGCTTTCATTAATTTCATTAACATCTTAAATGCATTCTTATTGCTTGTTCTTATGCTGAAGAGCAAGCAACATAACCATGAGCCAGTTTATCCTTGTTTTCACAGAGGAACAGATGCGTTATCAGTCTCAGGGGCACACAGACCCCTTGCATGGAAAATGGCAGCAAAGACAGTTGTGCAAGTGTGGAAATCTTTGGTTTGAAAAATGAACACACTGGAACTAGAACTTTGATCAGTCCTTCATGCACTTTGGGGAGCTGCACTAGCACTGTTAGTATTAATCACTGTGACAATCTCAAGTTATACTTTGCCAGTGTCGTTCTAGAGAAACAGTCCAAAAGTCAGAACTTGTATGGAGCCCTCCCAAGTACCATGCTCCAGCAGGCTGGATCTGAAGATCCTGCAAAAGGTTCAGAGCCCTTCTTGATGCTCATGGAGGGAGAAATATCACAAATCAAGTTCCTGGTAAGTGGTATGCATTAAACACACTCTAGGTGGGTGTGAGACCCATGGTATAATGGCAGTTCTTCCCTTTCGTTCAACTTTCAACCTTTGTAGTGTTTCAGCGCGCAGAAACTCTGGGCAAACTTTTAATCCACTTTCAATCCACTTTCCCTTGATATAAACAATTTTGTCAGACTTATCTCTCCTCTAGAGTGAGGCAAGTCACCAATAGAGTGACTAGAGGGTGCTACAACATATATGGGCCGCAGACTCCATCCACTGGCACTCAGAAATTCCTGGCATAAATTAACTGTTCGGCTCTGTGACGATGCTGATTTGCTTCACCTGGCACAGGCAGATATTTTGCTACAAGAGAGATGATACTTTCTGAGACCTGTCATCCTTGGGTTTTCAAATTCACTGGCATGTTTAATAGCAAAAAAGATGAAAGACAAAAATAGCTTTGTAGAGATAAAGACCTCTGTGCCACAAATGAAAATTCAGTTTAATTAAGCCAACTCACACACATTTTATTCCACCCATAAAACTTAATACCACCTAAAAATTCCCATCAAATGCAAATTTTCCTCAGTGATTTATTTGTGCAATTGTGAGATGGGGAGAAAGCACACAAAGCAGTGGGAGCTGCAGGCTGAAGTAAACAGTGTTGTCAGAATATGCAAAACAAGAGAAGAACACAAAAAAGAGAGAGAGAAGGAAGGGACAAACATTCTCTGGCTGGAAAGTTATTGAGTGTTTAGAGCCAAAGGGGAGTGGAAAGCTTGGAGAGGAATTTCTACATGTAACCTATAGCCTCTACACTATTTACACTGCCAGCATCTCTCCTATTTAGCTAAAAGATGAAAATTCTTTTTTTGCGGTAGGGTGAGATTTGTGGTTTTAAAGGTCATTGCCTAAAATCAGCACTGCAGCAAGCAGAAAAGAGCTTTGCAGTTGGTCAGCCTCGGAGTATCCCACACTTTGAGGAGTGCTGGCAGTGAGGTAATCCCCTAGGAATGTGTGTGCGGTTGGATGGCTGTGAAAAGAGAGCGGTCAGCTACCAAAGCTCTGTGCTGAATATTCACGTCACACACACACAATCATTTTTCTTGTTAAGTATTGAGAAGAATGGGAACATTATAAATGCAGTATCTTTTTTGGCTACAAGTTTAGCTGCTTTAAAAAGATCTCCCTCCCTGTTCCTCCACTCCACCAGCTGTGCTCCACCTCCATCCCCAAACCAAATCTGCACACACTCAACTTTGTAAGACATAAAAAACCAGGGCGGAAATTAAACACAACTGAAACAAAGCTAAAGAGTATGAAGCTTAAAAGAGGACAATGCAGCAAACTGTTATAAGCATTTCAAGGTCACTTTTCTATCTAAAAAGGATACTTTATTTCACACATAACCCCACATCATGTGACTGGGTTATATCCATGTCCACCTCCAAACCAAGTGTTTTCCTCTCCACAGGTTGAAGAGTCATTACAGCCACAACAGATGACTTTGCTTTGCCAGTGCCAGATGGCGTTGATAGTGCTAGCTGTTGAAAATACCTTTATTTACTCATGGCACTCAGTAATTGATTGCAGAGAGAAAGATCAAGTGAAGCTTGGACATCACAGCCCAAAACCAAGCACACCATGGAAAGTTTCCCACTTATTTTGGTGAGCTCTGGATCAAGATCTAAATAAGTAAAAATGCAATACAATGCTTTGTACCATTTTTCTGATTATTTGCCAATAGGGCCAGACAAATAATCTTCCCCTCTTGTTTCAAATGGCCCTGCATTGTCATTTATCTTTCACATGTACTCACTCATGTCTGCATAGCTCAGTGGGCTGGTGCTCACACAGTTTGCCTGCACAGAAGCAAGATAACAACACCTCATAGAAATAATTTTTCAACTGATGGTATCTGCAAACAAAACCAACCAACCCAAAAAAAGAACCAAAAAGAAAAGAGAGAGAATTAGACCAACCACATCTCATTTGAAAATAATATTTTTTCCACTTTCTAAAAAAAGTTGCAGATTCTCGTACTCACAAGACTAGATAATGTTTCTAGGCCACTAGACTCCTGATTATGAGATGATTACCTTGAATGGCAGGTTTAAGTGTCAATCTATTTTCTTGAAGGAAACAAACAGTTCAATCATGCAATTCTTGACCCTCTTTAGTACCTTTAAACTTATCAGTTAATAAAATGAAAGAAAGAAGAGTGGTGAAAAGTTGCCAATCTGCTTCAAAGCTTCTGCTATATTTGTGGGTAAGCAGAGTCCAAAAAGCATTAATGCATCTGCTCAGAGAGATGAAAACTCACTGGGAACAAACCTTCTAGACCTAAGCAGCAAAGCAGATGCTCTGACCAGGGGCCAGGATGCAAATTTACTTCAATTTTATTACAAATTTTAGCTTTCAACTTCTAAACATGCATATAGAAATGCCTTTACAGCTGTAACTCATTTCAGCACAGAGGCCTTCAACAACATGGCGTTGGGGAAGATGGTGTCTGGTACTGTTTACTTGCAGCTGAAGATTACCCCACAGTGTAACTCCTCTCTCTCAGGAGATACTAACTCCCATATATTACTAACTGACCAAACCTTACAATCCCACTGTGTTCCATTATCTCAAAGCCCTCCACTTTACCAGTGGAAAAGTAAGATACAGTGCCACCAAGGGACTCTAGGAATGTAAGTGCCAGACCAGACCACATCTTAACACCATCTCTAAGTACATGTAAACTGCCCACTTCATTCCAGCAGGACCACTTTTTCACATTCTCTTAATGAAGAGTTAATGAACATTAACTCACATAGACAAAAGGTGCTTTCTGTGTTTCCATCTCTACTGCCATGACTGCAGCAAAGTCTGCTCGGGCTTCAGCTTCAGAATGGCTGTCCCCACTGGAATTTCTGCAAATGATCCATCTCCCATGCAAGGTATCCAGGAAACTGATTTAAAAATTGTCCATACAAAATGATGTTCATAATTTCAAAACTGCCCCAATTACACATGTTTGGAGGGAGACAATCAGGGGCAATGGTAAAAAAATTACTAAAAAGTTATTTTCCTTTCAACTATCTTATCAACTTCATTAATACCTTCTGCTGTTGGTGAAACGATCCCCCATTAACATTTCCATTTATTATTGCTGCTCTATTAATGAGACCACAAAAAATGGAAATGAGGCCTATAAATATGCTAAGAGTTAAAGTCACGAATCTTAACCGTGTGAGCACTTTATGAGTAATGTTTCGGTACCGCTGGCATTCCAAACAGCACGGAAGGATGGCTCTGCAGCATGAGCACCTGGCTTAACAAACACCACCTCAAAAACCCAAACAAAAAACCACCACTGCAGGTTAAAATACAAGCAGAGTCAACTCAGTCTTAACCCCAGCGGGTGAGCTCCATGTCGTTCATGGTTAACATGTCTTTGGAGAAGGACTTTCTCAGTGAAGGTCACTGTTAAACTTCACAAAGCACATTCTGCAGGAGGAAGGATCTGTTTCTGTGTCCTTTGTTAAAAACCTCTCTTTCCATGTTAATGTCTACTTACTGCCACCACACTCAGTGCTAGGGCATATTGATTCTCTTTATAGTGCCTGAGGTCCTCCATGAAAAAAGGCAGACTACAAATAGAGAATTGCAGTTTTGGGAACCACATTAGGATTCATTTGAGAAGTACATTTATTGCCAGGTAGCCTTTTAGACCCATCAGGCTCCCACAGTTCCTCTGCTGATCTTTTCTCCAACAAACAGTGAGTATCCTCCCGGGTTGGGTCACGAAACATCCTTATGCAAATGGCATTACTGCAACTTGCATTTTCAATTATTAATATTCCACTTCTCATCTTCCAAATGTTGTCAGGAAAGGAGGAAAGCAGGAGCTTGCTCCTCTGGGAACAAAACCACAAAATGCGATACCTCACTGAGCCAGGAAAGGAATGGTCCTTTCAGCACAGGGATGTCATATCAGGAGAGCAACATTTTTGTTTCTGCATTTCGTTTCTCTCTAGTGATTAACAATTATCGATTCTACCCCTTTTTCTGAGCACAGCTGACAGCACTAGGCTTATGCCAAATGAAATGTGTAGCCACACTTTCACTAGCACTATCATCTTGCAAGGAACAAATTTTAATTATTACATTCATGATTTATTTTCCAGGAAGCCCAGATTTCATGACAGGGACTGGCTTTGCTCTAAGGCCCCACGATGTCAGTGACAAGAGAACACTGCAGATCACAGTTCTTTTAAGTGCTAAGAGAAGAAATGGTCTCAATTATCCAGTTTACCACAGCAGCAATAGTAGGTTTGACAAAAACCCCAGACACCTTCAGTAAGATGAAATAAAACAAAAATATAAAAACCAAACCAGTTAATGAGAGCACAGGCTATTTCAATAAATCTAGTTATTTGATAAGCAGAGTGCCACTGTCAGCCTTTTATTATCTGTGAAAATGCATGACGGATCTTCTCTGTTTGCTTACAATTTCAGACCTTCCCCTTCAGATCAACATTAGTATTTTGCTCCAGTGCCTCTAAGGACATGGATTGCTAGCAACCACCCAGATTCCACCTTTCAGGAAGAGTTTAAACACTGACAACACAGGCAAGGCCCGGTGGCGTACACATATGGCACACAGACTGGGTAGTTCGAGGCTGTTAAATGTTCTTCCTCTTCTTAGTTTGCCTAAAGGGAAGGAAAATGACTCCTGCTGAGAGTATGTACATAAAACTGTAACAAACATTTAATTTTAGCTGCTCTGAAACAGAATTAGTCTGTGCATTCTGCACTGCCAGTTCCTACTGCAGCTGCTCAAAAGAGGTGGCTTTGGAGGGTTATTAATTCCCATATTAACGGTCAGCCTCCCCCACATTGCTGAAATATAGGCTCCCGAGTGTGTTTCAGTCTTGCTTTCCCACATCTCTTTCAATTCTTTCATTATAAGCAGATAAAGTCATTATTTGGCTGAAAAAGACTTCAGTCCAACACAGGCTCACAGTTCTTTATCTGGCTTTATGATTCAACTACACATTTTTCCTTCTATGTAAAAAAAAAGCTTTTTGTTAAAAAAAGAAAAAAAACAAAACAAAAACCCACAAACCTTAAAAAATAATTTTAAATGTACAGCAAGTTCCAGAGAAACTGCTGAAATGGCTACATCCTGTGTGCAGTGTTTGTGCTGAACCAGTTAGCAGTGGAAGGCTCAGATACGATTTTTAAACCAGGCTGGTGAAAAATGTTTCACTCTCCAGCCAGGCTGATTTGAAAGGATTATTTCTTTGCTATATTTTGAGAGGGCAATGCTGCCAGATGTCATGAATCTAAAAGCACTTTATCCAAATCATAAGTTATCACATGAAATCATGTTTACCTTACACACCAAGCAGCCTTTTGCTGTCCCTTTGCTGAAGTTTAGATACAAAGCTTAGAGGTACTACTGAACAGACACAAAAAACTCCATGAAGATTCCAAACTGCTTGAACTGGAGGAAAGTAAAGTTACTCCATCAAAATCTGCTCTTCAGCAGTGAAGTTTATTTCATTTATGCTAAGGACCTAACTCTACTATCTACAGATTGAAAGATGCAAAATAAGGGTTATTTTTATATACTTTACCAAACGTAAAACATGTGATTCAAATGCAGGCAGATAATTCATCTCACCCTGCTTTATACACCTGAAAGCTGGGCTGGGTTGGGCAACAAGACACTTGGCATGTCAGCAGGAGAAGATCAGCAGGCCCAAAGGTCAGTTCTTGTTGCCTGTGGGAAGGCCCTTCTGATGAGTCACCCTCTGGAGATGCCCATCTCCTTCCCCCATTACACAACAAAACAGATTGTCCCCAACAGTTGTAACAAAATAATCTGATCGTTATGCAAAATCCTGATCCTCCTCTTTTTCTTCCCCACTATTTTTGTGTAAGCATGAATCCACTGACATCTGCAAAGTTATTCAGACTCAAATCCATCTAGTCATAATATTCACCATAAAGTTACGTTCACCTGGACTGAAAGCTGCTGAGGGCGTTGATTTCAGTTGTCCGAACTTCTTCAGAGAAGGTGCCCAAAAAGCAAGAAACTCACAGACTGTCCTTTATATACGGCCTTTCTTTCTTTTCATCCAGGTTCTACCACAAAAACAAGTTAGGTTTGACACAAAACAACTCTACCATAAAACAATTGAGAAATATAAATTGCTGTAACAGCCCCTCACCGCAGAACGAACTGCCCTGAATGTGGAGCAAAGGTAGACATTGTTCACACTTCACTGCAACCCTTACAGTGAGTTTTGCTGAAGTTTTTGAGAGTTAATAACCTTCCTGCCTCTCTTTCAGTCCTCAACAGTGTCAAGGCTTTACAGAGAAATGTACAGAAACAGTATCTGATCTGAAGCTACAAACTAAAGCGCTTATTTCCACTCATCTGGTGAAGAATCCAATAAGCCTCTTAGGCACGTAGTTGAAACCACAGTAAGGGCAGTATAACCCTTACTAGAAGGATCAGGAAGAAAGCAACAAACAAGAGCAAAACGAGTTGTTAAATAGAGTACTCCTAGAGAGAGCTTTAATCAAAGGTGATACATAGTGTAGATCCCTTAGACACTGCAGCATTCACTGGCAGGAGAACACAGAGGGAACAAACAGCCTGGACTGTGTCTATTCCTTACTCAGCTGGTCCTGTGGTTCCATCTTCGAGCACTTCTCTCTTCCCCATCTGCAAAATGGTGATAACTCCTTATGAATAAATATCAGTAGATGGGAGCTAAGCCTTATCCTCCATGTCTTCAGGCAGGCAATACCCCAGGGAAATCAGCATGGGATTTCAGGACAAAGGTTAAAGGATAGGGCCCAAAACCGTGGGACAAATCCTGCATGAGGAGGAAGAGGTGACCCAAGTTCTGTGCCCTTCACATATCTCCAGAGCGGTGCAAAGCAAGCTGAGATATATTCCTCCTCTACAAACATCTCATCAGAGGACATCAAGACAAGTTTTGCCTTTGTTTTGCCCTTTATAACTTAAAAAGGTATCCCCCAAATCAACAAATTCCCTTCAAACACACTGCTTCCACCTGGAGCCAGACTCTGTAGCAGCTATTATTTTGCTCCAATATGGTGAATGTCTTCCCTTCCACCTCCTCTCCTGTTTCCTACCTGGGGAATTCAGCTGCTTGCAGAAAAACATGAAAAGAGAATAAAGGAATAAGAAAGTTGGCTTGTATGGCCCAGAAATAAGAACTGAAAAAAAAAAGTGAAACCATATGCCTTGTCCCTGGTGGCTCTGGGACTTGGAGCCAAACCAAGGCCATGAAAACAGAATATTGCTCTTTGTTAACAATAAATAAATAAATAAAGGACTACTCACTCTAGCCCTTTGGGAAATGTTTTCTAAGGAGGAAGAAATCCCTGTGGAGTTTATTATGTGTAAAAGGGATGTGTGCCTCCCAGGGAAAAACAGTGGGAATAGTTTTTTCCTTGGTGATTTCTTTCCTGCCTATCGCTTTTTTATTCATTTTGCAAGTTTCACTCCCCTCCCTTCTGCTGTAAGTGAAGCCACACAAAGGAACATGCAGGTAATTCACCCACTCAAGACTACACTGCATCTCCTTTCCTATATAAACTATCAGTGTGTGGCCTGGGTTTCATTTGCAACTGTAAATGAAACAGGCCTACAACTGTGTTCATAATCCTCCTTAATTGAATTTCTGTGACAAAACCCAGACAGAATTATTACCCTCAAGTTAACAGTTTGTGCAAAGTAGCCAAGGGTTCCTGGGAAGCTTTAAAATAAATGCAGGACTAAACTGGATACCATAAAGTGGTTATTTGGTGTTGGTACCATTTGTTTGAAATAGAGAAGTTTCTCTAGAGGAACAAGGTCATTTCAATATGATGGACAGGGCAGGAATCCTCCACATACTAAAAAAAAAAAGTGAGAATTAAATAAGCAGCAGAAGAGCTTGGGTGTAAACCAGCACATGCTACTCACACATAGTTACTGGAAGGAGGTGTTTGGCTGTCCTGACTTTCTGAAGGTCAGCATCATTCACAGCTTGGTGTGGCCAACAGGAAAGTTTCACAAATACAGGAGGCTTGAAGCAACTGTTTGGTCTGTGTTGAAGTTCACACCCCATTGAAAGCAGTACCTCCTTTAAAGTCCTTATGTAATAATTTCCTTCAACTAGATCACCAGTTATATGGTAAATATGCAGAGCCTTAGTAATGATGTCAAGCTGCTGGTAAAATATCTAACCTTACTTTTCAAATATAAAAACCACTGCTAAATGGAAGCAGGGATACAAAAATGTCACTGTCCCGGAGGGCACTCCCACTGCTTGCGGAAGAAGAGAATTAAAGCCTTTCCTATTACCCAGATTTAGTGTTTGTTTTTCTTTCAGATGATACAGATGTTTTCTTGAAGGATTGGGCAAAGCTGATGGGAACAGCAATGTCTGTTTGCAATAGTTAATTTTGCGAGTCATATGCATTTCCTTGGACAGACACTCTATCTTACCCCAAAGTACCATGGTTTAGTCATCTCTCTATTAGCTGGTGACTGAGGCAAACTAGCAAAGTCATTAGAGATCAAAGCAGACTCTTTATACTTCATTTTACAGAATTGATCACAGCGGAGAAAACCATGTCATCCCAAGGCAATATCTGCCTGGGTTACTGCCCCACAAGCTCATAGAAGTTAATATCCTTTTCATTTTAAGTCAGATGCAAGGCTACAAGGGAATGGGGAAGGCTGAGGTAATGGAAATAGAAATCCTATAGTTCCTCAGCATGCGCCCACATCTTGTGCGTTACCCAGTGCTCTTGCAGGCAGAGAGCTGATGGAAATTCAG
Organism: Pitta sordida; assembly: GCA_013390025.1. Classification (NCBI taxonomy): domain Eukaryota; kingdom Metazoa; phylum Chordata; class Aves; order Passeriformes; family Pittidae; genus Pitta; species Pitta sordida. The sequence goes on along the minus strand of WEKX01000957.1, from coordinate 490,218 downwards.
AAGTAGAGGAGGCTGGCAGGGCCTCACGTTAAAAGTCCCTCCAAGTAAAATTTTGCAATAGGTGATTAAATGAGGAATATGTACTGCTCAGAGAAAGGCAGGCAGAGACCAGAACTCATTTCCACAGACCTCTGTGCCACTGCAGGACAGTGGGACTCTGTCTCCACCTCAGCTGCAAGGCAAAGCCAGCATAATGAGGGATGTCAGAACAGTTTCCAGGAGACATGTCCTCTTCCAGAGATGCAGTGGGGTAATATCTGAGTGCTACTGCCTTCTTCAGTGTCTCCACTGTGCCAAATGTTTCAGGAGATGCATTAACACCTGGCTTTGAGAGAGTGCTCATTAACCCCTGGGTCCTGTGCCACTTTAAGTAACCTTTTAAGAACAACTTTTTATAGCTTGTGTGCTCTGTTTTTCCTCAGGCCACAAGTTAAATGCACTGAACAACACCGGGGCAAGAAATAAACAATGAGACAAAAATAAATAGATGCATACGCACATGTCTACAATCCACCCACATACACACATACACAATCAGGGCCAGAGATCAATGTTTTTCAGCAAAAGGCATGAGGGGACAAATTCATCACAGTTCTTTGTCACTGGTGGCAAAGGAAAGAAAAAGGAACATTTAAAAGGGTGATGAAATGTTTCAAGAAAAAGCAATATATTTTTATGTACTTGTAAAATCCATTGGCAATGACTTTTCTGGTTAATTGGTTTCATCTTATTAAACTAAAAACCTATTTGTAAAATCCAGACATAGTCAAGCGTAAGTCCAATTCCTCCACCAAAAGCCAATATGCCATTTCAAAGAAGAAAATTAAACAACACAAACCAGTTTCCATTAGCCTGAAAGCAAAGCACTTGGTATAGGGAAATGGATAGAGTGCTTGAGTTTTCTAAAAGGACTTTGGAAAAATCAAGTTACTCATTTACCCCAAAACTGCAGTCCTCTTCCTCCCTGGCCCTGTGAAAATGGATGAATATTTTTCCCAATTATGCAGTGATTTACAAACCAACATTCTGCTGTCTTTCCTTGCACTTGTCATGTTCGACTTCTTCCCCTTTATTAGACCACTTTTCTTGTCATTAAATAGTCCCTCTGTTTCACTTGCCAAAGAACTGCCAATGGGCCCCTGATTTTACAGAATAGACTGAGCTTTACCAATGGAAAAGGGCCTTTAATGTACCATGGACACAGCACAGTGAAGCATGGTAATTTCCCTGTGTTAATGATGCTACTTCACAATGATTAGAAAAACAAAAATCTTTAATAGCTAAATGACACCCAGTCCTTCTGCAGCCTGTTGAATTCAAAATCACTGGAAGCAAAACCCAACATCCTTTAAGAGATGAGCTAAAAGTGGCTCCAATGTTCTTTTCTCCTGATTAATTCCTGATCTGAACTGAATCACTAAAATGGGTGATTTGGTGCAGGGAGCAGGACATAAAAAACAAACCAAGTGATTCAAGATGTTTTAGCAGCTTAGAAGCAAGGGATATTAGTGGAGAAAAAATAATGAACATATATTTTTGGACAAACTATATATACACCTGTGTGATTTTTGTGAAAAAATATCACTGTAAAGCAGGACTAAAGTAAAAAAATTACTTATTTTCTCTTTTTTAAGTGAAAAGAGGTAGTCATTACCGTGGGAAGGACAGAGGGGCAGTCCGCATGTGCCATTGCTTACTTCTGAAGATGCTCCAGTTTCATAAAGCACTGAGCCCTTGAGTGCTAAATCAACCTGAGAAATGTCTTCAACCACAATTCTCATTAAAAAGCCTTTCACTTCTTACAGCTGGGTTCCCTAGGCTGCCTGGGTAGGCAAAACACTGATTCCTTTGGCCAGTCAAAATGTCGTTGCTTCGAACGTCAATCTTCAAATACAGCACATTAAGCTACTCAGTGGGAGAAATTCTGCTCTCATTTTTGGCCAAACCAACAGGTAGAACAGCACTGGCTTTGATGACATTATTTGGAGTGCACCACAAGGAACTAGGCATCATAAGCAATCATATGGTGCATGTTTGGTAACCCTTTGGTACTGTTGAAAGGTTAAAGAACAGACCTGAACCCAGGTTTATGAAAAAAAGATGAACAATATTTACAATATCGCTCATAAAAGAAATTTTTTCCAAGGGGAGAGGGAGTGATTTGTCAGCCAACTGCAGATCTGTCGATTTTGTAGCTGTCTAATTGGCACAGCTCACATATTCCTTGTCCAAAACTTTCTGGTACAGCTCTGCAAAACATGAGCAGGACTTGAATCAAGAGGGCTTCAGGAAGGCAGAATTGATGAGGATTTAGGACCAAGCCATTTCAATCACAGAATCACACAGAATTACAGAAGCATTTAGTTTGGTAAAGGTCTCTAATGCCATTGAGTCCAACCTTTGACTGATCTCCAACTTGTCAACTAGCCCATGGCACTGAGTACCACGTCCAGTCATTCCTTGAAAACTTTCAAGGATAGTGACGTCATCACGTCCCTGGACAGTCAATTCCAATGCAACACTTGTCAGGGCACTCTTCAATTCATGACGTTCAATATTTAACAAACCATGAGGTAAGTCTCCATTACAATTACATGACAGCTTTTGCAGTAGAGTGCTTGAGGTGTTTTTCTGGTTTGTTTTTTTTTTAAGTATATCGACTGCAGAGTTCATCAGTTGATTGTCTTATTGTCTTACGAAATTATGTGCTTACCACAGGAAAAGTTTGTCAACCCAGGATGAAAACAAGCACCTGAAGACTCTCTAAATACCTGTTCATTCAATCCAGAGTAGCACTCAAGGGGAATACTAAAATCTTCAAGACAAATGCCGCACACTACATATTAAAAATTCTCCAAAATGTTGTATTATGTATCAATACATAATTAATTAATACATTAAGCTTCTCTTTACTGATGTGCCTGCTTCAACTAAAAAACATGTTCTAAAAATCCCACAATATGTGTGTTTCAATGGCTGGCTCAACACTTGATTTGCAGAAAATATGGCCATGGCACTAGCAAGCAGGCTTTGGGAGATACACAAGCACAACAGCATTTTGATATCCCTTAAACACCAAAAGATTTACTGTAATTTTAAATATTAACATTCTCTGAATGAGTAGTTTTGATATTTTTCTTCCTGAGTTTTGCAGGCCTTGCCAAATTGAGACTATGATACTTATAAGCAAGTTATCAGCAAAACCATGTCTGACTCTTCAGAGGCCTGGTATTTGAGACCTGTCCAGGCAATCTCACTGTGAAGTCAAAAAGCCAAGGAAAGATTCCCAGCTCTAACCCAGTACAAGTGCTTCTCCAGTGGGGCATTTGATTTCCCCTCCAGGCCTTGGTCAAAGCTGCCTGGCAGTGTGATAAAGACGTGTGCCAGGGGCTGAATGCAATAGAGACCTCATCCCTGAAGCAAAATTCACACCTCCAGCAGAATCACAGAATTAACAAGGTTGGAAAAGACCTCTGAGATCATCAAGTCCAACCTATTACTTATCACCATCCCATCAGCTAAACCATATCACTCAGAACTAGCAGAGATGCTCTTCCAAAAACTGCACATCTCAACTGGGCAGGAAACCGGGAGAGCTCTGACTGCTGACAGTGAATAGCCATTCCCTCATCCTGCCAACAAGCACAGTACCACCCCCTCCTTTGGAGCAGCAGAAGCAGTGGAAGCAAACCCAGAGCCAGGGACAGAGCAGGGTCACAGGTCACAGACACCTTTTACTGAGGGCGTAGAGATATCCTTGTGCTCAAAGCCTTGAGCCTCTCAGTGATCAAATCAAGAAAGGCCTGATGCCACTGCTGCTCCCTCCTCTGCCTTCATCTAAAGCAACAGCAACGTACTAAAAAGGCGGGTGAACAGAAAGGATGGAAGACCTCACACAGCACGGTCTCCTCTGCTGGTGTTTGATATGGAACTGCTTGTACCAACAGTACCGACCATGTACAGGGCTCCCAACAACCAGAGTTGATACAAGGTGCTTATCATAGCAACTTAAGTAACATCCATGATTCTCCCCCTAGATTTTGCAAGATGAGTGCACAGATGAAATCATTAGATCTATTCATTCTGAAATAGTGGTATGGCTTTTGTTTGCTACTTTCCAGGAAGATACAGCCACCAGGGTGTGCAGCTACCAAGTGCAAACCACAATTCCTATCACCCTTTTTTGTTCTTCACCTTCTTTTCACTGTGCATTTTATTTGAGCTCTTTCTCTTTTGATCTCCTTGAGAAAAAATGGTCTCCTTTATTGATTAAATTACAAATTCCAGTGCTGGATGATTGAGTTATATGATAACACCTGATGAAAGGCAATTGAAATAAACGGAAAAAATTAGCACTCCCTTTATTACAAAAGGTTTGTATGTTGAGTAGCTGACTGAATTAAATGGAGATTGAGCAGATCTGAGAGAATTGATTACGAAAAACAATGCAGAATTCAGAAAAGAGATACCAAAATCAGTAGTTTACTAATTCACCTCAGCAAAAGATAGGAAAAGTTGAGGTAAAGAAGGAAACTGTACCTTTTTCAAGCATCCACAACCAGGACTTCCACAAAAGCTTACCTCTGTGATAAGATTCCTCAGATACTGAACTCTGATATCAAGATACCAAAAGGCCAAAAAATAGATGATCAGGTCAGCAGGCCCCTGGGTTCATTTGTTCAGCTTCTAGTAGGCCTTTTTAATTAGTGATTATCACAAGCAAAATAGGTTCTTGGCCTTCGTTCCCTGCCAGTTTGCATGCCAGCTTTTGGTAATGTATCATTGCATTTTATTCACTGATAATCTATGCTAATGAAGTATTTTTATTTTTGTCTGCTTGTGGCATTGCCTGCAATATTGACAGATGTCTTGGGCTTTCTTCCTGCAGATTAAGCAACCATCGTTGGAGTTCTTAAATTAACAAGAAACTAATAAAGCAAAATGTCTAAAATGGCACAATTCACTTTAAAACCAGGTCTTCTTTCAGTCACTTCCTTGCAAGGTAGTGACCAATTGCAAGGTAGATAAAGTCTAGCAAAGAGTTCTAGCAAAGGTCTGAAAAGGCTATAAACACGGCTCATAGAGTTGCAAATGTGGTATTATTTACTTACAGCTTCTGCATTACTGAAGTGTCATATTTGAAGTCACGCTCCAGGGAAAACCTTTAGTGACCTGTGGAAACACCAGAAAACGAGTCTTCAATGGATATTCTAACTACATCTTCTCCCTGATGGGGAAGAATTTTGACATTATTTGGAAACAAAATGTAATGAAAATATTATTTTAGTTTAACCACAAAGCAGTGTAAAAGTTTTTCTTAATGCCTATCTAAAGGTTGCTCCAAAACTGGCTTCAGCTGCAATCATGTGCTTTCTGGAAAAATCCTAGCCTACATATATGGTAGCAGCAAATGTTTGTAGAAACAATAAATATTTTAAGACAATCAAACTAACTGAGAAATTGTGCAGCCCTGTCTGAACTTTTCATAATCCTGAATGCTTCATTCTCACAGAAGAGACAAGGATTCACTCTTGTCCCAGTTTCCAAGTGGGAGATTTGCACCAGTGAGAAAAATGTAGGCTGTAAACATTCATCTGATTCCTCAATGCAGTGCTCTGTTTGAGGACATTTCTGCCCCCACCACCCATCACCCTGCCTCATCATTCACCCCAGCCGCAGCTCATTGCGCCCTCCATTCTGACAGCTGAACTACTCCCAGCACTCAGGTTAGTGAGGGCCCATTTCTACTGTGCAAGTCTAGCCAGGAGATGCAGCCAGATACACATGTAAATGCAGCCTATATTTGCCCCTGGTCTCACAGCAAGCCTGGCAGGGCAGAGAGCTAGCACACCAGCTGTGAGCCCATATCCCCCACCTCTTGGAAACACCAAAAGCGAAGCTCAGAATGAACAAATTTACTCAAGAAACCCACATCTGAAAGGTTATTTTCATTATTTTCACCCTTATGTCTTATTCAAAACCCACAATTCCACCACAACCTCATGAAAGAAGCAAAAATTACGACAAATTATAACAAATTCTAGATTGTTTTCTAATGATTTATACTTCAGTTTTGTGTTACAGCAGCACCACAAAGCCTACCCTGAGCCTGAACTCTGTGCTAAGCACGGTGCAGACATTGGCCATGGTAGTCTCTGCTCCCTGGAGCTCATCAGCGAGAGATCAAGGAGCTCAAAGTGTAGGCAGGGAAAAGACAGAGACAGCAAAAATCAGAGGATGCCTCTGTACAATGGCTTGTGAGCACAAATCCCACTCAGCCAGAAAGAAATGAATCATTGTGAAGAGATTCTGACCCTGCTACCTATTATACTCGACAGACAATCTCACTGAAATAATTTATCTAGTTATTTACATGGCTTCCATTAGAGCAGTGTCTGAGCATTCACAAACCAGATGGATTTTTCCTCACTGTGCTCCTGAGAAGGCGCACATGCTGTTAACTCTACATCACAGACAACGAATAGAGATAATAAAGAGACAAAACTTTTTTTTCCAGGGAAACCAGTACCTGGTCTGTCAAAACCCTATATAATGTTATATAGGATATATAACATATAGGGATAACGATCCAGGGATTCGGTAGGTTAGGGTGCCTTAGCCACAGGCAGACCTCTTAACACTCTGGAAATTCTTCTTTGAACAATGGCTTCTATATAGTATGAATCAGGGAAAGGAAAATTGGAAAAAATTAAAGAAAAATCATAATATATGTAAAAAAACCCCAAACGGCAGAAACAGAAGAACCAGTCACGTAGTTCACTGAGAGGACTGCAGCAATTGTTTTCTTCAAGGAGCTTCATTCATCACATTTCCATAACCCTGAAAAGACTCTCAGTCCCATCTTTTGACATATTAAGACTAATACAAATATGGACCCTTGTATTTCCTTCCTTCTTCTATCAGTCTCTTCTCATGGAAGCAATCAAAGGAAACAGATGAAGATGTGAAAATTTCTGCAGCTGTTCTGACAGGGCTGGGTCCTTAAAGTGGGACAACCAAAGGAAAACCTTTTGGCACCCAGTAAAAGGAGTCAGCCCTCACTGCCAGCTGACTCCTGCTCTTTAGAATGGTAACAGTGGAAATGTTTCTTTGGTGATATCTCAGGAAGCAGCTTAGAGACCAAAATACCAGCTTGCAAGAAAACAAGGTGCACCTGTTAGCTCAAACCTCCAGAACTGGAAGGTAGTCTTTTCTAAAAAGTAAGCCACTGGCCAGCACAAACTCTAGGTTTCACTACCAGAAGGATTTTGGTCTACACACTGCCTCTCTAAACATAATAGCTCCCTTCTGGCCAGAAAATAGAGGATTCCCCTTTGATCCACAAGAAACTGAGCCTTCTGAAATTTCTTCTCAAATGTTTGAATTCCCTCTTGAGTTACAGCATGAAACCTTTCCTATCTCTCCACTAAAACAGCAGACAGACAGATGGGATAGTCTTCATCTTTCAGGATTTTGGACATTTGTTTCACTTTAATTTTAACAGGAATGCTCAGAGCTCCTGCTGAGTTTAAGAGAACCAAACCTATAGACTGTGCTCAGTCCAAGCCAGGAGAATCCCAAGCCTGGTAGTCCCTCCACAGTGCTGTCATCCATTAAAAAGAAGCAGGATAATATAAGTAACATAATATAATGCCCAAACTTCCCCCTCCACACACACCTCCAAATCAAGCTCCTAGCCAAAAGCAGAAAACTCAAAAAATTAAAAGGAAAAACTGCCCATCCTAAGGCAGCGAATCTGTGGGACTAGTGCAATAGCTGCCTCACATTCTCCTCAGAGCAGGAGAAAGCAGCATCTCCACTCTCTCCAAGGCTACACTTGCATCTCCAGAGCTGTCAGCTCAGCGCTACTAAGTGGGACCTGCTGGCAGGGGCACGATTGCCATCTTGTCACTTATTGCTCCCCAACCCTGGGAAAGCCACATTGCCTTCTTCTGACCATGCAGAAGAGGAGTATAAGAATGGTGACAGTTATTTTTGAAAAATCTTCCATGGACTGCAGACTAAAAAGCCCAATGAGTGCTGTAGTGGAGGTGGGGCTGTACCAGACCACCACAGGGTCTAAATATCTTCTCTTCATTAAAGCATCTTGTCTTCTGTTCATTGCCAGTCTAAGACAGGGAGGTATTATTGCCCTTTTAAAGCTATAAAAAACCCAACACAGCAGATGGATCAAACATCTCGTCCAAGGTCCCTTGGGACACCCACATCTGCACTGCAAATTGATCCCAAAATGCCACAAGCCCAGTCCATTGCCCTTCCCTCCAGCCTAGCCTAATTCTCTGAATTTCATGATGATTCAAAAGTCTATTTAAAGTCTCTACAGTTATGGGTGTGTACAAGGAATTAAGGCTGAGCCAAAAAGTTTGAATTTAGCAGCTCTCATTGAGATTCTTGGTAAAACACAGAGCTGGAATGGTTTAACCTGACATGGAAAAAGGAGGCATGTGTCATCTGGGTTATGATGCAAACCCCTAAGAAGATACAATAGCAATGCCACTGTCTTATCCTTTCCAATTAACCTGCCTCCTAAGCAGTCCAGTGCTGGCCACCCAGCCTAGCACAGTTTTCCCAAGCCTGCTGCTTGCCTGCATAGCAAGTGCTGCTATGAAACAGGAATAAACAGTTACAGAACAGCTACTAATACCTCTTGCAGTTTCCCAGCACAAAAGAAGTGGCCAGGCACAGTTACACACTGAAATAAAGGGCAGCCAGGAGAGCTGACAAGGTTCAGAGACACACAGCCATGGTTTACTCTCAAACCACACTAAGCTCTTTAGGTAAGCTTTGTTATTACAGATGGTATTGCTTGCCCTAGATCTGGTGACCAGAATGGGGCTGCTGTCTGTAATCCTTCAGAGGCTGCTTATAAATCAGAGAACACTTCACCTCTCGACACATGGCACTAATAGATGATAATGTAAATGGTCCAATGTTTTAACCTTAACAGGAATTTGCTTGGGTTATTCTAGACAAAAATGAGGTCAGGAACTGTGGTCACAAGCGTTAAGCTAGAAAAGCCTCGGGCTAGAGTCATCTGGATGCCCCTGGCTTTTATAGTACCGTGTACTGGCTTTTCCAGTACTGGCAGGTAACAGGCAAAGAGGTGAGACTGGGCTGTACCATCCTACTCCTGCACAGCTGCACCCCACAGGCATCGGTCACCTCTGCCTCCCAGGACCCTTCAAAGTCATTTTGTCTAGTAAGAAACCACCAATAGTAACACGACTGCTCTGGAAATTATTTTGAAGGCTTGAAGCCCTAAACACACACAGTAAACAAAATTTGCTTCTGTATGAGCCCTTCCACTCTTCTGAGGCATCTGAGGGATGTCCTTTGTAAACCATGAGATAAGAGCAGAGTCGCTGTTCAGACTGCATATCTGCCTGGTTCCTTAGATACTAACGAAAGCCCAAGGGCAGGGCTTGGCGTCTCATCCCCTCTTATAAACTCCTTCGGAAAGTCAGGGCTGACTTTGACACGAAGATGATGAGAAATGGGGAGCTATATGTGGCATTCTGGGGAACCTGCCAAATCCTGTATTAACACCTCCCTCCCCCCCACTCTGTTAAAAGCAAAACAAAGCAAAAAAAACCCCAAAACCAAACCAACAAAAAACAACCCTCCTGTTTGCCACTGATTAGGGAGACGAATTAAAACTGATGAAGTGATTGGACAGGATCCAAGGCTGTTTATCTGCACATAAATCACAGACATGCTTTACTCAGCCAGTATGGATTTACTGAGCATGGGGAAAGACCTCGTATTCAGAATGCTGATTATTACAGCAATTAAAATATCAGTGAAGCAAACATTTGGGGTAGAAAGCTGTTAGAGGGTCCTGGAGAAATCATTCCATTAACCACGATTTCAGTAATTTACTTTTTTTAAAGAAGTTTTAACAGCCAGTTGGTTTGGTTTTTTCTGATTAAATATATGTTGTTAGCAAAACCAAATTCAAAAGAACGAAAGACACAAATTAACTAGCTGGACATGCCAAAGGAGATTAAAAAGGAAGGCTGATACATATTTTATGATCACAAGGGAATAAAAAAAATAAATTGAGAGATGTACTGTCAAACCAGACACAGTGTTAATAGCTAAAGTATATGGCAGTAAGAACTGCTGTTCCCACAGTTATTAATGTAAAACTGAAAACACGGAGCAGGCTGCAGCAAAAGAAAATAAATCGCATGGGTTTTTTTCAACTTGAAAATATATACATATAAAATAAATCCCTACTCCTATCATTCACTCTCTGCACCCCAACCCTTCAACAGCAAGACTGTCATTTCAGCAAGCTAGTAAGACAAGCAACAATTCCTTCCTATTAATCATTGCTCATTTATTTATGCAATTTTTCTACTTATCAGAATCATTGACTTAGAGATTATTTCCCCCTTCCTCTCTGAGTCCTGAGAAACTATTTAACATGGGAAGCAGTTAAGGGGGGCAAAGAGGGGAGGGTGTCATGTAGCCAAGTTACGCATCCCAGCTGGAATCTGGGATGATGTCTTGCAGTCCTGACTCCTTCAGCCAAGTTTCAGACAGGAAGCGCAAATGCGCCAAGGGTGCAGTGAAATACACCGGAGCCAATAAATAGCACTTGACTCCATTAACACACTCGTGATGTGGATCCCGTCATGAAACCCTCAGTCACCTTGCAATGGGCTTGCTCATGAGGTAGACAACGACTCGCACAGGGGAAAGGCTCAGGAGCCAAGAGGATCCTCGGATGAAGCCATATAGATGCAGAATGTGTATTTATGTGGGATATGTGTCCACAGCCCTTCCAGAAGTGGCAAATGCTGCCCATATATAAGGTTGATAGGGAACTAGTGGCCATGGAAGGTCATGGTGTCACCAGGGAGGCAAAGGGCAAATTGCTGTGAGGAGCTCCACCGGCCCCTGGAAGACAACTCATTCCTGGCACAGGAGCTCCTCTCCAAGGCCTGGGATCAGTACAGAGGTACCACAGAGGAGCGGGCATCCCCAGAGGTGTGTGCATTTTTCCCCCATACACAACAATCTGTGTCCATACACAAAAATACAACACCAGCTGCTCCTGCAGAACAGGAATTTTTCACCGACTGTCAGAATATTGTATGATGATGTATCTTTTTTTTCCCTAGTTACACACAGCACACTCACAGTGTTGTATCTTTTCTGCCCAGCATACCTTGTGCACCAGCTCCCTCCTGACCTCACTAGAAGGTGGCTTCATGTTTAATTAAATCCCCTTAGAGGACCAGGAAAAAGTTTCTAAAATTCTTAGATTAACATTCTATAATCCATGTATTACAAGTCTGATTGTTACTTTAAAAGTTATTAGTAGAAAGAATAATTTGACCTAACATAGAAATACGTACCTTCATTATATCTTTCTGGAGTAAGGGATAGCTTTTGAGGAAAGCAGTAGACAAATTACTTTACCAATTTCTAAACTGCCTTGGATCCATAGATATAAAAGGCTTCATATTTTGTATGATTTTATATATATATACATATATTAAAAAAACCCACTTCTACTAGACTGTTGGTAAAAGTCTGACTACAAAAGAAACTCTTTCCCCCAGCTGAGAAAAGGCAAGCTGCTAGACAAATCAGTTCAATCTCTGCCTTTCAAAATATATAAAGCAGTATAACTTTCAGGAGTAACACCTCATCTGGTTTTTTTTTTGAGACTGCCTATCAGGAATCAAGCAGTAAGTAAACATTTGGAAAGTGTTCCTCTGAGACCAAAGGTTTAGATTTGAGTCACAGGATCCATTGAAAAGAAAAATTGCTTCTGTGCATTGGGACAGTGCCTTCCCTTCTGAAAACTTTCTAAAAAGAGCAAATGGAGATAATCTTTTTACAAGGTATAGCTCATATGGAAATTCATTATTGCATCCCTTTAAAGAAAGTCAAGATAGTTCAGAAAGTGAGAATGGGGTCACTATTAAAAAAAAAAGTATGCAGAAGATTTCCTAACAACTATAGCCAGTAAAAGTATGGTTGAAGAGCTTTATCATGGTCTACAGTGAAGCTCCTGTTGATGATAGCATGAGATAAACAAAAGAGAGAAGAACATAATAAATCTCTCAAACACCAAGAGTATTTAGTTCAGAAGAGGGGGTATATATACTCAAGAGATTGTTGATTAAATATTTTAAGGACCCATTCTTCTCCCAGTACAAAACACTTGCCAAGATTAGTGTCAGCGCTGCTGCTCCCTGAAAGCTGCATTGCTGCTTGTTAGCCCCATGCAACCACTGCTGTGGAGGCAGAGCTGAAAGGAATCATTGTTCCTGCTGTACAAAAGCAAAACTGAACCTCCAGAGGCGAGTGATTTGCAAAGGATTTTACAGCAAGCCAGTGGCACAGCTGGGGGAAGGGGAAAACCCCAACTCATGGGCTGGTGTCTCCCAAACACGAGTCCCCGCTGCTTACAAGAACATGCTGGAGTTAGGAACTCTTTTCATTCCTGCCTATTCCGCACACAGCCATGACTATTAACTCGAGGCCATCACCAAAAGCATGCACATGTGTGTGCGAGGTCACAGAGGCAGGGCCAGGAATACTGCTTGAAAACAACACTCAGCTCTAGATTCTGCTTAGAAGAGGTGGGAAAGATAAACTCTTCCCTTCAGTGGATTTATATTGGAGATGAAAATTTCATCCTAAAAGGCTTAAACTAGACTTACAGGTGCTTGGAAATAGTCCTTTGTTGTAGTTGACATTCATCCAGAATTCAGTTTGATTACACAGGCAGGCACCTGAGGACAGCACATAATCCCACACCACAGCACATCTGCATACCCAGACAAGACAGGGCAAGTCATGGACCCTGACAGAGTCCCCTGGTGTGTTGTACCAAGCCACACACTCTTCTCTAGCCCTGATTAATTCAGGTGATTGGATGAGTCAAAAATTCAGAGGGAGTTTTACTTCATTACTTTTTTTCTTTGGCTAGTCCAGAAGATGTTTTAAGAGACAGAAGATCTTTTGAGTATATAGAGTTCTCATTAGCATTAAAAACAGGAATATGAGTATGAAAAGATTTTAAGGGGAGACAGGAAACGATTGCAATCATCGTTAGTCAAACAAAACACCTATTCTTCCTCCAAAAAGTACATCAGCTATGCACCATTCTGGACACTGAAGATCAAAGAAGTAAAACCCACTGAGTCAAGTTCACCTTTGGCATTGTTTCTGAGCCAGATCCAGGGTGCAGTCAGTAGATGTGTCTAGGAAATTTCCAAGACGACTCTTTTCTGACATTGAAGCTTAATTTGTTGACATTGACAAATCCAGTCTTTTGGATTTGTACCAGGTCTATTAAAAAGGTGACGTGAGGGGACAACCAAGGTTTTTTTGCTGGTCCCTGTCACCACCGTGCACTGCTCCCCAATGACTCGCATACCAGGACACCAGAGAAACAGAACCAGTGCTTTTACACCACTCACAGCTCCAGGATAACAACCCCAAGCCTGCAGCAGCCACGCCACAAACCAAAGTACTGCAAGTCCAAGCAGATTTTAAGATCAAATTCACAGAGCTTCCAGGATCCCTGATAAATAGTCAAATAGTTCCCAGTAAAATAACATTCCTCTGCCACTAAACCGCCCAGGGCACAGGAGGGACTTGCTTGAGCAAGCCTCCAGAGCATAAGGAGCACATGAGTGAATGTCCTTTCACTAAGGACTGCGGCACCCAGTCCCTGTGGATGTGTATTTCTGTCCTGCAGCAGGATTAGGCCATATGATCCCATTTTCCCTTGTCAGATGACAAAATCTATGCTCAGTGCACCAACCTGCAAAGGAACAGTGCATCTGGGATTTCTGGGGTTTACTGAACACCTCTCTGCAGACTGTTCTCTACTAATGCCACCACTTCCTTGTTTCCTCCAGTCTCCTTCATGTCTCCTCTCTTTCAGAGGATTCCCAGCCTGGGAGCTGTCTGCAGGACCAGTACTGCCACTTCCCCTGAAAAAACATTTTCTGGATCCACATCTTTTTGCCAGACAGTCCCAAGGGAAATGAATCAATAGTATGGGACCAGATTGGTTATTCTGAAAAATTCTGTGTTTGCTACATTGCTCTGCAAAATCAGAGAGAAACATTTTATAATCCTGTCAAAATAAAAAATCAATTTTCAATAAGGAACTTTAAAAAAGCCTATCTATTTTCCAAACAGAAACTACAATCTTTCCAAAGTGAAAACTTTTCCTAGTTTCACATGACAAAATGAACTCAAACTATAAATAATATCTCCTTGTAATGTTCCAATAAAAAATGCTGTTTACTTGGTCTGTAATTATTCTAGGACCAAACTAATTAATTTCCACCCACTGTTCTCCTGCCTATCACATCTGCCTTTACTGCATAATTCTGAAGTAGTAGGTATTTGTGTAAAACTAAACTCTGGTGAAACACAACAAAACTCATATAACCAGGGCCTGTAGTAGTGACCTACCTCTTCAGTGGACTGTGCTTTCCCCACCCACTAAACAGTACATGACAAGGAGCATCAATTCTCTGCACTGTAGCAGGCACACATCTTTTATATCCAGATTATTACAGAAACCTGCCTACTTCACACACAGTCTGAAATATAAGGTCCTTGTTCCTGAAAAAGTCAAGGGAGAGAGTCCCATTGAGTCCAATGACAGCAGAGTTATGAGAGCCCTGAGCTACTGGAACATGCTGTATCTAATGTCTGTCATTCCTTGCCTTGTACAAAATCACAAATAGGCTGTGGCAGCCTCAGAAACAGTGGCCAAGTCTTCCAGCTCTCAGATTTGTGATTTAACTACTTGAAATATCATCTCATCACTGGAGCGGGAGACAGAATGATCAGAGACCAAAACCCCTCACACTGAGCAATCTGAAAATATCATGTTTCAGTACAACAGAGATGCGTGTCATTCCGTCACTAACTCACCAGCCCAGAGGACGAGTCCAAGACAAACGTCCTGACAGCAGCCCAAGGTTGGAGCCCCAGAAGGTAAACACGTCCAGAACTGGTGATGTAAATGCTCCCGCTCAGAGGCGGTCCCACTGCAGTCTTCTCTGAACCTCTTGGACTCTGCAAACTTCCTCCTCTGGCATGCCTTTCTGGCCTTCTTCCTTCTATTTTTCTCATAAGCTTGTTTGTGGATGATTTATCTATAAAAAATGCATTTTTATGCTTTATTAAAAAAGAAATGTGTCTGCATTTGGCTGATACAAAAATGATGTTATAAAGTCCTCTTTGAGGAAGGCTCTCTCTACTTCTGTCATGTCCTTCCTCTTTCCTGAGTTATGTGACAAAGATCTTGGGAAAGTTCATGATAAGCATCTCCTTCCCCTCTCCCTTCTCACAATATTTCTTTGAAACAATTTAAATGATCCCATGCTTGGTCTGAGCACTGAGTCTGATACAGCCATCATTTCAGAAGGCCCTACTTTTTACTCATCACTGACCATCACTAGAGCACAGAATTCCTATTCAGTATAAATGTGACTCAGTTCAGTTTTTCCAAAAACCATTTGTTTTTACTTTCTTGTATACACAAGTGAGTAAATATTACTTAGGAGGCTAGAATTTCATGAAGCCAAACTAAAATGAGGGCTCCAGATCACTAGATGCAGCATAAACATATGGTGAAAACTTTGTAATCATCCCCAGGACTACAGAGGCATCCTGTGAGGCAGCCAGGAAAGGAACTGAAGTCAATTTTCTGAGTCCCTGTGTAGAGTCTTCAACATAAGCCATCTTTCCTCCATATCTCTGTTCTCAGAAAACACATATTTTCTCAGTTGCTGCCCAGCTAGCAAATATCAAAAGCTAGCAGTTTTCCATCTCCAGTACCAACTCAGTTACAATTTTAATTGCAATAGTTTCCTAAGTCATCGTCTCATCTCACAGTCATTTTTGCTGAAAATATACCTTCTATCATTGCATGGGCTCCATTCTAATTAAACTACCCTGTTCTCTCCACATGTTTGGCACTGCATTTAAAAATCAAAGTGCCAAATCCCTCTGTGAACTACTCAGATGCAGCACTTACATATGCCTATCAAATCCAGGGAGAAGTCAAACTCTGACCCTAAATAAGTTGATATATGAAAACATGACAGTGTTTCTTCGGCTAGAGGAGAAGAGAGATTACTTCTAAAACCTTGACTTAATTCTTTCTGGCTATATTAAAAAACAAGCAATTATAAATCTTTTCAGATTGTTCTCAACAGTACAAGTAAACTTATCAAAATGAGATAACACATGCCAGTTACAGCACCGCTTCAGGCCAGCGCAGTCCCATATTAATTACAAGTGCTAAGAACAAAGCAAGGACCAGGCTCAGAGAAGCACCCATTCTTTTTCACCTATAAACAAAACAAATTTCAAAGAAAACCCAAGAAAGACTGAATGAAACTTCAGAGAAGTAACGAAATCCCTGAACCTGCTCTTATATGCAGAGCTAATGATGGCTCTGTTAGTGAGCTGAAGAGAAATGGCATAAAGAGAATCTGCCTGACACTGACAAGCCAAGATAAAATTAAGAGAAACAGTTATAAAGGAAGACTTGTTTTGCCTTGGTGACGAACTACTCCATTCACCTTCAGACCCAGAGCAGAGACAGGATTTAGTCTATGGTATCCAACCAAAAAATGTGACTGACACCTACTTAAAAGAGGGAAGTAATTGGAAATATGCCATTAGTTTAACAACGCAGCAAAGACTATCCTCATCCCACAAGGCACCTCCCATTTTACACAGGAATGAAGACAAGACTTTCTAGAGGAAGCAACCTGGTATCTGATGTACCAGCACAAAAGACTAAAGCTTAAATTAGTTACACAGTTGACCCCAGTACGTGCTACATATTAATTGGTGAACACTGATAACGAGCTACACAGGATGAAACACCTAGGGAGTGTTACCATTTCTAGAGTCTGGGAACACTACTAGTATAAATTTTATTGGTTATTATTCAACAACTTCAGTGACTTATATGAGGGGTGGATTAAATCTGTGACTGCCATTCTTTACCCCAGGGGAAAAGAGTTATTGCACCAAAATCTCTTGCGCCACTCTCAACAATTTGCAATTACTTTCCTCAGCCTTTACAGTTTATTTCTTTGACATTTACTGCCAGTGCAACTGCTGCCATTGCTTTCACTGAACAACACAAACACCTTATTGCTAATTTTCAGCTCATCTGCAAAGAGTAGAGAAGATCTGAGAGCAACTGGGATGACAAGCCCTCCAGGCACCTTACAAACTTATGACTGGAACAGAAACCTAGAAGCCAAAACTAAGAATTTCACAACTGGAATAAGAAGTGAGCAGTTAAGGCAGCCTGTCCATCCAGTAAGGGATGTAGAAGCCAATGGATGCAGAAGCAATTGACAGAACAGATTACAAAAATGGACTGATTTCTGCTTCAAAGGAAACAACATCCACACCAGTAAAGATGGTTTCCTGCAAGTGTTCATGTGTTTGCACTGGGGAAAGAAACTTGATCAGATGGAATGCTATTTTTCCACTTCTACGAGGAAAACCTCTGAGCTCAAAGAAAGGTTTCTATAAAGCAGTGTTTTTACAGAAATAAATTAATTTTCCAATGAGCTCTCCAACATACTGATGCATAGTACCATGTAACAAGCAATGCTAGTACTTAGGCTGACCTGTTTTCCTCACTAAAAGCAACACTATGCTATTTCTCTTTGGGATATCACCCATTTTTATCTCAGATAATTATGGAATAAAATCTATTGTCTTCTCCACTTCCATTGCTGCTTACAGAAACTAATGCCTAAAGACTTCTTTTCCAGTGTACAGTTAGATCCTTAGCAAGCTCAGCCCATCAGATTATTCCATTAACTTTCCAAATGACATGAGATCACAGTTTTACATTCATTTCCTGATGATTATCAAGGTCCTGGAAAAATTGCATTAAATTTTGAGCAGCTCAAATCCTTACGAGAATTCTGTTATTTAAAAACAGTACTCATCATCTGTTTTGGACAGTGTGAGCCATTTCCATCCACCAAATGCTACCATTTTGTTTTCAGACATAGCAAAACTCATCAGTTAGCAATCATTAACTGTTAAATGGGATGCTTATGAAGCCTCGTTAATTAGGTACTTTTGCCTGTCAATATATTTAAAATAAAGCAAGAACTACCAACTGTACGTCTGCACCATAAAGCGATAAACAGTTTTGTTAATAATTTGTCTTCATCAAATCAGAATCACTGACTTAAATATCAGTATCAGTCCTTGCACTGTTTACTAACTCCAGTAAATTTGCACTGGAAATACCTCTGGTTTACTTTTACTCAGACCTGAGGTTTGGGCAGTATGCATTCATAGCCTTTTTGTCAGAAAGCATTCCTGACAACACAGGTTGTTTTCAGACGTGCTCCTAAAAATGCTGTAAGCAGACAGGAGATAAGAGCCCATTCGGAGCAGCAAGTCCTGTAGGAGGTGAATTAAGATCAACCATGGTGTTACTAACAGCCATCAGGTCAGCTCTGCTTCAAGCAAAGTTGGATCTTCAAGAGGTACCTTGGGTGTGTCCAGTTGTCTCTACAACACAGTGAAGAGTGAAGCAACCAATCCCCCAGATTCCTAGGAAAAATTCCCCTTAGCCTTCCTATAATGCAGATTTGATCAGGCACAGAAGCCATGAGGCTGTAAATCCCCACATAGTCTCACATAAATCTGACCTCATAAAACCACTGCACACTTAACTTTTTGGTTCATATTATGATACAAAATATCACATTTCTTTCTTCACTGTTTAAAAAAAAAAAAAAAAAGAAGGATTCTATACATGTACCAATGCTACCATACTGCTTTTACTCAAATACAGATTATTAACGCAGCTAATGGTCATGATGGACAAGGCTGGCAAAATACCACTGGACTCTGCAGCGGAACCCACTGTGTCAGGCAGGAAAGGCTGAATTCCACACTCAATGATTTTGGAAAACAGAATATTTCTATCTAGTTTGTCATAACTACCTCATTAAGCAAACGATTTCCCTTTCTGTCTGCCCTCAACCATCTAAAAGTTTAGCCTCATTTCCAATTTGAATTTGCCCTTTATTAAATTGAATTCACTGTTCTTTGTGTTACTACTTGTGTTATGTGTCATTTCCTTTTCCCGGTATTAAATGACCCTTAAGATGATCATCCTGCCATTAAGTATTTCTCTAGATGAAACTGTCTAAATTCATTCCCACTCCTCTATCTCCTTTAATGTTGCAGTCTTCTTTGGGAGTCTGGTTTCTGAAGTTAAGAGCACGCTCTTGGTGCTACAGGTGTGATCTTAGCAGCAGCATAATAACACATTTGTAAATTCTCTTATCCCAAGAAGATTGTTGTTCAACCTTCACAAAAGATGAGCAGTGTTTTGTTAACTTCCATCAACAAATCCTTCTTCCCCGGACCACTTTCATTTTGCATCACACAGGATACATTTGCTGGTTCAGACCAGACCCCTCCCTGGTGGCACTGCAAACACCTATACATGGAATTAAAAGCCTGTGGGGTTTCAGTGCTGTCCCAAGCCTTGTGAGAGCCGGCAATCAGGTCCACAGTGATGAGAGGCACTGGATCTCGCTGCCAAACTGGGATGAAGTTAAGAACATTTATGTTTTCCTAAATCTTGAGCTCTGGTGTACAGAATTTATTGTGGAGGCAGGCACCATCCAACACCAGTAAGGTTAATGCAGATATGAGTTTCAACTGAATTGCCTCTCCCTTCATTTATACATTTTTTTGAACTCAGCTGTTGTTAATATGTATTCTACCTTCTCATTGTCCACGTGCAATTTGACACAGTCATTTCCTCAGTTCCTGTATGATCCTTTCTTCCATGTCTTTCTCTGAATCTGGACCAAATCCTTTCCTTTGTTACATAAAACTGCTGGGTAACAATCCATTTTTCAATGCATCTCTGTGAACAAGAGCAGAAAATGCTGAGGGGAGCAGATTTTGAAGTGAATCAAGGAACTAAATGAGTGTGGGAAGCAGGGTTCAAAAGCCGTTTTGGAAAGACACTTTTGAGCTACCTTAATAGGCTCAGCCTGCCATATTTCAAGACAGCATCAATAGACAGCAGTAATAAAACTTGTCTGATCAGTTTAAGCACAGGCATCCCTCACAGCTGCTTTCTGCATGTGTGCACACGCACTCACACAATCACACATGCTTCTTCACCCATAGGATCAAACCACTTAAATTTCTACCATGATTAATTTACAAACAACTTATAACCCAATCAGAGACCCACCTAGAAGAGTGTGTTACAGTACCTACATTCTTTTTTCCAAAGGTGGGTCCCTTCCAACTCAGAATAACCTGTGAACCTCTAAGGCTTGTTTTAAACAAATATGGATATGGACATTGATATAATCTGAACATCTATGCATGTGTACATAGACACTTATTTGATTGCAATTTTGGCTTCATATGCCCCTAAAGAGCAAAACACTTGGAAATTCTTCTTCCAGTGGGCTGTAGCAGCATGGTGAAAATCTCTCTACTCTTAATTAGTCAAAGGTTATTAAGCTCGTGGAGTTACAAACTGCCAGAAGTAGAAATCTATTGAATGTAAGAAATGTAGTTTAGATAAACAGCAGGGAATAAAGTACATGATGGCCCAGTGTTACTTGGCTTGACAAAGTTTCACTTTTCTCATATCACCAGCAGAGCTTTTAGTGCTCCTCCTTTACTTTTAAGGACAGTTTACCACAAAATCTCCCCTATACCCTGACCTGGGATTCATAAAAACAATGCAACAGCCTATATATTTTTCTGACTATATTTTCCAGAGCCAACTTCACACAGGCTGTTTATAAGTCACTCAGCAGAAAGCAGAAAAGAAGAAAAGAATGTTTTCCATGTCTTTACTAAAAAGCAAAGAGCCTGAAACCAAACTAAACCGTACACAGCTGTGTGACACCAGCAGTGACTTTTATGGTACCATATGCCCCGCTAAACGGTGCTTCACTCAGCTGATGTAGCCTTACTGGAAGGTTAATAAAGAGTCACAATCTTTGGCTAAAAAAGGCCAAGTCAGTTATACAGGAGATAAAATTCAACGTGCACGGAGAAATCTCTGCTGAGGGCACTGCTGGCATGCCATGATTTCCCAATGCAGGGACAAGGGGCCTTATATAGGGTTTCATTATCGACAGTACATGGGGCAAACAGAGTCAGGACTTGCCCCAAAGTTCCCCTGCAAGGTTTTATCCCCAGAGTCACATGGCAAACCCAGAGCTTCTTTCTCAGCTTGAGGATCAGAAAAACAGATGTCCCAGCTCTCATCTACTTCTATATTGGATGCTACTTATCCCTTTGACGGACCGGGTTACAATTAAAAAGTCAGCCTGGGGGGGCTTTTTTCCTTTAGGAAGAATAAGAAGGAAGGTCTTAGAATCTGGAAGTATACATATGTATGGAAGTGTGAGCTTCATCATCTCTCAGAGACAGGGCTAGGTCACCCAGACACTGACAAGCCTTCAGGGATGAGAGGAATACCCACCTGCTCTTTCTACCACTGCTGAGAAAGTGGTGGCTTTTACAAATGGGATTTTTACTAAAGCAAACCTTCCTTTAAACACGTGCACCCATTTCTGAAGAGCCTGGTAGGTTTCTTCCAGTCTCCCAGGAAAGCATTTCCAGCATACCCTGCTCCAAGACCCTCTGTTCCCCACACTGAAATCCCATCAAGGTAAACAAGTGATAAGACTTCAGGATTAGGTCTACTGACCTCAGAAGGAATTTTGCTCAAACAAGAATTAAGCCTGGAAGGATTTTGTCCTTACTGAGAGGCTTCTAAAGGTTTCCCACATAAGAGTTTCAGGAAAATGACTTGTGGAATTTACATCCCGCTTTGCTCCCTCAGATATTTTGGCAGCTTATCCTGGAGGGCACTGGAGCTGGCACTCAGACAAGCCGTCAGCTCACAGCCTAACAAATTATTGATTCTTTCCTCACTTTGAAGCAAGGCAACAACAAACTCCTAAATGTACTGCATCCTTCAATATCTCCCTTTGGAGAAATACCCGTCTGTAACACTGGCAGTAAGGGGGCATTTCCATCTCTCAGGCGCTCTCAAGTGGATGGAGCACACTTAGGTATTTTGTTTTCAGCGACCAGGTGAGATTTTTGCACAGAGCAACTTTCAAATCCACACTCAGACACAGTGAGATGCACGTACAAGGGTTTGAGTGCCCATATAAAAAATTGATTGAATTTGGATTGCAGAAGGTGTCCAACAGAAAATGGGGTTAAGAGGTTTTTCCCCCCAGTATTCCATTATTAAGAGGCAGTTTTCCATTCATCATGCACTTAATGAGCTCCAGACCGAGGACACAAAAAGATCTTGACATTGGCTTGAAGAAACAAAATGTTCAAAATGATCTCGACAAACTGAGGTGTTTCATCATAAATGGCACATCACCACATGAGTATCAGTTTTGTGAAATTCCTGTTATTCTGCAACTCAATGTACCACATGCTCTGTTTTCCTCCTGCCCTTTTCACTGCCTACTCTGTAGAGATGTAGCCTCTCCCTTGACCCACTGCTGTGGAAGGGCTGAGCCTTCTGCCGCTGATGGTATCCCAGCTCTGCAGACCTCAACTCAGCACACAGCCACCAGAAAGTGCTGGGAACTCAACACTAGATCATCTCAAGAGCAGCCTGAAGAGTAACATCTACTTCTATCTCTCTGAGTGTAGTCATGGGACCATCTTTCCCTCACATCAAAGGAGAGAAATGAGGCCATCTGAGAGAGTCCACCACAGAATGCCTTGGTGGGGTATACAGGACAGACCAGGGACAGAAGCTGAGAGGTGTAGCTCCCAGTACATCTCATATGCAATGCCCCCCACACCAGCTCACATTAGGACTACAAAGGGCCCCTCGGGAAAATTCTGCCTGCTCCTAACCTAGAATGCAGATAAATCCAGCAGCTCATCTACTCTTCATTCAAATGCTTCCCCTGCACTTGAAATCAATATGGTCTTCATGCAAATGTTTACTACATGTACTCCACAGATTCTAAACATTCATTCAGTTGACACACCTAAATAGCTCAGGAAATTATATTACGGCTTATCCGGTCAATGATCTACAATTTTATATATCCCTCAACACATATTTATAAACAGCACTATAAACATTGTAAGGTTATTGTATTAAACTCTTATACCATTTCTAAGTGTATTTTTTAAAATGCTAAGTTTAAAGAAATATTAAACAGCCAAAATGTACTTTTTGCTCCAGCCATTTCTTTTCTGAGTAAGATTGATGGAACAGAGATTTCAAATGTGCAAAATATTCTGTACCACAAATATTTTTTATTGTCCCTGTAAATTGCAGTATGTCCCAATTTCAAGAGTCTGCTTTGCTTTAGATAACGTTGCCAAGTTACTAAAAAAAACCCCTCAGCAATGGACTGTTTGCATCCCAGGGTCATAATAATGTACCCTGGTGACACTGAAATATCAAGACGTAAACAATAAAGAGAGAGAAATATGTTGACCCAAGTAGCCAAGTCTGAAAAACTGCAACTCCAAAGCAAAGTGATATTTAGAGCATTGGATACATTACTGGTATAGGTGCTTGCAGAATTAGGTGCCAATTTTAGCATTTCTCAGATGAATTTTGCAAACCGAGTTCACACGTTGGACCCTCAGCAGAAGAGAGACCTCAACAGATGCAGATTCCTATATACCGCAGAGGCTGGAATAATCACTCCTAGCCCCAGGGCAGAGAAACAAGATAACATTTGTTTTCAATATTTAAATCGACTAACGCTGCAGGATATTTCGTCATTAATACAAACATACATAATAACAAGCAGAGGACAGCACTGAGACAGACACCTACCCTGGTGGATGGTTTTTCAGCCTCAAAATACACTGGATAGAAACCAAACATGAGCCACCATTAGAAGCAGCAACATTTTTTCAGTGACGGACTGATAGCAAGACAAGGCAGATCGTGTGTATCTTTTATTGGGCTAATATATAAACTGTTACACATGAGCCTTCAGGCCAAAAGAAGTCTTCAGGGGGCTGGCAGCAGAAAGAATATTTCTGGCCCGAAAGCAGCTCACTGTTTCGAGCCAACACAAAGCCTCCACCTCTGTCCAATTTATCTCAAGCAGCTGAAAATATTTTTTGCAGTCTGTTTGTGACAGTCACAATGACAACCTGCACAAACCCAGCAGGCCCAACAGAAAAGTCCTTACCACTTAAGTGCTCTGTCTGCTTTTTGCACTGTCTCTGTCCATCCAGGCTATTTATAGAGCAGTCACCCGGGCACTCACAGCCCAGTCGTGGAGACTTGGCAAGTTTTACAAGAAGCACAATCCCGAAACCAGCAATTCTCTGTGAAAATACACAAATACTTTCACCTGTCACTAGTACTCGGGTGTCCCTGGAACTGATCGTTGCAAATCTCATGGGATTACAGTGCAATTTAAGGAAAGAAAAATACTGTTGTCAAGGTGTTTCTCAAAGATGGGAGGATTTGGCCAGGAGTGAGTTCCATGAATCTTTTGATAATGTTTCCATACAAGCACAAGAGCCACTTAGCAATGACTTGAACAAAGTGTTTCCAAACTAAAAGCCTGAAGGGGTGTTGGCTGAGTTAAAAAGCTGGACTCCGAATTTAGGGACTGCAATAACCCAGAGCCTGCACAGACAATCACAGAAGTCAAATAGAAAAACAACTTTATTATTGTTCACATAATACCATAAAGTGTGTGAGGCACAGAGTTTAAGTGATCTGGCCACCAGGACCAGAAATTTAACTGTGATCTCTTGCAATTGCAAAACACCTTCTGCAGCAGACCATGAGCTGAATTTTTCCAGTTTCTAGGAAGCACATGAGCACCAAAATAAGGTTTTCAGCAGCAGTAAGGCTGAGGTGGTCAAAAAATCATTGGAAGCTTTTTTTCTTGAGCCAAAACAATTTGAGGAATCATATCAGTTCGGCTAAAATTCTGTCTAGACGACAAAAAGGAAGAAAACTGGAAAAGTTCTGAGAAGGAGAAAATCGAACATGGAAAAACTTTGAGAAGCATAAAAATATTCTGAAAAAAAAATTCTGAAATAAGGTTTTACTTCAGCATGTTCCATTATGCATCTCAATATATCCAAACAAAGCACTTCTGTGAACCTCATAAAAGCTTTCCTCCTCCCCTCCCTCAGATTTTCCTTTCCAATTTTGAAGTTTTCTGGCTTTGATCCTATTCAAAATAAATGCCAACACTAAAATCTGACATAAAGCATAGCTTTTGTCCATACCACAACTTACACCTGAAATGTCATTCCTCTGTATAGGGACAACATACCTGACAGTTCACAAAAAAACCCCCACAGTGTTCTGTGGCTCCTGGTATTGTTAAGTAACTAAATATTAAAAATATAAGCTCAGCTGGTTAGGAAAAAATGAAGCTAGGTAGTGCTAAAGTATCCCCCAAACTGCATTTCCAGGCAAGGCAGTTAGAAGCATTAGGCTACGAATAATCTGATGCCAATTCTCCCAACAAACAGGAAAAATAATGAAGGCAAAGGGGAAAGGGGAGGAATTCAAACAAGCAGCATACCTATGATAAGGACAGTGCCAGAGCATCACTTCAGAGTAGCTGGGCTGTGGCAGCCGATAACATTCTTTCCTCAGAGGAACCTTTAGGTTTATGACAAATCAGGGATGATGCTCAACAGCTATTTGATGAACTCCACAACAGCTGCTGAGGTCTGCGTGCCACTGCAGCACAGCTGGAAATGCACAGAGCCACAGCACTAACTGGATAATAACTCGGGGCTTGCCAAGCACTGAGTATCACTAACTTTTTCTGATGAGTTATTTGTGTCCATAATCTGCTGTGAAACTGTTTAGGAAATATGCTCTCTGAAAAGGAGGATTTATCTGCAAAGGAAGCCACTGTTGTTAATAAAGTTGTCTGGCCTCAAAGCCTCAACAAACCAGATTCAAGCGCATGTTGCAGTCTTAAGGCAATTAAATGTTTTCCTAGTGATGGAAATGTAAGTAGTTTTTAAAAGAGAGAAAAAGTGGCAAATAAATGAGTTGGTGGAACTTTTTCCTATGGAAAGGAAGATGTGCTGGGGAAGCAGAAGAACGACCATGTGCCCATCAGAGTAGGAGCAGCGATGAAAATTTTTACATCATTGGAGAGCCATTTTTAACTTGGAAAAAAATTCTAATAGTGCTATCACTTAAATCTTGATTTTAAGACATCATGTGCACTGATAAAGGCTGGCACCAGCTTTCCCAGTGAGCAGAACCCAGGGAACAAATTGTGGCACAGGCAGTTCCAGTTCCCTCAGTGCTGCCAGAGAAAAGCTGTAGCTATTTCACTGAGAAAGACACACTAAACATGGGGCTGTGTGCAGCCACCCTACAGAGAAAACAAGGGGCAGAACCAACCTTGGTGCTTCCCAACACTGTCATGGTGAAACAAGTCAGCATAAGATGAATTACTGTGGAGAACACCATGAGGGTCATACTCTACTCCCCCTTGCACAGGGACAGCTCAGACCAACCTGGCTGTTCTAGTTTGGCTCTTTTGGGCATTGTACAAGAAAATCCCTGGCACAGCTCTCAGCCAAACGATTACTCCTTTCATTGAGTGATTGCTCTGGCCAGTTATGGGCGCATCTCAGCTGGTGGTGGAACAGCACCGCAGTTGTCACCATTTCTGGAACACGGATGATCTCCAGCTGCTGTGTTCTTGGTGAGCCCATGAATCACTGCTCACAAAGAGGCAACAAGGGAGGGTATGGCAGGTGAGGATGATCTGCAGAAGGCAGGCAGGGGGCACATCCCCTTCTACGCCAAAATACGTACATGAAAGATGAGCCCAGATTTAAACATTCACACATCGCCACGCTGTTGTCTTTTCCTGTCCCACACAAGCCAAGGGCATCTGCCTTAAGGAATGTAAATTAAACAACAATCATTGCCTTCTCCTTCATTATTCTAATGCCTAGAGCATGAAAAAGATGGTGGTGGGGAGAAGCCCAGCAGAATCTTACTGTGATTTACATCAAATGCCATTTGTATTTTTACTGGCTGCCTGAGGCAGAAGAAATCCACAGAATGAATATGGGGGGTCTTCATCGTCACCAAAGGAACAGCAGCTCAAGAGAAGAGCAGATGGGAGGATGAAAGAGGAAAAGAAAGTATTTCAGAGAAATGAGTTTATAGCTGTTGTTTCTTTGGCATTTCACAGGTTCACAGTGAGCACATATGTTAAGGAAGGAGAGGAGGTTTCTACAGCCAACAGGAAAGGCTGTGATAATTTTCCAGAGGTTTCTGCTACTCCAAAGCTGGGTCCCAGGCACTGCCCCGTAACAGTCAGATAAGCATAACATAAGCATGATGATGGTGAGACGTTTCTTTGTAGCAGCACCAGTTTTACCAACATTAGAGGAAAAGGACTAATTTTAATGGATCTCAGCATGTCAACATGCCTAGATTTTAACTGAGGGAAGGACAGACCCCACACAGACCACAAAGGCAGAGCATTCACTACGGACTCCAGCTCATGTAGCTGCATCACTGAACAACTGCAAGGACCTTGCTCGTGCAGAGGCCCCCCAACAGGGGTTACAATGCTGAGAAGAACTGTATTCCACATATTCTCCATGAACAACCTGATAATGACTGCACAGAGCACAAACTCCTCTTACTCTCCTCAGGTGACAATCCAGATGTGCCACACTAAGCTCACATGGAGAAGGCGGCAATCATGCCAAACATGACAGCTTGGTTGGATTGTCTCCCCAGGCAGTCTCAGTGGTAATCAGGTCTTTTATTCCCCTGTGCATGATGACCGATCAGGAGAAACCATAATTTTCAACACTCAATTTTATCCCAAATCTTGCCCTGCCAGTCATTTCTTCAAAGCACTAGTTTCTATAGTTACACAAAAATCACCACTGTTCCTGGATCCTAAGGAAATGAGACCCAAAGTGCAGCATGACTGCCTCTTCTTCCTAATAACTTGGGAACTCATGGACTAGCATTAAACTAGACTAGAGAAGAGCAGAGGTTTATGGGTTAAGCAACTTCTTCCAAACTTCACGAACACAAACTCTGGAGAGACAGAGAGCCACAGTTCTGCCTAGGCTACAGAGACTGACGTCAAAAAAAAAACCAAGCAACAAGCAAACCAGTCAAATTAAGTACAGAGAAATTCCCTTTCCCTAACATAAGGTTTAAAACCCATTTGTTTCTAAGGATCATTAAATTAATAATCAAGAAAAAAAATTCAGCTTCTTTGAACTGCTGAAAAGATGTAGATAGGAATGGTAAACTGCAAGTGTCCTATACATGCCACGTAAAGACCATGCCATTGTAAGGCACTACAGCACCCTCCATCCCCACACTAAATCTGCCTTGGGTACAAATCCATCCCATACTGTTGGGATTTAGCCAGAACCCCCACTGCCACACCACAGTAGTGATAAAGCTGGTATTTCTAGTACTGTGTTAACAACGGTTTAAGATTCAGGTATTTCAGGCTTCCTGAGCAGATCTACCATTCAGCTTCCATTTATGCTGTCACTGATGGCGGGGGCACCCCCAGGGAAACAGAGCTCTGAAAATACGTATCTCCATGCAGACAGGGCCAGCGACATGTCCTCCTCATGCTGATTTACTTCACTGCAGCAATGAAAATTCCTGTCTGGATCCAAGTGCCTGACTGCAAACTTACCACAGCTCCAGGGCTAGCAGAGTCAAAAGGTCAGAGCATTTATTTGTTGCTCTTCCAAGATCACTTTCCCATGAACTTGATGGATTCTCAAATGCCTTCTACTGCACAGAAGACTGTGATTAATCTAAGCGTTGGTTCAGTTTGGGACTAGTAATGTTTTCTTCAAAAAACTGTCTTAAATTCACTCCTTGGACTCTTAGCAGTTTTAAAACTGAACAATTAGTTTTAAACTAAAATACATAAAGGTCTTCTTTTTCTAAGCAAATATAATGATGGCAGAAAATAAATTTCTCTAATTCTTAATGTAATTCTTTGCCCAGCAGAGGAAGAATTCCACGCTCAGGATCTTCAGCCGCTCGTTCCCTTCTCCGTGTTAGGACATGGAAGAGGCCTTTCTGCTCCTAGCTTTGCTACCCACCTTGTGTGCTGTTGTATGTAAAACTCAATTTTCATTTGTGCTTTCTGAGCTAATAAAAGTGCTTTTCTCTGTCTCTGAAGTACGGTATTATTTAATTTTTATGTAATATAATGGAACATGATTTTATAGGGTCTCTCATAACTTTCTCTTCTTTATAAAGCAGCAGCTCCAGGAGCCATGTTGTTACATGAAACTCTCATTACACTAAAAAAAAAAAAAAGCTTTTAGTGTTCAGGCTAAAAAGAGGAGATTGCAAAGGTGAATACCATAGGTTCAAAAACCAGACAAGCCCTAGCAAATCATGTTACAGCAGCTTAAGACATCACCATCCCCAGATGTCTGCCTCAACTGCTTGCCAGAGGTTTCTACTGCTTGAAGCAAGAGGCAGAGTAGAACATGTGTCTGCACTTAAACACAACAGCTTAGAGCCAGAAAGCTCAGTGCGTGGCCATCAGCCTCACTGGTTTGAGCTAAAGGGTGGGTTTTGTACAAGGGCTGGAGGCAACACAGGCTTATCTGCCCCTCTGCCTGTTCTGCTGTGAAGCAGGGGCCCTGACAGACATGGCAGGGCCAGCACTCTCCCCATCAGCTCTCAAATGCCAAGCTCACCCGCCCTGCTGAGAGCCCTGCCAGCAGTCAGCCACTGCAGCACTGAGGCACTGCTTCTCCAGAGGCATCGATTTGGCTCTCTGTCCTCCACCCATCTATAGTACAGTGATCCCCGCATACTCACAGCTCACATATCCACGGTTTCAATTCATCGCGGTTGGATTTTCAGTGAGTTGTGAGAATGCGCATGTCCGCAGAATGTCCCAGACCCCGGATTTCACAGCCAGGAAGCACCAAAGGGCACTTCCTCCACTTTAAAGAGGTGCTACAGTGCGAGCCACACTCCCAGGACTGCCCCTCCAGATCTTATTAGTGGAGGGTGAGGGCTACAGGGGGGGAGTAGTTGAATATTCATGGCTTTGGTATCTTCACGGATTTCATAACTTGCGGGATCTGCCCAGACCCAACTCCCAGCAAATTCCGGGGGAATTTTCATTTGCCAGTTGCAGTAATGCTTTTTGCCCCTTTTCATGGGAATTTCTATGCTTTGTGAACCCGCAGCAGCAGCAATGCAGTGACCCAAATGCTCTGCAAAGGAGCATGGGGATACAGATGCAGGTTACACATAACCAAGCCACAGTTTTAAGTCATGACCCTTGGGGTTTACTCCCCCAAAATACAACACTTAATCCTGAGATTGCCTTTCTACCTCAAACACTCGTCAAAATTACTAAGGCATGAGGTCTTATATACTAAAATGGGTACGTTCCCGATGGGAAAATCGCCATCCCAGAAGTCTCAAGCCTGGCAGGAAACTCTGGCTTTCAAAGAGCCTGGAGTTATGTGGGACAAGCTAAACGATGCTACTCAACTGTTTCCCAGAGAAATACAGCAAGGGCCATGACAAGGCCAACAGAGACTAAAAATATCCCAGAGTTTAGCCCATACTCTACATACTGTTTCATTTAACAGTAATGCCATAATTTAGGCTTTTTGTACACACAAAGCAATGCATGAAGTGCAACACCATCACACAACTGGGAACAGCGATGCCTAGGAGGCTCAATGACAAGGCGGTAGCAGTGCTGTTCAGCACGGAAGACAGAGCAGTCTCAGGTATAAGAGAAAATCAAGGGGAATGCCTCAGAAGGAAAAGGTCTGCTCACAGGGTGATGGAAAGCCAGAATAAAAATTCAGCTGTTTACCTGGATCTCAGCAATTTGGTGAGAGTAGCTGCCTCCAACATTTAAATTTCTCTCTGAGTTATGTCTATAAATTGTACTTATTTGAGACTGCAAAGCATCTGTTTAAAGCAGGCTCTAATTTGAAACATTTTTCTCTTTGATAATATGACGGCATCAAATTCCAAAGTGCTAAAAACCAGACAAAAATCAAGAGCTGAGATGCTGCAAAATGTGACATTTTTCATGTAACAGCAAGCCAGTCTGACACTCTCTCATGGATCCCAGCGTGCTGTTACTACGTGAAGCTCTAATGCAATTGATATAGTTAAAGGATGGCAGTTATGTTTCAGGAGCCAAAAATAATTTTAAAAACCCTTGAAGTGCCTTTAAACAAACGTTAGTGAAACTTCTCCTTGTGGTCCTTGAATTCCCTTCGGGCAGACACCATACCCTTCATGTAACCCCTGGCTGTTGATTAATGAAACTTGGCAAAGGGTAGCAAAGCCATGTCAAAGGCAGCACAAAATCCCAGGTTTCTTCAAATCCCAGAGGTGAAAATGCACAGACAACAACAGCCCCCCCCAATCATTTCCTGACTTCACTTAGCCAGGAGTTTGAGATAAGAGTGCTCAAATAGGTTGTGCTTTTCCCTCTGTGTTCCTAACAATGGCTTCACATTCAAAGCAATCACAGCCATCTCCCGTGTACAATTACTGGCCTTTTACAGTCTCACCTTGTCTAACTCCCCACCACGGACCACAGGTCTAGTCAGACACTACGTGCATCTGCAGTAAGTTTTCATGTAGATGCCTGGATCTTTGGCTCCTGTAGGAAATCTGCTGTCTGCAAAGTTAACAGGCATGAAAACATTGGATACAATTCTCACGTAAGCTAAAACTGAGGTTTTTGGATCATTAGTGTTCATAGCACCTAATCATGCTACTGCTAGAATAACTAACCCTTTATGTTCTGCAGGTACTGGGCCTGAGCTGTAAAGGCTGAACATCCAGATTTGCTGCATGTCCATGTCACAGAATCACAGAATATTCTGAGTTGGAAGGGACCCACAAGGATCATCGAGTCCAACTCTTAACACTGTCTCCCTGGCGGGAATTGAACCCGGGCCTCCCACACGCCAGGTGGGGACCCTACATCACATCTCAGATTTTGTGCGGTTTCATTTATGGTTAAAAAGCAATAATCCACAGGCTCCTGTGATCAAATAATCTATGCTCTGGGTTGCTCCCAAGACAAAGCAGAATCTCTCTGCAGCAAGATTCAAAAGACAATACTTACAGGGCAAGCAACAGGATCCAGGTTTCCTGTGTACAAACCATCAGCTTGGGACCACTGGAGCCGACAGGTCAGAGCAAAACACTGCAGCAACGATCAGAAATATCCAAGATGACCTTAAGAAGGCTAGCCCAAGTGCCAGGTCTTGTCTGGAACATGAAGGAATGCTTGTCCAGCCACAGCACGGCAGCACCCAAGATACCCCCAACACATCCTGGGCAGCAGAGATGAGAGGTAATCTGTGCCGAGGGGAGAGCCAAGGGCAGAGCTAGTCCTGGCTTGCCACTTCATTGTGGCAGTGCTTCCACAGATGCAAAGCCCAGGAAAACTCATTTAGATGGGTTTGCACATAGCCTGACAACTCAGTGCTAAAATGACCCATACCAGCTTCCCAGCCTGTGCAAAGCCACCATTGCTTCAAATGAGCACTGAGGTGTGAGGGGAAACGTCTTGCTGGCTACGTTAGAGCATTTTACTTGTGTGCTCTTTGGCTTTTTGCAGACAGAAAACCTTTCAACCAGAAATCTTGGGTGCAAGTATTTGATTTTTTTTTTAGTCAACTAAGAGACATTTCACAGAACGTATCCAATGTGTCATATATCATAATATGTACCGTGTGTCATAAAAATCCATGCTTCCTACAAAGCTAGACCTTGGTCTTACTGCTCAAAGTTTGTCAGCTGTCCATGCCTGGTGGCAATTTCCATTGCATGTGGTAGAGTGTGGGTGGTGTGCACGCACTGAGGCAACAGAAAACCAAGAACATGCTTGAAGACAGTGATGCAAAAATCCCAATTCCAGGTCTGCTTTTGATTTCCTCCTGTGACCCTGGTTAAGCATCTGTGTACCAGCTTTCCTATCTGTGCAAGACCCCAGTCCTTGGGGCTCTTGTGAAGATGAGCTTCTGTAAGGCTCTTAGGAGAATTAGAATTAAGTATTTCCTTGTGGTTGCACAGCTGTCCATGTGGAAAAGTCCGGGGTTTCTCAACAGAAATGCTTCTGCAGCATTTCAACCATGTTCTACAGAAAGGATCCAAAACCTGTATTTTAAAAGCAGAATGGAAGGCATCTAGGAATAAGTTTGAGCCAACATCTAGAACGCTGCTGCTAGGAGCTTGTGCTCTGCACAACAGGATGATTTAAAAATACTCAAAACTCTGTTTTCCTGTACAAAAGAGTAAGACTGGGAAAGCAAAAAACCACAACTGAAATGACAAAATGCATAGAGAAAACATCAGACAGGTACTATAAATGAAATGCAAAGTGTTAAATATCTAGGCAAGATGGGAAACAATGTCCCAAGTATAAAAACCAGAAAAAGCCAGGGTATAAGAAAACCTTATATGTCAGTAAGCGAGCAGTAGCTCCTCTGGGAAGAGGTCTGAAAGGATTAATTCAACAGTTAAGTGGGAAAAGGTAATGAGGAAAGGGCAGGTGTAGCATTTACAGACTGCTCAGAAAAGTAATGGTGGAAGTGCTAATGAAGTGCACATCGTTAATCACTGCTGAGCAAGTCCTCCACCATGTCAAGCTGCAGGATCACAGAGCCTGAGCAGACGGGCCTGCTGATCATCCCACCACAAGCCATGAACAAAACCCAGGAAATTCAGGGGGCTCAGGTGGTGAAAATTCAGTATGTGGTGAGGTGGGTGATGGGGAGAGAAAGAGGGATGTGTATGCTGCTTGGAGAAGAGGATGAGATGCCAAGCCTCATCTCCCAATCGAGTTACACACTGTCCTTATCACAACAGCTCCATGGACTACCAATGCACCAGGCTAAAAAGTAACAGGGCAGATCCAGGTGTCACACCCAGCACCAGTGACACAACCCCCCATTTCTTGGTTGTCTCCTGCTCAGCACATGGGTATACACAGCAGGAAGCTGGCTACACAGTACCCCACAGACTGAGCTCCAAGCTGTCAGATGTTGGAAAGCACTGACCATTCAGACAGCTGGATAATAATGTACGGAACTCATGGAATACCTGTGATTACCAAAGCACTTTGTAAGTATAAAAACAACCTCTCTCTGTCACTAGGAGACAAATTAATATTTGTCCTCATTATAGGGGAAGGAACTGAAACACAGAAAGGTTTCATGATTTGTTCTACACAGCACAAGTGAAGAGCAGAGTAAGAGAGATGATGACTGACAGACAGTCAGTTTCCTCCACACTCCCTGTTTTTCTTCCGCTCTTGGCTTTGACAGACTGCACAGCATTTGTACTGGCAGCTACAGGTAGAAAGTACAATACTCTGAGCTGGGACCAAGCATCTCACTGGAAAATGTCTACCTAGTTTTGTGAAAGCAAACTCTAGGTGGTGAGAGGCAAAAGCTTTTGAAAAAACGCTACCTATTTCAGAGCCAGGCCCTGGATATTAGGAGCTAGAAGAAGACATTCACAAAGGACAGCTAATACACACACACACCCGCTAAAGCAGCTGATTTTGGCCAGTGTCAGACACAGCACATGCACAGCACATGCAGTAATCTCAGTCCAGGCTGATTTTCCTAAAATTCCCACCAAAATCAGAAAAGAGACAGAAGTGCAGAGTGGACTTGTTACTAGTTGATACGTATCTACAAAAAGGGAACTTGAGACAATTCAGTTCCTGGCTGATATATCCTGCTTAGGGGCTATTTTCAAACCAGAGAGAATGAAAATATTTCCTCCATGGATCTGGACTTCTCTCCCTTCTTGTAATACTTTCGTTGTACTTGCCAGATTGGAAACTGCTTCTGGCCAAAATGTCCCCTCCAGGAAGAGAACAGAAAATGAGCTGTCTGCTAATAGATATCACCTAATAACAGGGAAAGAAGTTATTTCACTTGCAGTCCATCCTGATATCTCTGAAGGACCTGGAAAGCCACGCATTCAGAAGGAGAATTCATACTGTAAATACTAGTTTGAACTTCTGACATCTCCTTCACTGCTGAGCATCAGCCTCACTGTGGGCTAACACCGGGTGCCCCACTCACCCTGGCCTTGCAGCCTGCGAATTCACTAAGCCTGTGTTGCCCACTGTCAGCTTTTCAGCTGCACACTCATAACTGCTGAGAACACAGGCCCCATGCTGAGCTGGTTACACTACCAGCAGAGCAGCAGATACAAGCATAAGTCACTGCTGTAGGTGAAGTGAGCTGAGGAAAGTCACTAATTTCCCACCCTGAAACCCCATTCCATGCCCAGTCCAGCCTCATCCTGCAGCAGAACGGTCATTCCTTTGCAGAGCTTGTCTCTTCTCCCATCTCTGAATGAGGCTTGGTTCCCTCTCCAGCTCCCCAAGGCATGCTGTATGAATTTCATGGCCTTCAGCCACGTGGAGAATTTAGACTGCCCAGAACTTGTAGGGTCAGGAATCTTGGCCATCTCTACATTCAGCTAATGAAAAGGGAAGGAGCAAAGCTAGATCTGGAGACAGCTGCACTGCTCTGGAAGGGAACTGCTCAGAACCACAGATGCTCCCTCCACACATGACAGCGGCAGCAGGCAGGGACCTGCAGCCCCCCTGCCCATTTTGATCTGTTCACACCTCTTTTGCATTAGTGTAACTGCAAGAAGCAAGCAACAAAATAAGATCCCACCCCAAGAGATAATAAAGATTTCAATGAAAAAAGGCTGCAAAAATGTCAGGGTGCATATTAGGGGACAGAGAAACACACACAGGTGGCTACTACTATTTTAAAAGTCAGCATTTGCAAACTCAATGCTGCTCTCCCCTCTTCCCCGCTTCTCCTCCCACACTCGCTGGGAGAGCCTGACAACCTATAAAACCAGTTCAATTCCCAAGAAACTGCAGTTTTGTAATCATTTGTGCAAGTCAGGTAGAGGCTTATAGTGCTGGACAGGAGGAGCTCCCAAAGCACCTGAGAAGAAAAAATTATTCAACCTTCACAACTAGAGTGAGCTCCAGAAAATCCACACAGATTTCCCCTGCTGAAAACCAGCCTCTATCTCCAGGCTCCCACAAGGCAGCTGCTCCAGCCTTCAGCTCTCCTTGTGGTCCTCCACAAAAGGTATGGAAACCTCAGGGAAATACCAGTGAGCCAGCTCACTGCATGGAGGCAGCCCCGTGAAAATCAGCAGGGAAGTAGCTCTGCAGCTGCTGGTGGGGTTTTGCTCAGCATGATCCCCAGGGCAGAGGGAGAGAGTGTGGGAAGCGCAACTCCAAGGGCTGGCTGAGGAGGAAAGAAAAGTTCTCCTGATGGTTAATGTGTCTCTAAGCAAGTAAAAATCCATCTCCCCCCGCCATGGGGTAAAGGTGAAATGTGGCTCCACGCAGCCCCACACGGCAGTGAGAACGCTGCCTCAGCATGGACACTTCGACCTCTCTTCTGAGCATATGAAAACTATTGCGCCTTATCAGCTCTCCTCCACTGGAAACCTCCCGCAATCCCATGCTGGGGACTTAGGAAGAGGTCAGGGAGGGAGAGTTTTATGTGCTGAATCATTCCCAGACAAATCGTTTCCTTATTATACATGGCAGCCTCCCACGGACAGACTGCCAGAGGGCTCTCTGAAATCGTATTAGGTGCCTTTCCCTCGCTTCTCTTTATCCCCCGTCATCCTTCCCTCACTCGAAACATTATAGCTTACAGTCCCACCGGAGAGGGTCCGGGGGTCACGAGCACTCAAACAGTCCAAGGGGCCCAAGGAAGGGAACAACATGAGGGCCTGGTGTAAACGGCTCCAGGCTCAGCAACTCCAGAGTGGGGCAGCCGAGCTCCCAGCCCTGTGTGGGACTTGCAGCCAGATGTCAAGATCTGGCAAGCCTGGTGGCAGAGCTGCTCTCCAGGCCTCCAAGACTATTGCTCTGGCACGCTGCCGACCATGCCTGCAGGTGTGCACACTTCTACGACGTCTACCTGCGCCCTGGGCTCTCTGGATGCAAACCAGGAGCCACAGAACTGTATTTCAGACAGCATCAAACGAAGAGGAGTTTTTTTAGTTTGTCCTGAGGAGGTACTTAGCTCTGTGCCATGCCAAGACTCAGGTTGCAGCCTCTGGGCTGGAGCTGACTTGCACCCAGCCAGCCAGAAGCCTGGAGGGATGAGGGTAATTGCCCCTACCAAACCATACTGCCTCATGTGGGGGATGAGTTGGGTTCCATGCTGGAAGGGTTGTGTTCCCAGGAGGCAGGGGACACTGTGACTGCTGCCTGCCAGGAGGGGAGGGTGGGCAACGAAGGAGCACAAGGCTGCAAGCCCTTCTGTGAGTCCTGGGGAGAATAACAAGAGACTGAAACTTCACACGGGTAGTTTCTGATGTCAGCACAGTGTCTTGAGGGCATTACAGCAGCATTATTATGCACGGCTGGGGGTAAAGTATTCCTTATGTAACTTTTATTTAACATACTCACTTCCCACATAAATAACGCTGGTTGGGCCCCAGTCACTGCAAGGACGTTGCCAACTGAGGCTGTGACAGAAGTAATGCCAGATCTGAATCAAACACACAAACCCTTCTGAGGTTACTCAGAATGCGCTCAAGGGCTTTTCAGCAGGGCTGGGTCTGCCGGCTCACAGCACGTGCGTGCGCCACTCTGGTTTGTTACTCAGAGGCAGTGATTCCTCTGTGAAGGAGGGCTGGGGCTGTCACACAGCAGTACAAGGTTTCCATTTATTCCTGCACAACTGAATAGTGGTTCTCATGCTGCCTCTCCACGCAAATGCCTTGGAGCCACAAGAATCACTAGCACGATAGGGAAAACAGAAACCTTCTCTACACACTCACAATTTCCTGAAAATCGTATCATCAAACTTGGCCACTGGCCATCTCTCTCTGTTGTAATTTGTCTTCTCCTACCCTCTGTGCTCTGTTTTATCTTG
Organism: Pitta sordida; assembly: GCA_013390025.1. Taxonomy (NCBI): domain Eukaryota; kingdom Metazoa; phylum Chordata; class Aves; order Passeriformes; family Pittidae; genus Pitta; species Pitta sordida. The sequence continues at coordinate 452,190 of WEKX01000957.1, read as the reverse complement.
GGGAGCGGCCAGTCTGAAGAGCTTTCTTCTGTTTCAGAAGTGTTCCGCAGCACACTACTGAGGGCCACGCAATATCACAACAGGTCCAACATATAAGGGTGACCCAGCACCACTGGGCCATTTAAAATTCAGTCACAGGGTTAACTAATTCAGTTCCAGCTTGGAAATGACTTGTCACCTTAAGAACCTGTAGTCTCCTAGTATGGTGTCTTGCATGAGCCAGAACTGAAATGGTGTCTGTTCTACAAAGTTACAAATCCCATTTGGAGGAACCTCTAGGTTCCTCTGAACCTTAACAGAGGTGCTGTGAATCTCAGGTAAGTAAGCAGATCCCAGGCCTGGGAAATGAAACAAAAACTGTAAGTGGAATTTTATTGCTTAGAAACAACTCTGGAATCTGGACCCAAGGAATGTGCCCAGCACACGTGTAATTCCTCCTATCAGCAGAGCACCTCATTATCCCTTCTGGCTGACGTGAGGGTGTCACCGTACGGAGTCCTTGCCTCCAGCACACAGACATTCAGCACAGCGATGAGAACTTTCCCCAGAGAAGCAAGTGCCCCACTCCTGCAGGGGCCCATCAAGCACAGCTCAGCTTCAAATTTGGCAAGCACCAGCTCTCACCCTCTGATTCCATCTGTCTCAGGCCTGAATCAGCTCAGTGTGGCCTGGGCTATTGTTCTATTTGCCCTGCAGCCCACAGAGCCCCACTGTCCTGTTACTGCATTACACAAAAGAAATGCAATTACCCGGAGCAGCACATATACAAGACAAGAAAGAACAAGACTGGAGAAGGATTATCTCTACAACTGCAGTACTGAAAGGACATGGAGATTAACCAACTTGCTCGGGGTTACACAAGCAGTCTGTGCTAAAGGCAAGAATTAAACTAGAATCCTCCAAGTCCCATGCTAGTATCTTTACCACAGGCCTTTCCTCTCTGCCTCTGAAGGAGTGTCTTCACCTTTCAAGGGCAAAGCAAAGAAAGTGGCAATGCAGCTTTGCTTCCTTCCTGCAGCACAAGCAGAAAATGAGAGTTACAGCACAGCCAGGTGGGACTGAAGACAGAGCATTTGGAGCAGCAGTGTCAAGTGGGTAAATTTTTTTGACAATTAATGAAGATGTGCTACAACCAGATACCTCCTTTCCTCTAGCTGCAAGCTGCTTCCAGCTCCTGAAGTGCTTGGACCACTTCCCCACTCCCTGTAGCATACCTGGCAGAGTTACTGAGACGTGGACATTTGAGATAGCAGAGCTGATTCACCTTCACTCACTTTGCTTCTCACCAATGCCCGCATCCCCACAGAACATCTGCTTCACGTTTTGCAGCAATTTGAATTGGGAGCAATGATAAATGCTTAGTAACCAGCTCTTTCTTTGGGTTCCATGGTAAGGGTCCATTACTATTTTTTATCTCTAACCGGACAATTCTGCCAGGGCAAATCTGAAAGCCCAAACAAAGAAAGTAACTGCAGAGATTCTGCAAGTGTTTTAAGAGAGAGAATCCTTGCAATATTTTACCTCTTCCTCTTAGAGCAGTGGGTCAGAAAGAAGATGCATTTGACCTTCCTAAATTGTGAGGCTACAATGATTTTTGACTACATTTGGACTCGATGATCCTTGTGGGTCCCTTCCAACTCACAATAATCTGTGAATATCTATCTTGCTATACTGAGAGTTGGATATTCCTGATTCAGTCTAAACACTTGAATGGACCAAGCTTATCCTTAAAATCAATCTTGGAACACCAGATTAAGAAAATCAAGTCATAAAATCAGACAGAGACAGACCTATGCATCCCTGAGTAATTTTTGTCAGGGTCAGATATTTCAGGTGACCACTACTCACTCTTTCTACTGATGGAATTAAGCCACCATGTCTGGATGTTTCTTGGATGCAAACCTCACATCAGAACGACATGAACAAGCCAACCCTAATAGTCTGGAAATGAAACAAAGTTTCTTTGTTTTCCGTTTTGATTTCCATCCTGAAACACAAATAAAGGTGACTGATAGACCAGTGCAGGCTTGGCAAAAGGGCATCATAATCTCCATTTTCAAAATCCTGAAAGTCATAGTAATAAAAATAAATAAGCCATTTTCACTGTGAAGTGGCAAAGAAACAAAGCAATTGGCATCCTGCATCTCCACCTGACCTCAGACTGCCTTTCTACAGAAAACCAACTCCTTCCAAACAAAACCACTTTCCAAGCCTGCCACAACAACCCCTGCTTCATCCTTTAAAAACATTCTGCATTAGTTCTAGCTTCCTTACGCACTTTGGTGGAAATTCTATACTCTCCATACTGAACTTGAAACCAACCAAGTTTTCAAATTTTGTTTTGAGATACCAACTTCATACAATACCAGGGCTCCAGGCAACAGCCACTCTGAGTGTAAGCCAGTCAGATCAAAGGCCGGTTATCACCCTTTATACAAGCTCAAGCACAGCAGAAATAATAACCTTTCATTTAAAAACAGGGAAACAATCACGAGTGGGAACATCTGAAATGCCATCAGAACTATCGGTACAGTTTTTCATGTGTCACTATGTCATTACATCACAGTTTGGCAGACAGGAGATGGGTTGAGGACCAAGTCTAATTCCAGTCCTAACATTCTCTATTTGGACTGAATTCAGTCCTCTTTTAACGAGCTGCAGTTTTAATGATTTACATCCAAGCACGCCAAGTCTCTATTTGGCTTTTTATGTGGCTTGAGGCATATGTTAAATAGGATCATAATATTTACTTACCTCACCAAAGCGGTGGGAGACTTAATGCACCAACTTGCATTTTAATGTAATACAAAAACATAGTGCCTGAAACTGCTTCAGACAGTATCTTGAACCTCATCAGTCAGTTTTTAGGGGTCTAAAAAATCACATATTTTTGTTATGTTCTTTTTATTTCGTTCCACACAACAAGGTAATAAACTTAAGATAAAAGCATTAGAATCCAAACAGTCCCAATTTCTGATACTGCAAACTCAAAGCAAAAGCAGGCTGGGGCAGGAATACAGTTAATTTCTTTTTCTTGTGAGATTCAAGCCAGTTAATAAAGAAAAAAAGAGATCAAAACTTCATGAATCTCAACTTTGACCAGAAAAAGAAAATAAAAAGAAATCCATGAAATTTTCCTTTCCTTATTCTATGAACACCGTTTGTTACAACACTCAAGTGGAGTTTTTCACACAGCAAGTTAAAAATCAAAAAGCAAAACTGATTTCTCAGTTGACAACAATTCGTACAATTAGTTTGTATTTGCAGAGTTTTGAAGATATAAATGTTTATTCAAAGTGTTAAAACATTATTTACTCACATTTCTGGGAGAGAACTTTAGCAGAGGTGAACCACTGGAGTGGAACCAAAACAAACTGGCTGGCAGTTCCGAAAAGCTATAATCCAAGAAGTGCCCATGATGGGCTCTGGTCCTGCACACAGGTGATCTTCTATGGGGTCTCCATATTGCTGTGGTAAACACGCTTAACTCTCATACAGCCATTCTCATCCTCATACCTACAAGCAGTATTTATCCAGAGCTCTGCATTACTAGGTCTGTCTTCTGTGATGGGAGATTGACTGGGAACACAGAAAGCACACAGTCATCCAGTCAAAACAGTTAAGGCTGTAATTGGATGACCAAGTCCCCCAGCTCAACACTGTGCCCCAGTCACACCAGGAAGTGCAAACATGCAGGAAGACCCGGCCAAATCACTCAGCATTTGAGCTCTATCATCCACCAAGACTGAGCTCTACAGGAAAAACAAAGGAACTGTCATCTGCTCTACACAGAGACAAGACTAGGAGGACAGCGCCCCATCAGCCACTTTGACTTGGATGGGAAACAACTTGTCTTATGCTGCCTGAACTAACCCCTCTCTGAATGTTAATGAATCCTTTCACCCACCTCCAGTCCTGCACCATTGCTCTTTGCTTATTCTTTAAAATCTCCAGTAAAATATTAACATAGGAGCACTTAGTCAATCAAACACAAACCATTCACTCCTCTCCACACCCTCCCAACTACAAACAGATTTTCCCCAGTGCTCAATCAACATCCCAAACACTCCTCCCTTTCTTCAGGAAACACCTGAGCAAACAGGTGTTTCTAACACTGTTCTCAAATTCAGCAAATCCCAGGGAAGCAGCTCACGGCTAAACTGTCCTAATAGTTGGTTACTTTTCTACCCTAGATGAAGATAGGAATCACTGGAGACACAGCAGGCAGTGCTGTTTAGCCCAGGAGTTTCATTTCTGGATCTGGATTGTTGACCTGGGGTGCATTAGCACGGGTCTCTTGGCCTCTGTCTCCCAAAGTGCATTCACCATTAAACAGGAAGCCCTTGGGGGTGATATAGCTACTGTCTAAATGAGAGAGGACAGGCTGTGACTACATCAGGCAATTTAGGAGCACAGTGTTAAAGTGCAGGAAGGTTGGGACGGCTGCTAATGTCTTTCGAGCTTTTTCCCACCCTGGAAAAATCTGCAACCATCTGAAGGACATGTTTATAACCTGCCCATTATAAGAGGTTCCTGGTCTCTGTCAGACTCTCCTGTGTGTTGATCAGAACAGAATAAATTCTAGAAGGCTGAGAGCTGTCTCCCAAGACTAAATAATTTCCATCAGTGACTCAACAGAATATTTGAACCCAAGGCTATTGAAATGAATGGCTGATATCAGACATCCGCTGCATGACCTGCATCACTCTCCCACACTGCTTTGACCTCAGCTGAAACCATTTGCAATTTTACTTCTTCCACAGTGGCACAGATTAATGATTGATCATGGACCTTCACCATGAATCTCCAAGCTTCTGTCAGCCAGTGTCACAAATTTAACATTATCTAATTGTAAGTTTTCCCATTTAATTGCAATATACACCTGCTCAATGTCCCTCTGTGTGTGAAAAAGCATCATACTTCATTTAAAAAGCCCTCATTTAAATTCAACAGCTAGCTGCACAGATTTAACCATTAAACTGATTTATGTTGCATAAAAGATCAAACCAGATCGCACCTTGTGGCCAAATAACCATAAAAGGTTTCTGTAAAGATCATTAATTCACTTCCCTGGGCAGTTAGTTTAGCAGTAAATATGACTTAGATGACTTTATCCAGTTAACCTTAATCAATTTGTTATTATGATTAGTCACCCTAAATAACAGAAATGTGAGAGGGGAAGGTGCTACAGTTCAGATCCTGGTAATGAGCAGGCTGGTGGTGTGCTGACCCTGGATTCCCACGCTCTTGGGAAATGGGGATTCATCCTCTGCTTGCACAACAGGGAACCTCAGCTGACCTGCACTGGGGAGAGCATCCCAGAGGCTGAGCTTTGCACGCAGGCAGCTCCCACCACAGTAACGCAAGAAAGAGAAGGAGCAGAGCGGGACAGAAGGCAAGGGCAGCCCACTCACCCCATGCTAGGAGGAAAGCTGGCCCAGTTGCCCACATACCAGCTTGAAACCTGGCAAGGTCTAATTTGGCAGACCCTGCTCTGTCACAGACTTCCACAGTGACCTTGGTCAAGGTATTTCATCTTACTGTATCTCAGCTCCCCAGCTGTTAAGCAGGGACGACAGTGCTTCCATCTCTCCCAGGACTAGCCTTTAAGTTTGTGAGGCATTCAAACATCACAGCACTGGGAGCCATAAAAACTCCTTAAGTAGGCAGATCCATCACTCTCCATGCACCGTTCTCCGCTTACCCTGTGTGGCTCCATTGACTTAAACCTACTTACCCTGTCACAGAGGATGCGAAATCAGGGTCAGACCCTTAGTCTGGCAAAGGGATTGCCTCATCTTCAGAGTCACTGCAATAAGCAACAGAATGGGACCTACTGGGGGCTTTAGCAACCTAAGTGATCATCCACACTAAAGTAAATAGGCCCGTATCACGGCCACCAAAGCCATTCATGCCTAAGCTAGGCACATTATGCTGGCAGTCCAGCACTCACTATGCAAACTACTGAGGTCAACTTACTGCCTTTTAAACCAGTTTGGGAATAGAAGGAAGAGAAGATGAGAAGGGGCTTACATCTTAACACACATACTCGTACAGGTCAGCAGTATATTCATGTAGTCAGTGGAATACTGGTGTACTACTCCACTCAAGGTGTTTGAGTGTCAGCCCCCAGCCTCCCGAGGGGCAGAGCCTTGCTCCTGTCACACGGCTGCACTTGGCATGCAGGCAATGCATCAGTAAATCATGACTCCCCACATGAAAGGGCTCATTCTGTCTGTGCGCACTTCTCTGTGTGTTCACTCTCGTCAGTGCAAGGAAAGCACTTTATCCTTCATTTTTATGCTCAGCCACGTGCTTCTCCAGCCTTCTCACATCGTGTACACACTTAAGAATGTGGAATATTTCCCTTTGCAATATGCATACAACTTCACCTCACAGGAAAAGGACTCCAGTCTCACTGGATTCACACCAATACTCAGCATGAAGTGCTGGGACAGTTTCTCATAAACCCAGTTCCTACTTCAGGAGGAGTTTGATCTGAACAGAAAACAAGAGTATGATCAAAACCAGTCAGTAAGGACTTTTTCACTGACCCCAGGAGGCTTTAATAGAGATTCTCTATGTTCAATTACTTACAGCCATTATTACTAAAGAAGAGGCTTGAGCAAAGCTTGCAGCCTTCAAAGCTGCTAATGTGGAACACAGCACATGAGAAGAGACATTGTAATTTACTTAGGAAATGTAACGTGCTAGTAAGAGATCACTTCCTTCAATGTCAATGATTTTTTTTCCATTAACTTGGTTGCATGATTATTTGTTCTTGGATGTAATTTTATCCTGTTACAAGTGAAGGAAGGAGATTATAGATTTGCACAGCATACAGGAAACCTCTTCCTATGATAATAGTTTGCACTCTTCTGGATCTGGCTGCAGGACTGTGGCCAAGGGCAGTACTATGGATATTGTAGAGTTCAACCCCATTCTTCGTGACAATCCCAAATCCACAGAAATAAGAGCACCATTAAAGTCTGAAAAGAAAATCTGATGGACTTTAAGTGGAGCCTTGCTTCTAAGCACTTAAGAAGCATATACTTAAAATTAAGCATATACATAGGGGTTATTGACTTCAGTGGCACTTAGTCATGGTCCCAAGTTTTGTCTTGATCTGAGATCTGAAACTACAACATTAGAAAGAAAATGAAGGGAAGACTTCGTTTTTATGATTAAAGGCATATCACATCAATCTCATATCAACAAGGAGACTTTATTTATAGAATATGATATTAAATTTGAATTCCTTTCAAATACTGAGTATTTTGTTACATGACGTATCCAGGTGCTACATGTGATTTTGACAGACAGGCTCATCTGAGAGGTGCCAATTAACAAACATACTCAGAAGCAGAACGTGACAAAAGTCACAACATCATCAGAGAAGGAATGTGTTTTCTCTCACAGGAGGAAATATCAATGAGGAAAAAGAGTTTGTTCATCTCTTCCAACAACATGTGAATAGTTCCCTTCAATTACCCCATTATTCTTTTACTAAGTATAAAGAGATGTCATGAAGAAATTAATATATGTTACATTTCTATTTTATGTATGTAATACATCTTCATTGTTACTAATGAGTCAGAGAGAGCTAAAACTTGATGAAAAGGCTGTTGATTTTTTATCATCATGCTTGCTTTTAAACTCATTGGAGTCCTCAAGCAAGCCGGTGAGTTCCACATTTGTTCCTAATTTGCTCTGAAGGCATGGGGCCAGAGACAGGGCAAACAAGCAGTGTCTGGCAGTTCTGCTTATTTTCAGATAGAGTTTAAGGCAGGAGTCCAGACCTGGAGGGTTTTTTAAAATACTGATCTTGAATTTCTACAGTACTTTTCTTGGGAGGATATAATTGTGTCTTATACACTATGGCCACAATTCTGCACTGAATTTTTTCCAGCTTCATGAATAAAAAATAGGATGAATTTTAGGAGGATTGGAGCTAGAGATCACTGTGGCCACTGTTTAATGCACACAGTTGCTGTTTAATGGTACAGAGAAGAAAATCCTACATGACTTCTTATTCTATTAAGTTTGCCAAGAAATAAACCTGCAAAATGGAACAGGGACCTCCGCACTTCTGAAAAGTGCCAAGTGATAATTAACGACTTCAAATATCAGAAACTTTTTTTTTCTGAAGGACTAGTGACACCAGGCCTGACCAATTCACCCAAGTCATCATCTGCCAACCTGAAGAGTCTTTCTTTAGGACCAGATCTGCTCAAACATGATTTTCTATACAAGACCTGGCACAACATGCCCGAGGCTGTGACTGCAAGCCACTGACAGGTGGGGCTTTCTGTCCCACTGGTAACCAAAAATGGCTCAACTCAGCCCCTCCAGTCATGTCTTTGTAGACATTACCTGTTGCTGACTCACATCCTGCCAAAGAAGTGGCAATCTCACTCAAGAACCAGCCCTGATCCTCAAGTTGCTTCCTACTGTGCAAACAACCCAAACCTCACCTGCAGCATGAAATACAGATGTAGTTGTCTATGCAACTGAACTCAATGAGCAAAAGGCTCGGCAATGCAAGCCTGTTTTCACATATTTAGTCTACATCATCATGTAATAGAAAGGTAAGATTTGTAGCAATAAAGCAACGTGTTCTCAAGTTACTTGGTACAAGCACCCTTGATAGTTTGTTTTTCTTGTGACGGCAAGTGAATTGCCTTTGAAACTTCCCTATTTCTCAGAGAAAGTAGAAGATCCCATTTTGCTGGGCAACAACTTTAATTTGTATGCAACTTTGCTCCTTGTTTTGTCAACCTCAGACAAGGGTAACAGGTTAATTGCTCTTTTTATTGCTATAACAAATGGCAATTATAAGGTGTGTGTTAAATTCCTACGTTCCAGTTGAGTGAAAAAACCAGACCACATATACCATCTACATGCCGTTATCCAAAGTAATGAGAAGTTGGAATATCCCAGGTAACAGGAAAAAAAAAAGATAATGAAAATCATAAAGACACCTTCTTACTGTGAATCAGCACAGATCCCAGTACAGCCAGCTCAAAGACAAAGCTGAAAAGCCTGATCTGAGCCAGCTCCTCAGCTCTCATTAGGCTGAGCTTACCGTGCTTGGTCTTCACAGGGGTCCTGTACTTTCACTACGTGTGAGCAAATCCTTCTGGACCCTGGGGCCATGGGAGCTGCAGCCAAAGAGCTTTCTGAGTGCTCTGCCGGTTTGGACCCAGCCCCAGCCAGGTTTACCAGTTCCAACTGTGGCAGAACCATTGCTGAACCCAGGTTGAGCGTGGTAGTCACAGCACAGGTTCTCTCCCCTCCCGTGGGAAACACGTGTCTTGTGGCTCCCACTGCTCACACCTGTAACATGTATGGCCTGAAAGAGTCCACAGAGCTACATGCTGGTTTAAGAAGCTTACTAATGGACCTGGCAGAGAAGAAAAAGTGTGGGATATAACATTTTTCTTCTTTCTCTAAATCTGGAAACACTTGGCAGATGCAATTAACCTTGTGTGGTCATCTCTTCCCATGGCTTCACGCAGCTACACAACATTCTCATCCAAATCCTCCTTCGGTGCAAAGTTCCTCTACAGAGAGTTTTCTTCCAATTTTCTCCCACTCTTCAAGTGGTCTTAAAGAAAGGACTTGGGCAGCTGGACTTCAAATGACCCTTGAATGCTGTGCTTACCTTCACAGCAGGATGCATCAACTGCTTCATCGAATAAGTCTCAAGCTGACAGGTTTGTTGATTGGGAAAGCAAAGTCTCAAGCTGAGGGTAAAGGGTATGTCACAAATATTAGTGTGAGTATAGTGAAGGCCCTATATCCTTGCAGAGAACAGTGTTTGCCCTAGGCTAAAGTCTGTGCTAATATTTTGAATTTCTATCACATCTTCTCAGCTGATCTTACGGGAAAAAGGCCAATTGGATTTTATAGCTCAACAGCTAATAGGATTCTACAGGATTTGATAAAGAAAGAAACTGCCGTTATAGGTTTAACTATCCTGTAACATGGAACATAGAGCTGTGTTAAATTTCAATATTTTATAAAATATTTGCACTGAAAATGGAGCTGCAAGTCCATGTTATGTGTTAATAGTTTAAAATCAAATACATAGAGACATAGCTGCTGCTGAGCCCCATACTGACATACAGAGAAAAAATAAGTTGTCCTGTAATTTTACAGCCTGAATCTCTGACATCTGCAGTATCTTCTGCTCCAGGTGTTCCCTTTGCTTTTGAAATTTTGATTCAGAGAAAAAAGAAAATTGAGACTCTGCAAGAGCTTAATCCAGAACCAAGGTAGATTAAAATGAATTTAGGCACTGCTGCTTACAGAAATATCCTCTGTGGTGTATGCCACACTAACAGATCCTGGGTTCATATTGCCAGTTATCCCCTCTGCAACTTCCCAGCTCTACCCAGGCATTAGTGAGCCTCTGTATTTCACTGTGTGCTTGCACACAGAAATATAAGGAAGCCTGAGCTTCTCCTTCAACACTGAGAGCTCCCATGGGCAGTCAGCCCTGCAGCTGCCCAGAGGCAAGGGCTAACACGATAGGATACCAAGAGCTTGTTGTTTTTACCAAACTGGTTTTGAGGAGAACTGAACTGAACTACCAGAGAAGAATCAGTAACAATTTGTATGCAGGCCCGAGGGTGAGATTGACCAGGAAGGAAACAAAATCTTGAAGGAAGCATGTGAGGGACCATGAAGTCCTATGCTGAAGTATGAATCGAGCCTGGATGATTTTGACAGCTCTCTACAAATACGACCCATAGCAAGCTAGATCCCATCTGATGAACTGATTTGGATTAAAGGAGTTGTCCTACAAATTGTACCTTGCCAGAGAAGAGTCAGATAAGCGTACGACAAAGACCATACTCGATCCTGGGGAGAAGAGCTGGCAAGTCAGACTCAGGAACCAGAAGCTATTTACGATGGCAGCAAAAAAATAAACTCTCAACTACAACCTTGGAAACAACAGGCTTGCTGAGCCAAGCCAAGCATCATCTCCTAGATAACAATCTAATGAGAAATCTCTTCTCAGCTCCCTCTCTCCCTCCCCTCCTCTGTGTGTGCATCCTTTTGATGTACAGCTGCAAGGGCTGGCCAGGTGCTATCTGTTTTATTGAGTAATATGCATATAGCTTTGTAAAATGTTTTTAAGACTTCAGATGAACCTGAGTTCAATGTTTTATGTCTATGAGTGTCAGCTCCTGATAGGGTAGTTCAGCAGCTGCTGGCTGAGCATATCTCCTCACTTGGAAGGCGCTCTACCTCCCCTCTTGCAAGCACCTGAGTGAAGAAGTTGAGGTGCAGGACAACTCTGCATCTTCCTACAAGAAAGGGCTGGGCAGGGAGCTGGCTCTTGGGGCAGGAAAGGTAACTGAATGTGAGTTTGCAGGGGATTCACTGATTTGAAGTCTCTGTAAAGCAAACCTGCAGGGTTCTGCTTGTGAACTGAGGACTGGGGAGAAGGAAAGGACTAGGGATTTTTTTATGTGTTGACTGCCATATGCTGGACCACCACACACTCATGCACTTCTTCATTACTCAGCTTCCAAGTGAGGCCAAATTGTTCATCCTGGCAGCGACTCCTTTGCACAAATCCAGCCACATGCTGTGAAGCTGGTTTGGATGACTCCCTGCTTTCCAGCATGCAAGGACAAGCCTGCTTAAACCTGCCTCCATCCCCAAGAGTAGGTGTCTGGAGTGCACCGCTGGGCAGGCACCCAACACAGCTCTCGATAAGCAAGGCTGAGCCTTGAGAGCAACAGAACCACTTTCCATTTGGCACTTGGGAGCATCATAACCACTCTGCCAAGCTAATGCAGCCTGCTTCCAAGGAAGACTAATTAACCCAAAAAGGCATCACACTAGTGTCATCACCTGGCTCTGGATTGCTAAACAAGCACCTCCGGGGCTCACCCAGGCATTTCCGAGAACTGCTGCTCTGCACCACGTAAGCTGCATACTGTGGCACACACACCATCTGCTGCTGCCCACAGCTGAAACTCCTACCTGAAGTGGGGGCAGAGAAGTACGTGCTACTCCACCCACCCTGATACACACACACAGCCAGAAGACTGGCAGAGACGGTAAGTGAGTACAACTCAGAGGTGGCAAAAAGGTAACAGTGAGACAGATGTCTTAGAGGTCTAAGGAGGTCATTTTAACATACACAATTGCTCAGTGCTCATGACTGTCTTGCTCACTGGAGCTACACTCCTCTGCCCACACAAGCCTCTCCCTGACCCTTGGCCCTCAATCAGTGCAGACAGCAGAGAAATGTCTGAGCCCAAAGCCAAGTGCTTAGCCCACACCGCATCTACAAAGGTTCAAGAAACATCCATTCCCTTCTTCCTCTGCCAGGGAATCAGCAGATGCGGGATTCCATCTCAGGTTTTTTCCTCTCACCACACACACAAGAGCAATTTCCAATATACATGCTCATTACGCTCCAGTGGAGCAGACGATAAAGGAAAGGTAAGCAGCAGCCAGAGGACGGTCTGCACGCAGCAGCCAATGATGGGGAAGCTGTTCTCAGCTTACAAAATCGACTCAGACACTTCCAGAAATTCACATCAGATATCCACCCTCTCTGAATGGATAATAAATACGTCTGACCCAATAATCCAAGTGTTATCTATGTTTCAACTACCAAATCATACAATACAGCTACACACCTGATGTAATTTTAATAACATAAGACCACAAAGAGCAATGGAGCACAATGGTGAAAGCAGACAAGGGAACATTGATTTTCAGATTGCATTCCACTATAAACATCAAACTGCTGGTGGTTTATCTGAAATATAAGCAGACCTAAGCAAAGCAAAAGAGGCTGAAGTTTGTGTGTTTAGGCTGCACAGTGCTTCATGTGCCAACACCAGTGAATCCTGCAGGCAAATTGTCTCTGTCAGCCATAAACAGGTATTCTTCATTCAGGATCAATGCAACTTCAACTACAGTTGTACCAATTGTAATACATAGCTGGATTTTGACAATGTTTGTGCACTTGTCACGCATCACAGCTTCCTGCCTACGGGGGAGAATTTAAACTTCTCTTAGCAGAGATAATTATACCTTATCTTAAAACCTTGACCAAACTCTTTATGCTTATGCAATGTAACTTTTAACACCCTGAATACCTTCAGGTCTGACTTCTTGCGGTCCCAGGAAGTTCTTCAAGTACAGCCTCTGCAGAATGTGTCCATAGGAGAAGGAGTCTCACTGTCAGCTTTTGCTCTCATTTACTTGATATCAGCTGAATTATTCATTTTTACAACTAGAAAATTACAAGCACAATTTTGAACACTGTATTTTGCCTTTAATTTGAGTCAGATAAGGGATCTGAGTTTCCTTTCAGAAGCTACTTTCCACCTTTATGTATTTATGAGCACACATATTATGTTTCTTTGGCTAAACCTTAAGCCCTTAATCCCTCTCCCCATTCAGAAGGCATAAGCTTCCAAATCATACACTAAATGGCACAGTTTCAACAAAAAGGACTTAAAACGTTAACCACCTTCTCTACAGCTAGTTGGACAGACCTGTATTCCTAAATCTAACACTAGCATGAGTTAGGAAATCTGAATTTATCTTTCAGTGAAGATGAGCTCAAATGATACAATTTAAAATGGGCTAAGTTAGGAACATCAAAGAACATATCACCCTTGGATGCAGGGAGAGCTTTCTAGGGATGAATTTTCTATGTATTGATGCAGTGTATAGTGTATAGGTTCTGCCCTGAGCATCTGCAGCTGCCTGCTGTCAAACACCAGCAAAAATGGGACTTCCGTGTTATATGTCACGTGAATGACACAGAGGGAACTTCTCCTAAACTCTGATGGTTTTGATGGCTGTCAGTTTTGATCTTGCAAAACTGCAAGTCAACAGGCAATTTTTCTTCCTTACTGGCACGCTGAACAAACATCAAGGGCCCTCCTTCTGTCTGGGCCAGCAAAATCTGCAGCCAGATCTCAGCTGAAAGTCAAAATACACTTACTTATAGTACAGTACGTATTACTGTAATGCTTAGATTTCCCAAGAAATGCAATGGCCACAGAACAGAGATGATTGGATCAAGAAGGTAGAGCCCCCAAGGAGATAACAGTGTTGAGATACTCTCATCCTTCCAAGGGAGCCTGAGGAGGACTCCCTACTGATTTCATCAGCAACAGGATCATCAAGATAAATGATTCAGTTACCGAGCTGATAAAAACATGATACATAATGGCATTCCTACCACATTGGTCCAACCATACCATTTCCCGGTTCTTTCAGAGCTTTTCAAGCACCATTGAAGCTCAGTGAGCATTACTTCACCATAACTGCCTCTCTGAAGTGCTAAAGAAACATTTACCAGTATGTAAATACTTACAGTAATTGTGAGTTTACACAAGAAGAGGAGATGCCTCTAGACTACTGTCTGTTTTTCTTTGGGAGAAATAGAGAGCTGGTCACATTTTGGAAGGTATTTAAAACCTAATATGTATTTAAAAAAAAAAAAAAAAAGATCCTCTAGAAAATAAATAAAGCAACAGAGTCTGATTCTCCCCTGGATGCCTCCAATTTCACACCAGTGCAACAGTATCAAACAAATTGCGAAGAATGACTCATGGTCTGGAAAACATGCTCTTCTATGGGAGATTTAAAGAATTCAATCGTGTTAGCTTATCAAAGAGCAGGTTAAGAGAAGATTTGATCACAGTCAGTATGCACCTGCACAGTATCTGGTCCTAGGCAGTTCTTTAATCTGGCAGATCAAAGCGCTAGAAGGTGAAATTAGACAAACAAATGGGGAAAAGCAGACATTTTACTCTTTACCTACTCCTTCAACCTGGGATGTCAAAGATCATCCATTTCTTGAGTGCTCTAAGTTTGAATTTCTCCCTACTATAGGTCTGTTTTAGCACAGTCATATATTATTGGATTAAATGGCAGAATTAGCAGGTGAAACTTCATGTTCTGTAGTTTTAAAGAAAATCAGGCTAGATACTCATAGGCTCCTCTGGCTTTAAAAATGAAAATAAATACGAAATAGAGTTACACAAACTGTATGAAAAAGAGTTACATGTGATGCAATAATGCCGCTATCAAATCACTTTTTGACATTTAGAATACATTTTTGCAACAACAGCTGTGTTGATTATGAAACAGCAGGTAATTTTTTTTCCCTTTTATCTGTAATGAAGTTGGCTCCTTGCTCCTTACACTCCTGCAGTTTATTTTGAGGTGAAGTGTGAAAGTTTGGGCTTTGTTTGGATGGATTTCTTATTAATTTCTCCCCTACAGAATTAATATTGATGCATCCTCAAAGCTTCCATGCATGGAAAAAGCACAATCACAACCATGAAGATCTTCAGTCTCAGCCTGGAATGAAGTTGACCTTTCCTTTTTCAGCCGTTACAGTTTCTTAGCTTCCACAAATGGATATTTACTCTTTTTTCCCTTTTTTTTCTTTTTCTTTTGGAAATGTTCCATTCACAGTGTGCTAAGGGATTTCACTAAAAGTAACACATGCTCCACAGATTAGCAGGCTCTCAAAAATATGCTTGTCTTCTCTTTATGGGCCTGGTTATTAAAAAGAAGTTAACAGAAAGACACCCATTAGCTTCTGTGGGTATTGGATTAGGGCCTAAATTATCGCTGGTGCTGAACATGCACAGTCAGAAAGCATTTCAGAAAACATGTGCTGTACACTGCTCTCTGAGTATAAAGCAGATTTCCCTGAGATCCCTTCCAAACTCCAGTGACTAGCTCTGAAGGGGACATCTGCTCTCCCAGGGAGCTTCTCCCTCTGAGGATGGGAAGGAATGAGGCATTGCATGTGTACTCACAAAGGAGTTCTTATCTCAGGCTTTCTGCCTTTCCCTCCACTCCCCACCCACCCGCCTGAGCCCCCTCCCCGTAGCCCTTCTATACACCAAGTTCCCTCCTCCCATCCTACACTGGCGGCTCCTCCTTGCTAGGTCATCCGTGGAAATATTGCTGGCAGATCACAAAAAACTGAATTGTTAGTGAAGCACCAATTTTGATGTCATCACAGTCTTTTAAGTTGTCTCACCATGCCCCATATTCACATCACATGTATATATGCATCAAATGCACCTTGAATGCTGAGGAGAAATGTCTCAATGGACCGAACTCTTGCATGCGATGTATAAAGTACATTTTGCAGAGTCCAAAACATTCTCCTGGCAAGACTATCAGTGGACTCGCCAGCTCATTACAGAATGCTAATTACATCCCATCAAGTGACCTGAAACTGCTCAGCAGCACTGAGTTAAGTATGCTTCCATGGGAAACACCAGAAAGCTAAACCTCTCCACAGTTGGCTTAGAAAAGATTAGTTTACAGAGACGTCTGTTCCTTGTCAAAGAATTCTTTCCATTTCTTTCTTTCAGGTTGTACACAGACAGATCATTATTGGCTTGAAATTGCAGAAGCCGTTTCTTCCCTTTAAGAAAATCCATTGTAAGTCTAACTGGGTTATACTAGTAATTAAAATAAAACTAAATGAAAGCAGGCAGAAACAGGTTTCTGAAGACAAACATTGGTTTAAAAAATACTTTTACTTTTAAATGGAAGCAGAAGCACATGCATAAAGAGCTAATCTTTTTCCAACTAAGCAAAATCAGAATTTGAAACCCAGTTGTGTGCAATCAGGACTGCTCAACCACTCCCACTTATTCCAGCTACATACCCTTCCATTTCTCTGCTACTGGATGCTCACTTATTGCTTCTTCTCCTTAATTAGGCATCCATGCCACAAACTGTTTATGGCAGCAGTGTCCCATTCACTGCAACAGAGCAGGGGGTCTAGCTGTATGGAGCACTTTCCCATCTGTTCAGGGATGGGTCTGACTTACATTGCCTGTTTGAAAAGCATCCCATACGCTAAAGTCCCACCACTAACAGAGGCCCCTCAGGCAAGAAAGATCAGGACCCTGCTTGCATACTGATGCAAAAATTTAAAATTACAGATTTTTTTTTTCCCCAGCATTGAGTGGTTTCATTATTACATATTACAGTTCTCATGTGACTTTCCTCGACTGGTTTTAAAGCTCTCCTGAAGGAGATAAGTCATTATTTACAAACAGGGAAACTGCACAAGAAAAAGCGATAGCAGAGCCAGAAACAGAACCTCAGTTCCCAGTCCCAGGCCGGTGCCAAATACAGTAGGCCACACTTCTCTTTCAGGAAGCTGCTACAGACAACTCCCTTTAACTGTTGCATTAGTGCTTTTGAATGTGATGGGTTTATTTTAAATGCCTCCAACCTGGGGAGACAGAGCAAGTTAACTTGTGCATAAAATATATTCATATGCATTTCAATTTCATGTTCAGAATATCCGGCATGCTTTATGTTAAAGAAGAAAAAAAAGCATCAATATACTATCTCCTTCCACCACACTGCTGAAATGGCAGAGGATAAAGGCATGCAAGGGGAAGTCAGGAATTGATTCACACATATGTCCTATCTGTTCCAGTTCTGGTCACATTCACAGCAAGGCTCCTGTGAGTTATCTCTGTCGAGTATGCTCAATGTCACTTTTGGGGAAGTAAAACTATTCATCTCCAGCTCAGAAAGAAGCTCCTACGTTGCCGACAGTGTTGTGACACTGCCAGAGACACGGCAGAGCTACAGACTTCAAAGCTAAACTTGTCAATATGGAGAGGGGAGACAGACACCTCTAAATCTGCACACCCCCCTGGTCTCTCATTCCCTGATGATTTTGATTCAGCCCATCTCTAATATGCACTCTTGACCACTGCAGCATTTGAGCTCTGCTCCCCTCACAGTGTGTGAGCTGTCTGATCTCAATGGCCCTGAGGTGATCAGAGTGACAAGTGACATCTAACAGAGTGACAAGAGAGAACATTTGCAGAGCTAAGATATGCCAAAGAGGACCCTGGAACAAGGAGCTGGACTCTTACCTGGAATAGTAACATTCGGGTCCACAGACATTAACTGTTTGAATTTAATCATAGTCCAAGTTCTCGAAGAACAAGCCAGAAAAGCAACCCAGCTAAGGATGGCGAAGAAAGTAGAAGTTGTATGACTTTTAGAAGAAATGTATTCTAGGTGTGTGCAATGTGATCCAGACGTACTTATATGCTGGTTCCACTCAAAAAAAATCCAAAACCAGTTAATTTAGTCAAATCATTCATCTAGAGAGGGGGGTTATTAATCTAGAGACAAGAATGCATCCCAGAAAGCTAAAGAACTGCCCACAGAGCTACTGCTTTCCAGGAAAGAAATTAGAGAGTCAGAGCAAACAAGGAACTCAACAGGAGCTCCCAGTACAATGGGACCAGCAAAGCCATACATCAACACAAATGTAGATCTGGAGCACAAAGGTCATTTAACTTGAGTTGAAACAGTGTGTACCCTAACCCTGTTCATGGGCACTAAAACAGCGGGGTGCAGTCGCACCACCTAATGAGCAGCTGACCTAAGAGGGCAACAATCCGAACACAGCTGGAGCCTGGAGAAAATATGGGAACACAGATTTGACATTTAAAAGCCGGAGAGAACATCGTGAAAATGGTGAAGACAGCTTTGTAGTATTTTCTGAACTGTCTCAGGAGGGTGGAAGATGGAAGCACCAGTACTGTGGGAACATCCGCTACATTTCTGAGCAATTTGAGAGAACGTGCAAATGGACGGAGGATGGCTCTCACGGATTGAGAGCTCCCTGTAGACACCCTGATGTGACCAGTACAGCCTCATCCCCCTCACAGGTCCAAGTATTTTCTCAGCAGCACCAAAACGTTTTATGTCTCCAACTTAGCAATGGTTAAACACATCTAATCACCTGCTATAAAGCAGAAACACCACCAACTTTCTCTCATCCACAAAGCCATCCCTCTGTGGCCTGGAAAACCCACGGTAATGGCGCAAAATAAAAAACCTGCCACAACAGCCTGACGTAAGCGTGTGCAAATGCATCCAGGACACACATGTTGCGTGGAGCTGGGGGCAGGCTTTGCAGTGTTTCCGAAGAGCATGCATGAGGTGTCTATTTGCCCAGACAAACACAATAGTCAGATTCAATTATTCTCTGTGGATGGCTCTGAAACAAAAAGCTAACATACTAACCAGCATTTTAATGACAGGGTCCCATCCCTGCAGACCTTATATTTCAATTCATACAGCAGAAGAAACAGGGACAGTCTTGTCTGCATAACTGGAAAATAAGCTGGCATACTTAAAATGTTCAGAATTGCCATATGATTTCATTTCTGTGTTCTTTTCCTTTGCTTGGCTTTGGTCTGTTGTCTGACAAAATATGAGGTGAAAAAAGAGTTTCTATTGGCATCCTCTAACAGAGAGCATATTCTAAAAACATTCTGGGTTAATGATGGGAAAGAAGTCTTTTTTTTAAAATGCTGTTTTCTCCACACATGTCACTCAGAAGACATGAGAGGCCGTGGAGGTTAGAGGAGGCTGAAAATTTACAATGCAGCTCTGTGACCTAAGTGATGGTATCTAGAATTAAATACTGCAATACAGACAATTTGGGTTCAGTACTGGCTCTGCCACTAACGCCTGCTCAATCCCTCAGCCTCTGCTGTGCCCCTGGCCATCCTCCTGGAGTTCAAAACTGGAGTTCATAGTAGGCCTTCAGCAACACGATCTGTGCATGTGCTACAGCTAGTTGAAGTACGTACTGACAATTCTGAGCACCTATAACAATACCACTCGGTGGATCTTGCTCTGGATTCAATTTTTTTTGCTAGACCAACATGAATACCACACTAGCCAAGACAGCCACTCTCCTAGTAGAGTCACCCAACTATAAATCTAAGAACCTGTCCTGAAGTCTTGGGTTTAGGATCCAGCACTTCATCTTGGACTTGACTGTAATTTAAATCACCAAGGAAGAAAATTCATTATTTGATTGAAACCACTGATGTACAGCGCTCTCTTTACTGATCGAAGAAAAGTGATTATCTTTTTTTTTTTGAGAAGGAAGATGACTGTTCCTAAAGAAGAGATCACAAGTGCCAATGTCCATTTCCTATAGAGTTCCAAATTATATTTCACAGCTCCAGATAAAAATTAATGACCTTTGCAATGTGGTGAATGCTCCAACTGAGATCACTTTTTCTTTTATTTCTTATGCCTTACAGCAGAGACACTGAGTAAAATGTCCTCCCAGATATAATTGTGTTATATTATGATACTAGACAGACATGGTGCTGAGACCAGACAGTAATTTACTCACTAAGGCTCTGCTAGAGTTTCCATTGAAATCAATGTAAAGGTTTCCTCTGACTTGAACAACTATTGACTGGATCAATCTTTTTGTCTTCTTAGCTGAACACGGCAATTTCCCATTATTGTTCTGTGACCTTGCTTTCACATTAAACTTCACTCAAGGGATTCATAAGGTACAGAGTAGTGCATGTGGAAGACAACTCGAGAGATTTATTCTACCCAGTCATGTCTAGATAAAGTAG
This sequence comes from Pitta sordida, assembly GCA_013390025.1. NCBI lineage: Eukaryota > Metazoa > Chordata > Aves > Passeriformes > Pittidae > Pitta > Pitta sordida. The sequence continues at coordinate 431,740 of WEKX01000957.1, read as the reverse complement.
TGATAAGCAGGTGAACATCCTCCTTTTCCTACCATGCAGTCTGCTGGCCATCATGAGAATGTCAAGTTTAACTTCACACAAGGCAAGGCCTTACACAGAGTACCGAGACCTCACCCTCTACAAAGTCATGGAAATACATGCAGTGGGGTAAACTAAGGACATGTTGCACTGCAATGCTGCTGGGGATTGCTGACAGCAATTTGAATCAGACTCTTAAATGCATATAACAAAAGTTTGGCTGTTTGTGCTCTTTTATTGAACTCTGCTGGGTCATCCAGTCTCTTGCTCTCACACACAACCACACCATTGATCCCCTTCATAACAACCATGATCCCCACTAAACACACTCTTCCTTTCAAAAGCTGTGACAGAAGGCTGCCTTTCACTTCTCTCCTTGCCACAACATTACAGCTCCCAGTCTGAACTTACTCACAACCAATGGATACACACCCAGTCCTGCGCCTGCCTAGTAATTTAGCTTAAATAGTTCTTTCCTTCCCTGGTATTAACACTTGTGATATACAGTATTTATGAACACTTACATCCCTTTTCCACCTCAGCTTTGCTGGACTAAGTACGCCAGGCAATTTTCATTTCCTCTCTAATGATGGCTCGTCACTCCATTTAGAATATTTTGTACTTTCGAATACTTGCAAAGGTTTAGACAAATTACTGTATTTTACAGCCAGATTAGGCCAGATGACCTCCTGAATTACTCAGGGTACATAATACCACCTGTTATTCTTGCATTTTGGACATAGTTTCAGGTTGAATGAGGGCATATATTTAATAGGCAACCGAGAAACAAATCCGTAATACTCTAATGCATCAAGTCTGGATAATGCTTAGGTACCAAAATGGTCAGAAACTCAGTAAAGGACGTCCAGAGGGTAGAGCAGTAAAAACTAGGGGCCATGAAAAATGCTGCATTGTTTTTACAAATACATGTTCTATGACATGGTGAGCATCACAAAGTTCTCTCAAAGTTAAACTGCTTATTCATCCTACATTTACAACAATATCAAACTTTTCTTTGCAAGGGAGACTCCTGGAAAAAGTTCCACTTGTTTTTAATTCTGTGCGAATACTTAAATACAATTCCAGGAGTATAGAGGGAAGACAATAAAGAAGAAAACAGAGCTGGAAAGGGAAAATTACTAAAGATAAAAGCCAAACTAGCTTTGAGGTGATATGAGGCTCCAGAAATTCATACATTTTACTGAGGTAGATACAGGCTTGGAAATTTAGGGATTTCAGTGAATCAGTGAAATTTTAGTGAATTTTAGAAGCATTTTAGAAGAATTAGTAGATATTAGAGATATTCACTGGGCTTCAAAGTTAAGATCAAATATCAAGGGACAAAATTCTTGTTTCCCAGTCCTGAACTATAAACAGAACATAGTCCTAGTGAATTCCTTTACCATGGGGTAAAGGAATGTGAAACATTGGAGCAGATTGGTCAAAAGGCTTAAAGCAAGGTCTAAATTTATGACATAACGCAGAAGGGATACATATTCATGAAATAATTTGCATACGTATGAGGCATGGATATAAATATGGGTGGCAAAAGTGGATGCGGGCTTTTGGCACTTGACAGGGCTGGGAGACACTTTGCAGGACAAAGATGTTCTTTCCTTGTTCCTGGAGCCAAAAATAAATCCTTTGTACAGCATGCATGCAAAACCCTGAGTCTGACTGATTTTCCTTAAATTGGAGATTTTGGTCCAAACAAGAAAAATATATGGAAAACATAATGGCAACATGGTGTCTTAGCATTTTATTTTGAAAACAATAATGTAACATAATATGCATGCAGCAGAATCTGTTCATCCACTTAGCCAGTAGATCTTCAGCTGGTGCACGTCAGCAGCATGCAGAACTATCCCATCAGGATCTGAGACATCCTTGGACTGACCCTTTCTAAAAAGAGCTGAGGCATCCCTGGGTGGCTCACGAGCCTTTATTCTAGTGACTCCAGTCATGTGGCTCCAAACCTCCCTCCTACGGCAAAGTGCCTCCTTCGATTCATAATTGCTTTGAAGCAAGTTGAACTATTTGCAGATGAGGTACTAATTTTATATGAGCAAATACAGCACAACCTGTGGCTTAGCTTTAAGAGGTCCTGAGGCCCCACAGCTTCAACTGGATGCCTCTGAAGCACAGAGTCTTCAAAAGCAGAGCTGGCATGCCCTCAGGGCCTGATTTTTCCCCAACTCCAGAAGCACTGAAAGCTGAAGAGTAAGGGTTATCAAAGGAGTGTGTGAAAATGTACTAGACTGTATACTGTACATTCATACTAAATGTGTATCTACCTAGTGCTCCCTGCAGCTGGTCTGCCAGCAAGGCACAAACCAGGACAGTTCTGCAATTAGAAAACCAGATGGGATGTGCTATTTCCATTACAAAGAACCAAGCAAGGTCTTGCTGCCCACAGGCCCATGGACATATGCTTCTCCAGGACTGCTGCCGTATGAGCTAAAAAAAGGTGAGGCACTGGATAAACTTGTGAAGGTGTTCTACTCTGAAAAAGAAGATTTGTGAACACTGGGATTTTTCCATCATTGGCCATGTAAATATTGCTACAATAATACATGAGTATTGTTAAGTCTGAATCTACAGCTTTCCTGTAATGCCTGGATTTAATTTCCAGTAAGCCTGCACCTGACAAGAACTTTTTTCCCCCCAGTTTTCTTTGGCCTCACTTTCCAGGACACTGTATTTTGACACAGGAGAGAGAATGCAATCCAAAAAGTGTTTCAACAGTATATGCTATGGATTTGGGGCAAGACATGTCTTAAAGATATGAACCAAAACATCACTTTTTTTCTCTGAACTTCCACAGGCTTTTGCAAATGTTGGAGCTATTGCCCTATCTTCATTTTTGAAAACAATGGTGCTTTAAGATCTGGCCATCCCTTCTTGCTATCAGCTTCATTAAAAGCTTCATTAAACGAGCTGTTTCACTTTGTACTGAAACAAATTAGAAATACTTACTTGATCAGTCAGCTGAGCAGCAGATAATGAACAGCTGAGAGACAGTAAGAACATAAATCACTACAGCTGTTTAAAAGGCACAGTCCTTACTATCTTTCAAAATTTGCCATATCCTTGTGAAGTAGGTAAGTACTCTAACAGACACACCCCTCCCACACCTAGATTTCCTAATTACCCTTGTGTGGCCTGCTGTATACAGAGAGGATCCAGGACAGAGATGAAGGAAGAAATTAGGTTCCCCTTACTGCACCCACTTCTCAGCTGATCTCACCCCCAGGTGCTGGCAGTAGCGCCAGACAGGTTCTCTTTTTATCTGAACTCCCTCCAGCAAATTCCTCTTAACAAACACTGCAAATGCACTTTTGTCTACAAACAGCTCTAAGGCTGATCTTATTGTAGTCCATAAGGCAACTGCATTTGCAAAAACACCCCCAAAACAAAAAAACTAAAAACATAGCCAAAGAAATATCGCAGAGAAGTTTCAGCAGTTTCACCAATGTAAATGTGCTCTTGCACCAATATCTGTAAAACTGACTCCTTCAAGCCCCACTTCTCCCATTCATGCAGACTGATGACAGACTCACATATGGCCTGTCTACAATACATCACTGGCCACCAAAAGACGACACATTGTGATGTGAAATCACAATGGATTACTCTAAAGCAACTGTAAAACTGAGATTTATTCCACAAAACCCTATATGAGCACCTACTTTAAGTAACAAACAAATATATCAAGACACAAATCCCTGTGTGAAGACAAAAGCAGAGTGATGTTTGCTGAAAGTAGTTTCTGTGCTTTAGATAAGGAATACAGAACCACAAAGAAGCTCCCTGTGTGGCACAAGCCACTGATTTACAGACACAATGGCCTAAGTGACATTGTGCTTCCTAAACGGGTCACATTGTCCCACCTACCAGAGCATGCAATATAAGCTCACAGAGCACATAAAAACAGATTCTCTGTATGTAAGTATAGATTCATATGATAATCTTTAACACAAATCCACCACAGAGACACAGGTGAACAGGAGAAAATCTGAAGTAAACTCCTACTTACTTCTAATCCAGGAAATCACACTAAAGTTTCTCAATGGGGTTTGGGTGTTCTATTTGTTTTGTTCTGTTTTACAGAAGAAGAAAATCCGTACTCCCCGGATGAGGAGATGCTGTGTGCCAAATGTCAGCATGGAGCACATTTTAACAGTCAGCTTCTAAACCCATGAATAAAGAAAAGGGCTTAACGGAAATACTGACAGAAGTTTAACCACAGTGGGCCAAAGTTAGCCTTGTGTAGGTGCAGGCAACTCCAGTGATGTTAATGCACTTACACCAAGGCTCGAGTTGGCCCAATGCCTCTAGCTGGCACAGCTAAAATCCGCAGGAGCAGTATGAAATACCACAGCCTGAAGGGACTGGATGCTTCCCTCTGAACTTGGTAGGGTTCATGTTCATCAGAATGGATTGCATCAGTTCCTTCATGAATGATCTCCTGCAGATTCACCCATGATCAGCTCTAAAGAAACTTCATGATGCCAGTTTTTCATGGGGCACTGATTATGGATTGCAGTGCTCCTGCTAAACCATAAAGTCTGAGAGATGATAATATGCCCCTCACTGGCAGAAACCTCCGTCAGGCCTCCTTTTGCACAGTGCTGTGCTTTGTTTTCTCTCTAAGAGAAAGACCACACAGAGATTTTGACATCCTGTAAATGGAAGGCTGTAGTCAGTTTCTTAACGTGATGAATCCGATCCTGAGGTCCTTACTTTCAGCAGGGAATGAGTGATCAAGCTCAGGAAAAACAATGGTGCATTATCAAATTAATTTCACAGCACAGATCACGTGAGATTCCCCGGAGTCCCTTCAATGCCAAAACACAATCCAATTGTGTAGATCAGCAGCACAACTGCTGTCATCAAGGGTAAATTAACTGGCCAGACCCATCCCCTGGTGTAACCTCACTTGAATCACCAAATAGGACAGTGGGATCCTGCAATAGACAATTTTAATAGGGAATTTGACCAGCTTCAGGTTTTGCCAGCACGTGGAATTTCCAATCTATGTCTAGATTAGCAGATTCAGTAATATTGCATAAAATCCTGCTCTGCCGAGGAGCTGCACAGGCATAAATTTTGTCCATATGGAGCTCCACTGCTTAGAAGTAAATCATGCTTGCTCCAGTTTCATTAATGAAATGACAGTGGGTCACAGCAGGCAACCTCTGAATCCCTACACACACGGGGAAGTGTAAATACCCACACACCACCTGACATGGACTGCACCTGTATCACCATCAAATTGAAAGTGATTTAGGCTACAGTCCTGCAAAGAATTCTGCATGGGCACATCTAGAAATGTATCTTCTTGAAAAGCTGCCCTAAGCAAAGCAGATTTATCTTTAGCATATGCTGAGTACCTTAAAGTATGTGCACACTGAAATAGTTCAGCACAACACAAGACTTTGCAACACTGTGGAAACCAACATGACAGGTACATTGAGGATTTAACTGAAGATATTCAGAGTTAAATGATCTGCTACCATGAGCTGAAAGATGAAAACTTTCTGCCTGCAACTTCCATAGCTTCAGGACAAAGTCCCTGCAGACGAGGCAGACACCCTGCAACTGCCACACAGCAACTTGCAGCCTGAGTTCTACATCTCACACACTCTTAATTCAGTGACGTGTGTGTTCTAATGAAAGGTGATGCTGACTCACAGTTCAAAAAATCTGGTGTGGTGATCCAGAAGAGAACAGTGATATCATACATGACGTAAGAGTTGTGGAGCAAGAAGCTTAATAAAGCAAAGGGCAAGATCAGGTACTTAAAACCCCGCAAGAATATTGTGGATATCACTGGCTCCAAAGAGAAAGATAAAGACCTGGGTTTATAACTGCATTCAAAAGCACCTGAACCATTATCAGGCCATAGTTGTTAAAAAGACAACTGAAGCCACATCATTGTATTAAAACACCTTTTTCTGCAGAGCTGTATAGCACAGTTCTATCCTATACCCAAAGCAGAGGAATTCAGACTTGAGTATGTCCAGAGAAAAGCTACTCATGCTATCAGACACTTTATGAATCTCATGAGCTTAGACTGTTTAGCTTAGGAAAACAAAAGCTGAGAGGGGAGATGATTACTGTGTCAGTATAAAACAGCTATTTAAGTTAAAAGAAAGGGTTCATACAAGAAAAGAAATTACATAAGCTGTTTCTGAATAGTATTAGCTTACACCTTTGAAAGTATTTCTGACTATCAAAGGACGGAGTTTCTTTAACCGTGATCCAGTGAGAATAGTGGGAACAAGACACTTATTAAAAATGGGTCTTGCCAAGACTGCACAACATACCATCTATTAAGAGTAGGGACCAGGGTCAATAGTCTGGAGATGTCATCCCAATCTTGCTTCTCTCTTCCTTCCCAGCCCTGGTAAGGAACCAGGGCCCCACTGTGCCTGCCACCATACTTATCACAAAATGATGGATTCTCACTGTACTGTAACCTTCCTCTGTCTTGCCTTACCTGAAACATTCAAAAGGCATCCTACTTAAAAATGAATAAAACAATCTGGCCAAAATTTAAGTGAAGACTTGAGGAGAGAATGATTGGAGGGGAGTAGCAGCTGAGGAAGAAAAGACTCCAATAACAGGAGTGGTAATAACAGGGCAAATAAAACCATGCAACAACTACAATCTAAGCAATAGCTAAGCCTACACAATAAAGAAACAACAATAAATCTTGTGGTAGCACGTTACCACTTGTCAGATGAACATAAAAATTGACTTTATGAGTGTTCCTAGCCCACTGCAAATGAGTGAAGCATGTTAACCAAAATAAATAACCTCCAGCAAGATTCTGGAGATGAGCAGTGGAGTGATAACATCTTACTCCAGCTCAGCTCCAACTCCAACACATTTGGTGGCAGCCTCCACTGCGCAGAGAATCAGCCACCAAAGAGCAGCTCATTACACTGGGGTCCTATGATGTAAGTAATCACATCAATGTACTGCAGGCAGCTGCAGCTATAAGCTTTCTGTGACACTCAGAAATTCTAGATAATATATGTATTTGAGGGTGTAAAGCATAATTTGCATGACGTATTTAGAAAGCTTTAATTAATTTTTTGATTGATGCTCCAAAACTATAGAGTGAAGTTAAGACTTTTTTAAATTGTTAAATTATATTTGGGAATTAACACGAGCAGGGCTGAGTAATCACCACTTCATGTTCATGTATAGTTCATTCAGTTCAATTAAGTTCTGCTATATAATAAAGAGGAGAAAACAGCCAGAAAAAATGCTATTGCAAGAATCTGGGTGACGACTAATATAGTTTACAAAAGAGTAAGAAAAACAGAAGATTTTCTTTAAGCCTTTTACAGAAAACAAGTCTGAGATTTATTAAGGAGGCTACAAATGTACTGTTAATGGTAGAATTATCTCACACTCAGAATGATGAAATATTTTGCGAATTACCCTTAGGAGACATTCCATCCTGCCCAGCAATAGTCACCTCTGGAGTGGAAAATGGTACCTGTTTAACAGCACATCATACAGATGCACAAATATTTTAGGAGATAATAGAAGAATACGTACTCTGAATAATCAATTGCAATGCTATGGAGAATTACAAACAGACACACATAGAGGGTACCTTGAACATTGCTTGTTATAGGGAGCATCTGGAGCTATTCCTCACAGAGAAGAGGCTAAAAATATTCCTTGTATCTTTTTTTGTCTTTACTTTACTACCTACCACTATGGCAGGAGAAAATCAGGGGTGTAATACAGATTTTTTTTTCTCACAGTCTGGTTTGGTGAGCTTATTTGTAACAAGTCTGATGAGGGTAATTTAGAAGAAAAGATTTGGTTGATAGACCAAAAGTGAATAGGGATCCATATTCTCCAAACTTATCAATCCTCATTCTTTCTGTGGAGAAATTTCTCTACAGCAGCTCCCTCTTAGTCTAAAAGCTCAGGAAAATCAATCAATACATTACTTTTGTTATTCTGTTATTTGTCATACATACTCCCCCCAGCTGTGGATGCCTAGACAGCCTTGGTGCCAATGCTTAGTGCCTACTCATACACAAGCTCAACACACCTTTCTCTGGAGATTTATTCTCCTCTGTAACTCCCCAAAATACAAATTCCTTCATTTTGCCACCTGCCTAAAACTCCAGCTCAAAAGCAAAGAGCACTGGGGTATGAAATGGATGAATACTGACCATGGTAAGAGCCTGGATATCAGAATTACTTCTTATCTTAAAGATAGTAACTCCAGCAACATCCTATGCTTTGGCAGAGGAACTTAGCACATGAATAATGATTATCACCCTGACTGAAGATGTGGTTGTATCTGACTCCTGTCAAATTGTGAGAGCCCAGACAATCACACCCCAGGCTGAGATCTACAGAATGCATCACATCCTCTTTAAGCCATGACACAACTCCAAGCCATTGCTTGTTTTCCATGCCATCAGCAGAGGTGCTGATACCATGAATCCCTGGCACCAGGGGTTTCTCTGTACACACACTGACAGATGCAACTACTGCTGATCTGTCAGTGAACCCTTCACTTTTAAGAAGTCCACATGAGAAAGACAAAACCTTTTACACATCCATCTTTCTCAATTTGCCAGGCACACCAAGAGGAAGAGCACGAAGCAGCGCTAACTGACTGGAGAGCAGATGAACACTGTAACACTTTGGTGCACGGGCAGCACAGTCAATTCCTGGAAGCAGACGCTCATTTGATCAAAAGTGGTTCTGCTGGCAATTTACTTTTCTTGATCCCACTGAAAAAGAGTTTTAATCTCTTTTTTAAACTTGACTTCTACTTGCTGCCCTGAGGAAAATCAAGGCCAGATAAATGAGTTTCAAAGACAAGGCAGTTTCTTTTTTTTCCAGATTCAGAAAATGATTTTGTCCTGATGAATAATACAGGCTTTAGTCGTTTAACTTAACTCAGAGCTACAAAGCACCTCTGCTCTCTCCAGGTAACCAAGGACACATGCATTTTTAACATACCTGTCTCAAAATGAGTTTGCAGGGCAGTAAGTCAAAAATCCATCCTTTAACTCAGATAATGAGATTCAGAGCCATTGGAAACCACTCAACATGCAGCTCCATGCTGCCACTTCTGAGACTAATTTTATTATGGACAGCTACACAGTAAAGTATTTCTTGGTTGGGGATGAACAAAAAATAAGTTCGTCAAAACCAGTATTTTTAGATGCTAGGTGTACTTCGAGACCTCCAAAGAGACCTGACACTTCTTCAAAAAGTATAGAGAAATATCACTGCTTATCCCATAACATCAAAGCAAAGATAATTTAACGAGAGAAAGTTAATTTCCTCTGAGTTTGTTGGATCCAATATCAATATTGTCTTGACATGTCCCTTTCTCTCTCATTCTAATTCCCGGCTTGCATCCACACACCAAACTTCTCTCCTCCACACTCTAACCATTTTGTGCTTTTGACATCACATCCCAACATGTTTCTACGTCACTCAACATTTCCACCATTTGGTTCCTGACCAAGGCAAATAATCCAACCCCACATCAAAGCAACAAGTAGGAGAAATCTGAAAACTGCACAGGTTTCAGTAATGGGAGACAGCAAGGAACAAGCAAGGTCTCATTGCCAAACAGCAAGGAAAATTAATGAGGCTTTCAAATGCCCAACTGGCAGCGATAGTGCGTTAAAAGAATTTAAAAGAAGGGAAAGGACCATCTGCCTGCCAACTAAGAGTACTCTCTGGCTGGTGCTAAAAACTCCACTGACTGCTGGGCTTGAAATCCAGGTATTAAAAGTTTAAGAGATGTGTTCAAGACTTTTACGAAATGAATGTGATTTACACCAAAAGACACAGCCAGTGATGCTTTTTATCCTCTCTTACTTTTACTAGTCTTTTTCCTCTAAATGGATTCTCTTGATCTTCAGTCACCGGTAAAATTTCAGGCTTCAAAAAAAGGATTATTTTTAATTACAATGAATGTATGAAACAGGGGTTGATGTATAAGTCCAGGTTGCTTGGTCATTGAGCTAAAATAAAAGAAAATGGTAGCCTAATCACCAAGCTGAATGATGGCAAGGATAGATGGAAAAGTACTTTCCTCTGAAACCCTTCAGATTCAGATCTGATTTAGACAAAAGGAAGGCTCCTCTAGGATTTGGTGGTAGATGAGCCTATTTTGAAGATATGGCACTATTTGACACAGTAGTTATTAGTATTTGGTTTGTGAAGGTTCTACAATAGGACCTACAATTGACATCACACAGCTGGGAAGACTGAAATATCTCGGCTACACTGGCATCCATGTACCACACACACACATAGAGCAATCTGTACCTCTCATGCACAAGACTCCATTTAGAAGCTGAACCGACTTACGAAGCAAAATCACTTTCCTAGGGCAACAACATGAACAGGTGTTTACACAAGAAAAAGAGGTTAGTGGCTTCCCAGGGCACGGACCCATCCAAGACCACAGTGTCACATTTTCAAAGGTATCCGGAACTGCAGTTTTATGCAGAGCATGTAAGATGCACAAGTGGGTTCATCAAAGGACATGCTGGAGTTTGAGCATTAACTATTGGCACCAGAAGATGTATATCTCCAGAGTGAAACTCGTAACAGCATTAAACACCACATAAAGTACAACTCATAAGAATGAAGCTGACACTGATCACTGACACAGCATATGGTAGCAGCAGAGCTAGCTACATTTTCTATTAAGATAGCTACAAACACCGGGAAAGTGCAAAAATCTAAAAGAGTCAATTGGGAGAAGGCGCAAGAAATTAAGGAAAGTTTAGCTTCGTTGTTAGGCAGAGTTCACTACTGGTCAATGATACACTTTTCCAAGGGAAGCAATAGGTGCTTAGTTATTTAAAGCCAACAGGACAAAATGCATAGTAAGGGACAATTCTAAACTAGCAAGAGATGAACAGACTGTCAGCCCCTTTACAACTCTAATCAGCTTATGATTTACTAATAATTCTTCTTTGGATCAAAAGGTTAAAAGTCCTCCACCATTCACAGAATCACAGAATATTCCAAGTTGGAAGGGACCCACATTACCCAAGAGACAGAGAGCACAAGTTCTCCCTGTGCAGTATGCTGTACCATCACCTTGCAATTACCGAAATATCATGCAGTTAAGACTCATCACCACTAAGATCCACTAAGAGAGGATCACTTTAACTAGAACTTCTTACACTTTCCAAAACAGAGCAGTTGCACCTTGTTTCTCTGAAACTGAGTGTGCCTGGAAGCCATGAGTGGATGAAAAAAAAACAAGTTGTGATTAAGATCTACTAAAATACCTGGAGCAATTCCAGGCTCTCACTACAAACACTGCATTCCTAGCAGCTGTAATGCCCTTTCAGCTCAGGCTCCGAACTTCCAGACACCTTGCATCAGCCATAGATTAGGTGACCCACACTGCTTCTGGAAGAAGACATGAGACAAACAAAAGGCATTTTTATGTTCAGACACGACAAAAGATGTGCTAAGAGTTGGATAAGTTGGAGAAGTCAGTTATTGCAGGTGAGCAACAAGGAGAGGCATTTGGAAAAGGACATTTCCCCATCTGTGGAAAACAAAGAAACTTGTTTTTACTCTGGACTTAAAAGCCCATGTAAGTTTCCAGCGATGAAAGAAACAACAGCAGGGAAAAGGAACAAAAGGAAGAAGTTTTGCAAGGATTTTACTATCAGCCATGAATTGCCCATGTTCACACAGTGACTCTCGAATTCAGCAGAGAAGCCAAGAATGGAAAGGAGCAGAGATTGTATAAGGGTATTTTTAATTCTCCCTCTATTCTGCCCAAAAGGACAGAGTTAGTGGCTTAGAAATTCTTTGAAAATCCTATTTCTTTTATCTATCACACATACCACGAGAGACAAATTACTGTCCAGAATGAGTGACAATCTAGAAACAAACAGAACAGAACTAGCAAAGACCATACAAGCAACCAAATTTTACCTCCTGCTCATTTATGATGGTGGTTAGAAACATAAAATGCCTGCAGTAACACATTCCTGACTTAGCTAGGCTGAGGTGAGGCCACCTAAATAGGAAGAGCTGCAGGGCACACAAAAGCACCAGATGTTTGCCTGCTGAATGACTAATCGTGCCCTCACCCTTAGCAAAGTGCTCCAGTGGCATGAAGAGACACATTCTCGGCCTGATAAACTGCTAACGTTAGCATTCAGTCGAAAATGTCATTAAATCTGTGTATTTCAGCCCAAGATTGGAGCGGCTGAAAACTCTTCATTCCTCACCACCCCGACCAGCCCGTCAGACATATGGAGAGGTTTCCTGGTGAAACACAAACAGCTGTAATCACCGCATTAGGTGCGGTTGTGAGGATGAAAGCAAAGGACAGCATCCAAGCACTCCAGCCTGCAGGGACTGGGCGGAGGGAGGGAAGGGCCTTGTCCTGCCGGGAGGGCAGCAGGGGGGACCGTGCCCATTTCTGACAATGCACATGGGAATCAGAAAAGGAACAGAGGTTACAGGGCAAACAGCATGAGAAACGTTGGAGCTCAGCCCGTTTCCATCCAAAAGAGCCACATAATTTACCAGTCTGTAAGAGAAGCAATTCAGCTGAAGTTTGTTCTTGCTTTTAGGGGGATTTCTGACAGAGAAACAGCAGAGACCTGCTCTCCCGCATTCAGCAGAACAGATTCACAACCTCCAAGGAGATGCTAACACGGCAGCACTTCCATTCATCAGGCTATGAAACACTATCCTCAAACCCCACACCAAAGAGGGCAGCCAAGGCTAAAAGGCTGTTTCTCAGAAGCAGTGGTACAACAATTATCCTCAGACTGGTGTCAACGAACAGCAACACCCTCAAAGTCCTTCCTTCTCCAGAAGATACAACACCCCTACCAGAAGAGGACAGGCACAGGGAGCCGTTGTTACACGAGTCTTTCCTGACGGGAACAGGATGCCAACCAAGTGCGCTCTAGATTTTTTACTGAAACTCCCTGTCAGTCTGCCAAAGGCATTAAATAACAAATCTGCCTATTTTCAACCATGACCACAGTTCAGTGCAGCCAAATGAAAACAGTCCCTTGCAGGTGGACAGCATATAAAGTGCTACACCCAGCCCCTGGAGAGGACACCCTGCCCTTAACGACGTGTATTCCAGCTGTACTGCAACAGATGTACAGTCCCTATTCAGCTTAAAAAAATACTGGCTTTGGTAGACTCACTAGTTTAAAGGTAAAATATGCTATTGGCTCTAACTTCAGTTGTACAACATTGATTTATTCTACTTTCTATTAAAATACAATCTTGGTAGCTGTCCATGTCGGACGCAGTAATGAAAACAGACCTGTTTCTACAGACCACGAACCATTTCAAATGAGAGGAGCTGCGAACTGGGCATGCCAGAAGAAGTAAAATGCAAAAACCTCTGAAAGAATATTTGGCTCAGATTAGAATACAAGTATCTTCTAAAGACAGCCTGATCCAAAGTTGATGTGAGGAATTTTAAGACACCCTCTCCCTTTTATATCAGTGGTCTTTGGACCAGAGTCCATAGCAGCAGGCTTAGCCAATTCATGGGCTTTAAATTCAGGAGGAACAAATACCGTAACTTATTGAGTAACTTTTGGAGGGGTAGGTAGTCTAGAAAGACAATCTGTTCACAGCATTTTAGTCCACATCAAAGCTAGTGACAACTAAATCAAATTTACAGAAATTTCAGTGGCAATAGAACCCTTGAAAGTGCTCTTGTAGATCTGCCGCCCACTTCAAAGTCAAGTTAGCTAAGGAATCACTGGAACATGGACCACTGACAAGAGAGCCTCGACAATTCTTTAGTAATCTCAGTCCTGAAAGGAAGCTCAACAATTACACATAGTACACGAGCACCAGAGAGGTCTGGCTTTCAATTTGAATGCTGAGGTTTGGAGGATCATTTCCAACAGCAGCCACAGAGTCTTGTTTTCAGTTTGTGAACTCCACATAGAAGTTGTATTTCCACTCCATGAAGGGGTGAAGGGAAATAATTCAAGTTATCATGCCTTTAGGGCTTATGTTTTTTTAATTTCTCTTTTTTTTTCTGCCTGAGCTGGCACATGTCACTAGGAACAAAGCCAACACTAGACACACAGTGTGTCAAGTGACTCACCACTGATCACTGCTTGTTACTGGAAGCACAGGTGTGGAGGAATCTAAGAACTGGAAAGCAAAACTTCCTGCATCAAAGGAAGTAAGGGTGGCTAATGCCAGCTGTTCTGCAAGTAATCTGGGGAATGAAGTGAAAGAGTTAGCAGCAGCTAACTGGTGGGAATCTATTTTTTCTGCAAGCCCTGCTCCAGCAGGGCGGGTTTCAGAGATAATGCTGCTAGTTTGAACTAGAACATCTTGTTTTTAACAGCACACATCTGTCCTTTCTGTTGTTTTGATGAAAGAAAGGATCATTTCAAACGGAAATCACCAAATGGGAGCTGTGCTTCAAACTGATTTTTTTCTTATGCATAAAACTAATATACAGAGATAAGAAACCATTTAAAATACATATATCACTTTTTAGGCAATCCTCTAAAACAATCTTTGATTAATTCTTACAACTCTAGAAAATGCTGTCTGACTTCTTTTTTTTCCCTTAAACGTTATTACTTCAACAGAGAAACCTGATACTGACTTCCCAGTGTTTGCCCAAGGCACTGAGTGAGCTGCTGGTAGCAATCAGTTTAGAAGTTAAAACTTGCCAATTCCCAGGTTTGTATTTAAGCAATCACAGCACATGTCTCTCTTTCTCAGTCAGTACCTGTCCCTTTCTAACTCTTAACACAGACCAAAGCAGGTGACAGTTATACAGAATTACTTGACCGCAAGAAATACGTATTAATACTTGCTATTCTGTAGGTGGCCCAGAGTAAATGTTCCCAGAGCTGCACAAATCCCAGTGACCAAGGACTCACATCTCTGTGAAGAAGGGGGGCTGAGTAAATGAGCCATGGAGTGGTCATGAGACATACTCACAGAGTAAGCCTGTAACAGGACTAGATGCCAGCTGTGCATGCCAGGTCATTCCCATGTGTTTCAGGTATGCTCTGAGTATTCAACCTATGTTCAGCTCAAGAGCCCATTCTGCCTTTCCCTCAATTCAGTTTTCAGCCACAAACGTTCTCCACAAGAGGCATAGAAAAGATGTAAGAAGACCCTGTCCAGTGATCTCGAACAACCTCATTAAGGCTAGACATCCACACACAGTAATTTTGTAGGGTGAAGGGACCAGTCACAAGAGACTACTGTTTGGGTTCTCTGAACAAATTTTGGGGCTGTGTGCAGTGTAATGTACATAGCATTTAACCTTTTAACATTGTTAGTTGTAGGTGCCAATACATTCAATAAGGAAACATTTGAAATCAGTCTCACCTAACTGTAAAATCAATGCCACCTGACACAGCACAGCAAAATGCTATGGCTCCAACTGTACTGTATGGTTTCACCCCTAACTACACAAAAACACACACAATGCTCTCTACGACACACTGAAGTCCTGTTAAAGCAATTTTCATTAAATGCCTCAAAGAGCTAAAGAGATTGTTATCTGAAAATACACAGAAAGCATTTAAACCACAAGGGGCTTGGATTTCAGATGGATTCCCACTGCTGCTTAAGATACAGAGACAGGCAGAAGTTCCACATGAGTGGCACGGCACAAGTTGCTATCCATGGAGTAAATTCTCTTCTTCAAAGAACATTTGATCTCAATGAACAAAACAGGTTATGTGGACTCTTTTAGTCATTCACGATAAGGAGCTGAGGCAGAGAGCACTCATCAGACATCCTCTTGGAGTTGGTTTAAACTTCCTGTCCCTGCACCATCTGACCTCTGCATGAGTTAGAACTTCCTGCAAAAAGGAAATTACTGCCCAATAATCCAGGATGTAAATCTAAATTGTAATAGGTAATTCCTGCTAACTTCCTGAGCAGATACTGCATTACACAGTCAGAGCATCTTCTGATGGCTAAGAGGATTACACTAAACCACATAACACTGAACCACATAACACTAAACCACATCATTCCACCACAGGCAGGAGATGGAACCACTGCACAGGTAGGCACATCTGCTCCAGCTGGCAAGACACAGGTTGTATCAGCACTATCAACTTCCAAGGTACTTATCTGGACAGTTGTGAGTGGAAACGGTTTAATGAATTCAACCCATCCAAAGATAAGCAGGTGCAAAGAACTGCTCCCAATAATGTGGTATCATGCAGCATCCCGTTGCCCCTCTCAGCTCCGATATTCCCAAGTCTCCTCCAAATGCCTACTCCGTTGCCTGCAATCCTGAAGAGAAGCCAGGAGGAAGCAAAGCACATGCTGCACTCCAACAGCAGAAAGGATGTTTTGGCTGCTGACTCCACAGTAAAGCCTTTCTCTTCACTAAGGAAATATCCAAATAGTATTTCACTGGCAGACGTGGTCTTCTGCTCAGACTCAAGATAGTCATATACAAGCTTTGTTCACCTGTGTCCTTAATTTGGGCTCTCACTTGGCTACCTCTCTTTCTCACATAAAAAAAACCCAATCAACTCCTGCTCAGGAGAGGAAATGCTTTAAACTCTGGTTAATTAACTCAGTAGAAGAAAGTCAGAGCTCAAAATCTACCCTCCTCTGTCAGAAACTCCTTACCCTGCATTTAAGAAACTTGAAGCTGCTGACAACTCTTAAACACTCCTCCCACAGGAAATATATTTCTCCCATAACTTCTGGGGAATTACTCCTATACAGTCTCAACATAAAAAATCCTGGGAAACAGTAACACCCACATATACACAAATCTTCCCAGAGGCAAGCACAGAACCACTGAGGACAGGCACATGGCTTTGCTGTTGTACTATTCATATAGAGTTTCCAATGCCCTAAATGAGTTGTGCAATGAAGACAAGGACATGCATTTGGGACTAAATTGTTC
Source organism: Pitta sordida (assembly GCA_013390025.1). Classification (NCBI taxonomy): domain Eukaryota; kingdom Metazoa; phylum Chordata; class Aves; order Passeriformes; family Pittidae; genus Pitta; species Pitta sordida. The sequence continues at coordinate 414,786 of WEKX01000957.1, read as the reverse complement.
TGTTCTGGCACAGCAAGACCAGGAAGCTGGACATCTGCACTTCTCTCTCAGCTCTGCCTCTGCACAGCCCAGTCACAAGCCACAGAACACCAGCGGCCAAACCTGAAAATGAGGTGCCTTGCTGCAGAAGCATGGCTCTGAGATCCCTCGTGTCTCTAACTCTCAGTCACTTCCATCTGCTTTGAGCTTTCAGGGCCCCTGAGACCAGAAATGCACAACCAGACATCCAAAACCAGAGACTGTTCCTCATTAGCCTGTATGAAAACCACGTCCTCTCTGTTCTCCACAAGTACTGTCCTATACATTTTAGTACAGCTACATCTACTAACACAATACAGGGATGTTGTGTATGGTCTCCCTCTCTGTTCCACTTTATCCTTCCCTAAAAGGAAAATAAAAAATAGCCACACAGCATGGCAAAGCACTTTGTAATCCCAAAATCCCCCAAACCAAAGGGTAACATAGGTGTGAAGTATTCATAAGATTTATTTTCAAAATGCAGAAAAGTTTGTTGCTGTGTTTCCTGGCTGTATTTAGCAGCCTTCTCTGCTGTGCAGATCTGAAGCAGACATCAGGGAAAGAAATGCTGTGATAATTGACTCCAAATCCTGCAATCTATTTGTTCTAGTAATTAAAGGAATATTGACTAAGGAAGCAGGTTTACAGTAGATGAATAGCTTCTAAGAACAAATATGATTTAATTATGTGTAAGTGCAAGAAGCATACTAGATATTAGATTAATTTATGTTCACTAAAAATATAGACAAAATTGGTGCTTGGGTATTAATTTTCTATGTTGAAGAAAGGGGGTAAGAAAGTATTCACAGAACTGTCTGCTTCAGAAGCTTATTTAAGCGTGATCTTCACTTTTTCAGAAAGAACTAGAATAAGCCTTTTGACTTGATAGCTTTACATTTTATAAATAAATTGTGTTCGGGACTAAAAGAATAAATCTGTGGAATTAAGCAGAGGCGAGAGGAAGAAGTGAAGCACCTTGAGCAAGGAGTGGGTTTTTAAATGACGACATGGTGCATGAGTGAGGATGAACAGGTTAAAGAAGTCACACAGCATCATTACAAAGAGAGTCCCTCCAGAGCTAAAGACAGAGCAGCTGAAGAGCCTTTGATGCATATCTGGCCCCACATTCTGTAATACAGATGTGCTGTGACAATAGGAAAGCAAAGGACAATCCACAACATGAGCTGTGTGGAATAGTCTGACAACAGCTATTTTCTTTAATAATCAAGACAGACTCCCAGCCTTCAAATAGTAATGAATACTTGAGCAGAAGAGTAATGAGAAGGTCTTGGAGGAGCTTCAAACAGCAAGATGGCAACTTTGAACTGAATCCATGGATTAGAGCAGAGTATATTACTTTAGTTATTGTAAGAGCTGATAGACAAAAGCAATACAATATTTGTCAGAATTGTTCATTTAAGATAGTGTGGATATTAAAAAATTGGGGTTTTTTTAACAGTTACCAAAAGTATTCACAAGGTATCCTTCAACAGCACTTGGCCTTGCTTCATAGGAAAAAATAACTTCCCAGAATGGGCAGGGACCACTTCAAGGCCTTTCTGCTTTAACATAAATAATCCATCAAATTTCTGTTGTCAAACAAGAAAAAGCGACTGTGGCTGTGGGACTGTCATTCACTGCCTCCCTCTATGAGCTTAGACAAGTGACTCCACTTCTCTCTGCCTCAGCTTCTTCCCAGCTAAAAAAAGAAATTTGTTCACTTAAGAATCATACAAGACAACACAATGGATTTGGTGTATTACAGCTGGATAAGGCACAAAATAAAATGACAACTTTTTTTGTAAATTCTTCTTCCTATCCTCTACATGTTCTACTAAATATAGAGGGGCAAGACAGTTCAAGCTGATTCTTGACTTTCTTCTTACTGTTGCCTTTCATTTTCTGCACAAGCTTCCTCTCGTTTCAACATCCTTGAAAAACAAGGAAGAATTTACTGGCAATCCACCGTGGCTCAGTGTGCTGTTATCACCTGGTTTTATCTCAACCAGAAGGATGGCTTTTCCCATTTGCTCCTGTGTTTGCTATTAGGAAGAAAACTTCAATTTTCAAAGATCCAGACTTTAGCCTACAAGTAATGAAGATAGGAGTCTTGCTGAAATGGAATGGAATATCAATATTTTCGTGGGTGAAAATTCAGAAATGCATAGTATATTTCAAGGGCATTTTCAGTTCCTACCAAGGTTTAGCTACTGCTGAGTTCAGCTGAGCCTGTGTTCAGCTAAATGGTGGAGGTCTGGTTTATGCAGTTTGAGGGGGACAATGGACTAAATGATGCATTAAGATCTATTCTATGAAAGCCTGGCCACTGATATATTAAATTAGTGTCTGACTGTTTATCAGATGCAGCTCAATATTTCATTATAAACTTTAAACTTCAGGCTTTAAAAAATACTAACCAGAAATATAGAAGGATATGGGAAAAAGGAAACATAACCTTTGAACCTCTCTGTAAAACAGAGGGGCCAGGAAAATAAAAAGAGCTTTATAGCATTTTGGAAATTAAGAGCAGCCCATTTTTATCAAATAAATGCTGTTGTAGCTGAAACAACACAGATTGCAGACACATTTGTAGCTTTCTGTCTTACAGAGAAGCCAAAGTTTTCGGAGAAGGATCTTCCTACATCAATCTGCTTTGAAGTGCTTCCTACAATCATGATAATCTGTTCCAGAAACTGGTCACAATAGAAAACACCATTTCAAAGCAGTCTGCAAAGCTTTTCTAAAAAAGCTTACAGTTACACCTCAATTGCAAATATGCCACTGAGCCACTTACTTTTTCATCGGGGAGAGTTGCCGGTGATAAGGACGCATTTTTCCTGATCTCCTGCCTTCTAATCATGTCTATCAAGTCATTGTACCTGACAAAAATGTTACCTCTGCTACTCAAAACAAGTAAAAGATGCTGAAATTATATTACTGCATTTTAAGAAATACTGTCAGGTTGAAAACCTGGGGCCGAGTCCAGCAGCCCTGACTTGAGGAACACGTCAAATATCAAAAGCAATAAAAAATCCAATTTTAACTCACATAAACTAAACTTTTCCTACTTATGTCTCTTGGTGCAGGATCAGGCCCTTATCTCTTCCACAGATATCTTAGACTACTAGAATTACAGGCATCAGATTATTTCCAATTCTTTACACTATTCATTTAAACCCATTTTACTCTATCAGGTAAAAGTCTGACATGTAAATAATCCAAATGGCTCAGGCTGCGGTGATAACTTCACTGAAGCACTTCAGTAGTTCATTTGGTCTACTTCTGTAGAAAATTCTTCCTCAACCTAAATAAAATCTTCACAGGTTTTTCCCCCTTCCTAAAGTTGAATTAACTTGGGAAAGGAAAAAAGCAAGCCTCATTATTTTACTTCTGTTTCTAATCAATTAATTCTGCATCTCATGCTCAAATATGTGGGAAGCTTAGAAATCAGCAAAATTAGAGAACTTGTTGTTTTAGGTTTTGTTTTAATTAAAACTGAAAATGCTTTCCGTGGTGCTGGGTTTTGCAACAGCATAATCTTGCTGACCTAATTTTGGAGATTGCCTCTGGACCAGTATCATCCCTATGCAATCTGATTCCATAGGTACAAATCTGTCTTTGATTTTTTGGGCTCATATTGCTAGTCCTCAGTCAAGCACAACTACAGTTCTTCACTGATGTTGTACTAGTCTATTTGTGAGTAGAACTGGGCTCTTGAACTTTTCATGGACATCCACATCCTTTGAGAGCTTTGTAAATGGATAGCAGAGTAAGCTGCCAGAAAACAAAGTTTTCATTAAATGATAACATCTTTCCAAGCTAAAAACAAAAATTGAACTACTTATGGGAAGATTCTTGTCCTCTCAAACCACAAGTACTATCACAGTTAAGGTTAGTGCAGCCCAACCATAACACTAGTATAAGTTTTGGAAATACTTTAATCATGTTTGCCTTGTGTTAGCAATCAAGAACTTGGTCTGGTAAATTCTCATCCACAGGTCGTTTCACTGAAATTAGTAACACCTTCATGGATTTGTACAGATTGCAAAAGTGAGTTTGATTCTGCAGGCTCAGATCTGATACTTGCAAGAATGGAGTGTCTTCCTCACCAGAAATTCCACCTGAACTCTGCCCTCAGTTAGTTTAAAGTGTCTTTTTTATCTTTGCCTGCTTCACAGTGCTTACGAGTGAAAGAGTCTGGTTATGCCCAGGAAAAGTGCGGACAGATGTTTTGACTTTTCCCTGCAGAGTTCCAGATACAACACTGCTCTGATTTACAAGCAATGCTGCTGCTGCAGTCCCTACCTACCTCCCAGCCATCCTCCTCTGCCAGTAAAAACCTGCTGTTGCTTTTTACCACAACAGCTACTCCAGTTCTTTACCAGGTATGTAACACACCAGGCTCCTCATGCTTCCTATACCACTGCCCTTATTTTCTGCCTTACCTGCTGCTGTCTCTCTGCTCAGTTTTGCTCTGTAATCTCTGCTGTTCCAGTTCTCCCAAACCTCTGCAGCTGTCAGTACTACTGTCTCCTTTGGCCAGTAGCATCCTTAGTGTTCAGAGAAGAGCCATCAGGCAATAAGGATTGAAAAAACCACTGAAAAATCCAGTATCACACTGAAAGAGCATAGAGAAATGAAGAGATGAGTTGACTGCAGTTCACAAGTACTTCCACAGCAAAAAAATGTGATGCTCTCCTCTCCAGATAGGAACCTAACAGGACAAAGAATCTTGCAACTGAGCAACTAAGAGGCAACATAATTGCAAGGGCTGCTGAATTTTAAACACTTTGCCAAGAATTGCAGGATGTTCTCTCCCTTCATAAATATGTAAAGCAAAATTCTATGTTTGTTTACAATAGTTGACCAGCTTGAACATGAATCAGCTCAGGGAAGTTCTGTGCCTTTGGGGAAGGCAGACAAAATAACTGGAAGCATCTTTCTGGAGTTACTATCCATTGCTGTGGGAGGATGGACCAGATGGGGAAGAATTCCAGAAATCAAAACTAAAATGTAAACTAAAGGGTAAAATGCTAAAAATCCAGTTCACCTGTATTCTCTTACAAATCAATGACTTTCATTTGAATAAAGACCAATCGACCATAGAAAAGACTGCTTCCCCAAAGTACATCATCCACAAATCTGCCAATGAGTATTCAATGAAAAATTAAATTTAGGTTTGTCAGCCTTGATGCACTTTGTCTATATGAAACCAGGAACGAAATGTAGCACTGGGAGTAATCTCATCCAGTCATCTTAACTGATTTAGCAGTTTGGATGCCTTAGCTTATGAACTCTGCAGAGAAATTCTTGGCAAAAAAGGATGGCATTGTAACTTCAGCCTTCCTAAAATTAACTCACACCAGCTATTCTCAGTAGTAACATCATTATCTGTGAAACTGTGCTCAAATGAAGAATCAATAAATAAATATGAAGAAGAAATTTAGGGGGAAAATAAAGTGCTATTAGCATTCCAAGAGTATAATAAACTCATAATTCTTTGAGGCAAAATAGTGAAGCCTGGATTTGCAAAGCAACCACAGAGAAGGAGGTGTGCAAAGCTTATTCCAAAAAAGCTTATTCCAAATATAAGTTGGTTTAATATTTCAAAGACTCATTAGAGGGAACACACAGCATTAGAAAAATCATGCTTTGTATTCTTGATGTACAGCCCTAGACAAATACAGAAAGTATCTAGTAAATTACTGTCTTGGGAACAATTTCTGTCACTTAAGGGGATAAAATGTTAAAGATGTTAATAACTTGTTTTTGTCTTATTTCAAGCTATATAGATGCATGTCTGGTGTGCATATAAACTTACAAAATATAGGAATGATCACTAGTTCATTTTTAAAATCCTCGGAATAATCGTGCACATGCATCCAAGGGTACTGTTTTCCTCAAACTGTCTTCACACAAACCTGAACTGAACAGCTTGGGTACGTAAAGGATTGACACCACCAAGTTACCTCCTGGCAATGTCCAGCACAGAGATACCTGCATAGTCTGGTCAGGTATGAGTCTGATGCACAAACACAATGAGATGAACATTTCGTTCATAGGATTTAACTACATATATAGAATTAGTCACAGAATTAAGTATGTGAATAAGTTTTTTCAGGGGTTCTAACCTTGCCTCTGCCACTAAGAACACTCTATGACCTTGGCAAGTCATGTAAGACCAGACTTATCACAGACCTCAAAGTTTAATTTGTACTGATCTCAGTCACTGGCAACCTTACTCAGCACCTATCTGCATCATTACATTTCAGGAGATCTTTAACAGACGAGCATCACATTCTTCAGGCCATAGTCCTTTTATCCCTCAGTTTCTCTCCCTGAGAACTCTGACTGATGAGCATGGATGCTAAAACAGAAATAAGGGTACGTTGTACTATTAAATCATTTGGTTATCCTCACAAAGCAGGACTGTGGAGTTTTTCATAATTGGTATAATTCATCCTTCATCAGCATTGGAACACTGCACAGTTACAGCACATAGTCCTATTCTGCTCCTGTTGAACGAGTATGTATCTTTTTCCTACCAGAAGCCACTAGTGATATTTTTTTCCTTGTTTTCTTTTATTTTAAGTACATGGTTACAAGCTGCAATTAAAACTACAAACTAAGCTGGCTTAGACTGGAGGAGCACAGGCAGAAACTGAGCCTCAGCTTTGTGTTTCTAAGGAAAATGGCCTTCATATGTGGAGCGGACCCTCAAAAGGTCAGAGACTGAAATATTAAGTGTTTTATAAAAATAGACTGATTGTCCTGTCCAAACCATATGCTTGAAAATCTCCTTCTTGCAGACAATCATATTCAATCAGGAAGGGAGAGCAGAGAAAGGAACGTGAGGCAAGGCAGGGGGATCTGTGATCACTCCAATAAACTTTTGAGACCTGGCCAACATCTCCTTCCATGTGTTATATATGCAGGCTCCAAAATGCATCTCTTTCTACGTTCTTGAATTTGCTATATTATCCTGTTAAACTGAATTATCCAGAGTTCTTACCCTTTCCTTTCTTCTTATTTTTTTCTCTAATCTATGATGTGTTGTACATTAACATCATAGGAGATAAATAAGCAGCCTTTAGCTGAAACAGCAGGCTAAACAACTTCCACGTGGCCAAGCAACACAGCAAAGCAATTAAACCTGCCCAACAGGCCATCTGTAGTCAGCCTTCTCTTCCCTTAAGAGGCTGGCCCCAAAGTGTTCCCAGATTTAGTTCCTAATCTTCCCCGAGTTGTGCAGATGGTTCCACAGCACCCACTCAAAACCTCTTTGAAGTCGCTATGAATCCACACAGCTGGGTAAGCTTGTTGGCCCCGACTCTGCTGCAAGAATGAGGATGTGGCCAAGGTCTCATCAAAGTTTGTTTCCTGCCCCTTGAGAAGACAGGGAGCCTCTGCTCCTTTCCCTTGAAACCAGTCATAACTGTCACGGCCATATTTTGGAACCACCAATTTGATCTCTGAGTCAGGACACTTTCATACCACGTAAGAAATTTTCATTCTATTATCCTTCCAAATAAAGTTGAAGCTATTTTTTCATTTTCGCTCTACATCAGTAACCTGCACAAGGTTTGCACAGGGTTTGCACTTGAAATGAAAAATACTGCTTTTAAAATGACAAACACTGAACACAGGACATTTGTTACCACTAAAAAAAGCTCCCTCTGCCTATGGAGAAGTATAATTCATTCACTGATACACGCACCCACGTTTTCTCCAGGGAGTTTCACAAATTCACATGCACTCCCAGAACTAAATTTTGCATTTCAATCTAAGCATTAGCTATAAAAGATGTGTAAAATCTTATGTACTCAGACAGAAGCTGTTCCCTATTGGCTACATAATAAGCGCCCTAGGTGGCTCCAGGGTATAAAATTATTCCAAAAGGGGTGTGGAAAAAATTACACTGAATAAATTGATTCCAGATCCACCTGTTCCAGGTGCCAACAAATATATTTTCTTAAAGCCATCTGCTTGTCTTAAAAGGTAACAGTTTTTGAAGACTATGGCACAAGCAAGCTGCAAAATATACACACTTCAGAAGCCATGAACCCTTTAACTGCAAACAGTTCATAGATCATCTAAGTAGGGCTTAGCTGGGCTGTTCTGCAGGACTGCAGATGGCATCTCTGCTTAACATCTGAGCATTTCCACCGTCAGGGTGTGTCCTCCATAGCACAGAGGGTTCAAGGTTACTAGTGGATCCATGTGGCACCACTAGATTCTCACGTAATACGTATTCCCAGTTATGGAATGGGTTTGCCTCATGGGTTGGAAGTTGTGATGCAGCTTTTCCGTGCAGCACAGTATCTGTCAGAAATAAAACTGATGACTATGGCTCTTCTCTGCAGGTTGCGATGCCTTGGCTGGTCACGAGTTGCTGCACCATGGGTAAAGTCAAACCCTTGAAACTGGCACTCTGCAATTTATCTGGCTTCCAGCAACAGCCTAATAGGGAATATGTTACATGGACTAACAAACCCATAAGCACCTTGTCTGCTCAACAAAGCTGGCGACCACAGAGGTCAGACACTGCTACAGTTTGTGTTTATGAGGGTCTGGTCATGCAGGGTGCTGTTTCCTGGAGACGCATTAACAAGAATGAAGAACATGCAGCACCTTGTAAGATCAAGCTCCTTCACAACAGCTTCTGGGAAGAAAATATTGTGCTCTCTCCACAAATGACCCCTTACTGAAAACCAGTGAAATTACACATATGATTTATAAACTCCCAAGGTGTTCACAGTTGATTTGGGGATTAAAACTAGTAATCAGCATGTTCACTTATTGTCTCATTTAAAGCTTACTAAAATGTAAGTATGGCCACATCAGTCCTTAACCATGACAGTACTTCGGTATATGTTTAATTATAAACACATGAATAGCCCTGTCACCAATTCAAAGTCATACTTTGTAACTAGGTAACATCTTTCACATGCAAATTACCTCCCAGACTGAGTACATTCCAAAAGAAAACAAACCCACTTGGTCTGTAGATACCTATATATGTATTTGATAACAGTAATAACTCCTGGAGTACTACTACTGATACACTCATCTTCAAAAAATCACTTTGAGTGATTTTTTGTGGACCTTAGAAATCTATACTTGATGTGAGTGCTGAAGCAGAGGCAACTTTGGGAGTCGCAGTACTGTAGTCAAGGAGATCCTGAGTGCTGAAAGTCACACTTGGGCTGCTGGAGCTCTGCTGCACTTTACTCACATGGTTTGAGCTTGGAGTAAGGAATAACTGCTGTTTGCAGCCTTGGTGGGGTTTTTTGGACAACAATGAGAACAGGGGTGCAATGAATGCTCAAGTTAACTGTGTTTGAAGAATAATGTCCAGCAAACAACGCACTGTCCACAAAAGCTGCAGGCGCAAATGGTCTCGTGTCTCACACTCAGCTCCCACTGAAACTCACAAAAATAGCCACTATGGACAGAGATGGGATGAGTCCTGGTACTGGACACACTGGACAAGTCAGCAGTCCACAGCATAAAAGTAAGAGCAACAATCCCTGCGACAAAACTATCTGACATACTGCTTTGAACGAGTTGATTTTTGCCTCCTTAAAAATTAAAAAAAATGTAACAGGACAGTAACACAGAACCTCAGAATCAACACCACTCAGACACAGACCGTTTCAAGGCACAGCAGAGATAGTGCAATACTTCACGGTTTGTCTCCGGGACTAAATCACAAGAATCCACCCCAAAATATTAGCACTTCACCTTCACAGTTCACTCTACAAAATGTAAGTCCATCCCTTAAGACTAACTTCAATCTCAGTGTGACCTGGTACTCACACACCTGCTGCACAATGAACACCAATGAATTTCACCCCTAGAGAACCATTCTGAACTGCCTCCACCGCTATCTGCAGATAATTAAATTTCCCTTTTCCAGTTTTACACCAGAAATGGTCTGATGGGTATGATCTGCAGCAAGGCAAATCCACTTGCAAATTTCACACTGGACTGCACCTAAACTCTGGATCTCAGGGCTACCCTAGCAGTGGAACATCACGTTATGATGACTGACTCCTTATTCATCACCATGTCGCCTCTCTCCTGGGGCCAATCTGCATTTGCTGCTGCAGCCATGAAGGCTGTGAGGAACACATAGGAGACCTGACAAAGCTGGAGTCCAGTGCATGGCTTTCCAGTGACAAACCTTTGGTAAAATTACCCATCTCTCAGTATAAAAATGAACTAGGAAATGCTAATCGAATAATTTCAGGCATATAGATAAATGAAAGGTGAAAAGGCTCTTAAATGGATTCTAAACCCATTATTTTATAAGACAAATCAATATATTTCTCTAGGCTGGAAACAATGAGTTCTCAAAGAAAGTTAAATTCAGGGAAGAAAATGTTTGGCTTTCTCACTACAGAAAACAGTGATGACAATTCCTCAGAGGGCATTTATACCAGCAGCAATCCAAAGCTAGGGCTTCATCAGGCTCTCACTAAAATCAGTACAGTAAATGTGAACAAAAGTGCCTTTGCAATCATACAGCATTGTCCTTAATTTCCAAGCGATCACCATCATATGGAAATGATGCAACCACGAAGTAAAACAATTACAGATTTGATCCTGCATCTTTTAGACAGTCAATTAACCTCCCGGGTGAAGGAATCACCTGAATAAAGGCTCCCGGATACCATCCTGAATTCCCAGATCCCAGTAAACAGAGCACAAACCAGGAAGGCAGCGGCCGTGGATCGCTCCGTGCCACTGTTTGATGCTGCCCCCTTTTGCCGAACAGCAAGGCAACAGCCCAGGCTGCACACTGAAACTTTGCCTGGCATCTATTTGTTTTCAGGAAGATGCAGATGGTCTTATTTAACCCTAGTATGTCTGCTCGCATGATTATTCATCCTGACTAAAATAGAAATTTATTGTTCAAGGCATGTTTAATATCAGAGCCAGCCTGCTCTCCAGGAACATTCCCTGTAACAGGGCCCTATCATGTCTCAGCCCAAGTCAAGTAGGGCTTTTACAACTGACTACGAGGCAAGAAGCAAGGAGTTTATAGTCGGGGTGTACATCCCCCAGGACAGCCGCCTGCCTGCTGAATAAAGGGCAATCCCAAAGGATAACCAAAGCCTTGTTTTATCTTACTGCAGAGCAATTAAAATCCCGTGGCATCACTTGTATGAAGTTTCTATGGGCACACATCCCTGCTGAACCATGCCACCTTTTCCGATCAATGCGTACTCATTGAGGTCACCTTGTTAAAAGTCATTTTCTACACAGACCCTCATCCCCTACATCTCTGTTCCAGCCTTTTGTCCCCAGAGATTGTGCTTTTTCACTCACTGGAGTCCGCACGTTTTCTCCTCCCTGGTTGCCCCAGCTCTTTGCAGGAAAGCAGGGAGGTCACCGAGGGCAGCCACTGCCAATTCCATCAGCCCAACAGACTGGGGGGATGAACAAAGCAAATATCTATATTCTGAATGGCGGGATCTCTCTCCCCTCATGACTTCAGAATTAACATGTCCATGGCAGGCAAGGACAAAAACTTAGCTACTTTGAGGAAGAAAGCAAGATAGAGAGAAAACCAGGAGAATTTGCTTTCACTTCACTGAAAAGCGTAACTTAAAATGCAAAGATCCCTGCTGTAGCCTGCCTAGTGCAGAGCCTACTTACCATCCAACCCAATACGAGAAAAGTTTTAAAGGGAGAAAAAAATTAAAGATATGGATGATTCAAGTGACTATTTAAAAAATGAAATCTCTGTTAAAAATCTAGTTAAATATGAGCAGGATTTTTCTTTTCCATTGCCACCTTCCCTCCAGTTATGACTGGGTGCTTACAAATCACACAAAAAATCAAGAGAGTACTTTTCTGTATGAGTAGCTTGTTCCAGCTACTCTCACTCCTCCTCCTTGCCTTCACTCACCCGGGATCTCTACTGATCTCAAACAGCAGTAAGAATCAAAGCCCATTATAACTTTTAGCTTAGCTGGTTTCTGGTTTGTTCACAGTGCAGTTGGCTTGGGGTCTCAGCCTACCACTGAACTCATTCAGAGGCAAACAGAGCTAACCTCTTGCAGCTTAGACTATAATTTAGGAAAAGAAGTATTTTCTGTAATGAGAGGGAACACTTGCACTACAAAAAAACCCAAAACACTTTACTATGATCCCAAGCTGATATATGCATACATAAATAGTTCAAGAGGAAAAAAAGTAAAATCCAACAATAAATAACTAAATAAATGAGAAAAAAACCCAGACCAAGACCTGGCATCTACCATGTTTGGAGACCTTTTTTAAGGACAGGAAACTATCAAAGAGTCTAAACTGAGACAACAGAGGACAGTGAACCTTTAGCACATAGATACTCCTCTATACTTAGGCTCCACCTAAAAGCCCATGAGCAGACAGGTTCAGGACCGACTTGGCAAGCACACCTTTTGTTTGTTTCCTCTGAGGCGTAACAGTAAGCGTGCTCCTGGGCAGCACCGGGGAGCAGATGGTAGTGCTGGATAACACAGGTTTCCAACTTTTGGTGTGGGTGTTGGAGCTGGATCGACAGAGCTCGTTTCTGGAAATCCTACCCCCACACACACTCTTCGTAAGTTTCTAACAATGCACAGAGCTAAGGAGCCGCACAAGGCTCTCTGCTTCCCTCTCCCTCTCCCCTTCGCTTTTGATCTCCATCAGGACGTGAGCTGAAATTCAATGGGCCACCCCTACCACAAAGACAAATTACCATGTGAAAAAAAAATCATTAATATCCCTCCGTCTAGGCTGTCCGGCTTCCCACCACTGCGCCCCTTCGCTCTCGCGACAGCCCCCATCAGCGGGTTTAGGAAGACCTGGGGAGGTGTCGGGGAGAGGAAGAGGAATAAAACCACCTCCACCGCCACCTCCGAGTTAGCGTGCTCTCCAGCGCTGCCGGACTGCGAACGCAGTGACAAAAAACAACAACAAAAAAAGGCAACCCCCCCCGCCTTTGGCTCCCCAGCCCCCCCAGCCCGCGGCGGGCAGGAGGACGGCGCACTGAGCGCCGACACAAACACACCCCACGGACCCCCCAGCACCGGGCGCTGCGCCGGGGGCGGCGGAGACGCGCAGCAGCCCCGAGGGTCCCCACCTTCCCGCATCCTCTAAGAA
>WEKX01000957.1:161204-401440 GCA_013390025.1 Pitta sordida | reverse complement strand
GGGCAGCGGAGCGGCGGCTCTCCCCAGCCCGGCGCTCAGGGAGCGCCGCCCCGGGCCATGCGAGCGGCGACGGGCAGCGTCCCTGCAGCGCGGCCGGAGTTGGGACCGAAGTCCTCCCGGGCGCTCCGCTGTCTCTTCCAGGCGGCTCCTATCAGCACGGCTTCAACTCTTTCCATCGGAGACCGAGGGGAGGAGGAGGAGGAGGCGGAGGAGGAGGAGGGAGGGAAGGAGGAGGGAGCTAGGGGTTGGCAGTCCCAACTCTCTCACTGATGTCAACTAATATATTCAAAGTTCAACAGGGCATTTCTTAGCAGGCGAATCGGCCTCGCCGCCCTCCCCGTTGCTCGCAGCCGGTCTCCCCGGGCCGGCGGGGGTCCTGCGGAGCACAGCGGCTGCGGAGGGGGCTGACGGGGCCGGCCGGAGAGAAGGGGGTCGGGGTTAGGGGATGGCACACTTTTCAGGCGGGCAGGTTCAAGTGCCGCCGGCGTGGGGAGAGATGAGGGTAGAGGAGAAGCACTAGCCGAGAGCGAGAATAAGACCCAGCGGCGGAGCGATGTTTGTGTTTAAATCCAGCCTCTTCCCTCCCTGCTGGAAGAGGCAGGGCCAGCTGCGTTGCTGTGGCTGTGGCTGGGATGGGAGCGAGGCGCAGGGAAGCTGCCGCGCTGGGGTTCGCAGTGACGCCGCGGGCACTCCGGCCGGCCTCCGGGCTGTGGACTGTGGGCTCCGGGCTGTGGACTGTGGGCTCCGGGCTGTGGACTGTGGACTCCGGGCTGTGGGCTCCAGGCTCCGGCCAGCCCCCGTGGCAGCGGCCGCCTGGACACGCCACCTTAGCCACGGCTTGCAAACGAGCCCGGAGCCCTCACCGGGCCCTGGGCTGTGGCCGCGTCTTCCCGTCGCGATGTCCCCTTGCTCGCCGGCAGCGAACGGGATCGAGATGAACCCGAGGAGGGAAGCGGCAGCTTTCTCACGCCGGAGCGCAGACAGCGGCGGTAAATCCGGGGCAGAAGCAGCGCTGCCTGTCCGCGGCCCCGCCGCTGCCCGGGGGAATCTCTGCGAGGCCGGGGGGGCTGCATCAGACGTGGTTTTGCGAGTGACTGATGTGCCGGGCTGTCCCCGCGGTGATGCACAGCGCCTGTACGGCGGCAGCGGCAGCCGTATAAAGCCATAGGACGGTCCCTGCTGATGGACAGGCAGCCGGGTAGTCAAAGGATAAAAACACATCTGGGCTGATCTAGTGACATTTAAAAATCGCCAGATAAGAGCCTCAGTTATTTATCAGCTGAATCCCTAGACAGAATGGCCTGCACTGATGCCGTTGCATATGTATGTGTGTGTACGTAATGAGACTGGGATTTTTTCCCTCTGTAAAGTGAACCTGTCATTCATGTTGACAGTATGTTATAGCTATATAAAAACAGTGTAATTGTATGATGGCTCATCAATGCCATGACAGCCAATTGTGGTGGCAGTGAGTGTGCTCCCAATCCATGCCTCAGAGAAGTAACACCATAAATCCACTGGGATTATCATTGTACAGTATGTAATTATATTTGGCTGCTCTTAATTTCTCAGTTCTTCCTTAATCAAGGAACTATATCGCTATTTCCACTCATACAGTAATGCATTTTTGTATATACCTTGTATGAAACAGTCAATGCATTATTTATATGCATAATGTTTTTTATCCGCTTTCCATTTTAAAACTCACGCTGGAAAGTGTAGGACGGGTAATGGATACAAAATAATTGCAATGTGACTATGTATTCTACTCTAAACTCAAACTCTGGGATAGGGCTCCATCATAGTCTGGAAGGTGTCAAGCAAACTGCCCCATGAACAGTGGCATCGCATTTCTGCCTCTTTTTTCATCTCCATCTTTCCTATAACTGGAAAAAATACTACCATCTGAGTTTGTTGTGGTAGTATCTTCTTAAGGATATCATCTTAATTTACACATGAATAGTAAATACCTAACTGCTCCTCCATGTCCTTAATATACCGGATGATATCTTTCAATTTAGTGAACTGAGTTTTAAATAACAATGTACAACATCTTGGATGGCCAGAGCAGAACACTGTGAAGGGTTGCACTGTGTGCTGGGACACTACTTGCCTTCTGTTTCAGTTTTATTGTAGAGTAAGTCATTTGGTTATCTAAGCCTCAGGGATAAAACACCTCAGCAAATGCCACAACTGCACATGTAATTTCCAGAAGACAGTTCAGCCTTTGTTTCTCCTAAAACTTTCAAATGAGGCATTGAGCATTGAAAAATATGTCGCAGAAGACCATATAGACTGATATTTTTGTGTGTGTCTGTCAACATTTAAAGATATAATGGATAGCACTTTTCTATTAAAGAAAAAATTGACTGTCCCAAAATCTTGCAGCATTTTCCTGCTTCCACCCCAAACAAAGCTGGGAGTAATTCTGTTGATTGTGTGCATGCATTGCTGAAAGACTCAGAAATAAAACAAGCACATAAATAAAAATTTTGTAATATTTCCACGGACAGTCAAATCTGACACTTTAATGTCATTACACAGCGTGAGATGTGTGAAATCACTGGCCAGACAGGGAAACGACTCAAATCCTTTGAGTAAAGGGCTTGTGATGCAAAGTGATACAAGTTCCCATCCTTTGAAAAAGAGGCAAATGTCGTGGCAAAAGTCAGGCTATCGCATGTTAAGTGGTCCACATCAATTTGTTTCCAGTCTCCAAATCCTAGGCCTCGCTAGGGAGAGGATGTACGGGGTTCCTGTTGTGGGCTTGGCAGAGTCCAAGCACTTGACAGGACTCATCACAGTTACTCGGAGAGGTGTTGAGCTGCACCTCTGTCCAGAGCCACCGCTGCTGGAGAAACGCGGAGATTCCTGCGGGCAAAGCGCAGTTGGATGCAGAGAAGGGTCTCTCGGTGGAGACCAGTCCCCCTTCCCCAGCGGCCCTGCCTCCTCTGGGCTCGGCTGTGACCGGCGGCCGTGCTGTCGGAGCTGTGTCGCCGCCCGGCTGTCACGGCCCGGCTGTCACCGCTAGGTGCTGCTGGTGCCTCCCGGAGCGCCGGCCCCGCACACGCCGCTGCCCCGGCCCGCAGCGCCCCTGGGAGCGGTGGGCTGCGATGGAGCGGGGCCTGCACAGCGTGCGGGTTCGTGTAACACTCCGGGAGCGGCTCGGCCAGCGGCGGGTCTGGCGCCGAGAGCTTCCCCGGGAGCTGGCGGAGAGCTAAAGGTTGTAGGGAGAAGGGGCAAACCCACTGCCCCCACTGCCTGCAGGGAAGAGGGACCGCCTTTGCTGCCTTCAAACAGCGCTGGAGAGCGCCGAGAGTGTCGGGGGAGAGCTAAACAGAGAGGAGACAAGCTGCAGGGAAGAGGGAACGGGACTCGGAGCAGTGGGAGCACTGTGGGCTGTAGGGCAGAAGGCGGCAGGATAACGGGGATTGCCGGGCACCGCTGGGAACGAGAACCTGCAAGTGTAGAACAGAGCCCAGTGGGGTAAGGAGACCAAACCTAGGCTTTCTGTGAGTCGGGTCATCCAAAGACAACCCCCCAAATCACAACTAGCATCACATTTTTCAGCCTAATGGGAGCAGGCTGGGTTGGCACACAGCAGGTCAGTGTGCTTGTGACTGAACTGGCTGCGCAGACCTGCTTGAGCTTTTCTGAAGATTCAGATAAACTTTCCTGGTATATATTTATATTTATGTTTTAGGAGGTGATCTGGGAGAAAATCGACTCTGCCTGGAGGCTAGGCAAGAACGTTCACCCACACTTGAACCCTGGACCATGATTCTACACTAGTATCAGTCTCATTAGAAAAGTAATTTTGCTGTAGATGTCTAGACCATTTCACATGAAGTGAGAGAAGGGGAAAGTGCATATATCAGTGACAAAAATTTGTAATTATGCTGAAATTTAGAGTGGGGCACATATGTTCAGCCAATCACTGCACTGGCCTACTAGAAGTTTTTATTTCCCCATAGCACTACAAGGGAAGAAAAAACCAGTCAAAATATATGCAACAGAATATCTTTATGCTGATGCAAGTGACTGACTCAAGTGGAGCCCAAACTACCCTTCTAGATGGTCCCCTCAAAAGGGGAGGGGGAATGCAATTAGAATGCATTTCTAAATACAATATCAGCAAATATTCAGAAGCAATGGCATGCAGCAATAGTGATAGTAAGCATTATCCTGAGCACTGAGATCTGAAGCCAAATGGCAATTAGCCATAAAATATTCAGGTGTATATGGCTTTTTTTCCTTGAATTTAAAATAAGTTGCTTAAGAGTCACAGTTGTGGTTTCCAGGCTCAGTCTGGTAGTGACAGTAACATTTTAATTTATAATAAAGAGAAGTCAAATTTAAATCCATGACACAAACTAAGAGTCTTATGACCTGAAAGCAAGAGAATACAAATGAGCTCCCTGGAGAAAAGAGGCTGTGATGAAACAAATAGAATAATATAGAAGGATGACTTGATGCTGTCACTGGAATGACTGTATTTAACTTCTTTGGAAAGAAATTAAATGAGCTTAAATTGGGACAACTGCTTTATTTTCAGAGAATTATATCTGAAGCCTACAGACAAGTGCTATACAGTTTTTTCTACTCCTGAAGCCAGGTACTATAAATTGCCAATTTTCATATGTTCCTCAACATGACGAAGTCAGCAAATGTCACCATACTTCACAGAGGCAGGTCTCAGTATTCCCACTGAGTGTCACAGAATTAGAAAGTTTCCTCTTTGCAGACAAAGACTTGTGAAACATAGAAGTTAACTACATGGTATACTAGGAGGGAGGGAATGTTAAACTGAGACACTTGTTGCCCACTAAGCATCCACACTGAGCTAAGATATACAGCACCTAGCAGTCACCTCTTTGTTGGAAAATAAAAAGAACAGTGTAAAATTAGTTTTTAACAACACCATTAGGAGGTTTAATACTACGTCAGAAATTGCTTTCCCTTTCCTCTAACTCAAGCTCTGAGCCTAGTGACTGTGTTTATTGGATATTACTTCTGCCTTGAGACTCGAAGTATAAAACCTGGCACTGAACACCTTTATGGTGCTCCTAGACACATAGTATCTGAGGAACCAAAAGCTTCCTTGATCGGGATTTTTTTTTCCCCTGGGAAGTGTAAGTACCTTTACAATTAGCCTTAAGCTTTAATTAAAAGACATGTTGTTTGGCACATTAGACATCTCACTAAATACTCTCTACAAGAACCACACTTGAATGGAAAATGAATTCAGCACTGTTGACAGTTTATCTGCTGACTTCACACCCCACCTTAGGCACTTCAGCTGAAAGATGAGCTCAACACTGCGTTCCCACTAC
Organism: Pitta sordida; assembly: GCA_013390025.1. Classification (NCBI taxonomy): domain Eukaryota; kingdom Metazoa; phylum Chordata; class Aves; order Passeriformes; family Pittidae; genus Pitta; species Pitta sordida. The sequence goes on along the minus strand of WEKX01000957.1, from coordinate 396,107 downwards.
AAGCTTTGCAGTATCTTGCCCTATTCTAATTTTCCTTTAAACAGCTGGATTGAAAAGCTCTACAGGGTAGATATTTTCTACACTTACACAACAAACTCTTAAGTCCAGCAAGCTGTGGTTAACTGAAAAGTCTGGGTCTAAGTGGGAGTAGGTTTTTAAAGTGTTAACATTCCTTTCTCCATTTGCTTATGTGATGGCCAATGTCTTGATAATGCAACTTGCAATGTCTGGTTTGGAAAATGCAATTCTCAGTGTAGTGGTAGTGTGAACAAGCTGGTGAAACTGAATATCTGTTCCATAGATTGCAATTATCTTGTGGGATTTGAAGCTCATGACCTGAAAAGCCATTCTGAGGATTTAAGAATTTTGTAGCACTCAGTTAATACTGTGTCCTTCCATACTTGCATCCTTTTGATGAACTTAACTAAATACCATACTGTACCTACTCAGTCTGTGACATTCAGATGCTTATAATTCAAGTCAGAACCAAATGGCTTTCGAATCTCACCCACTTTGCCTGCAGGGCTGCTTAAAATAAAAGGTCAGGAGAAAAAAAATATTTTTAAATGCAACTTTCTTTTGTCTTTTTAATCGTAATATGAAGTACTTTCAAATACATATTTTCATCTTTAACCAAAGGCCAATTAGTTTAAATTTCAACTCTCCATTTTGCAGATTTTCAAAGAAGTATTGAAAATAAGGGCTTAGAAAATAAACTGTATTGTAGTTTCACGTCTGAAGGTGATTGAGTCATAAAGAGGTCCGTTGGAACTGATGTAGGCAGATCCATGATCTTTGGGAAAATGTGGTTTCAAATTCCTAGACACAATATCTACAATTTCATAGGTTAGATTGTACATGGCACTGCTTCCTAACAGAGGGTACTCGCTTCCCTTCACTGGGACACCAGGGATGTCAGTAGAGGAAAATGATTGCAGCAGAGTGCGTCTGTGCACCGAGAGAAGCTTTCTGCTTCGCATTCTCAGCGATTAAAAACACTGTAACTTCGTCTCCAAAACCTCATCTCCTTCCTTCAGCTTGGCCATCACAACCTGTAGTGGTGCCAGCTCAAATATAAGGCACAACACAAAGGCAAGCAAGAGCTTCATGGTGTTTTCTGCATGCATGTGGTGCAGCCATGCAGACCAGGGTGGTTGGAGCAGGCAAGGTCAGGTGTTGAGTCAGGTATTGAGTCACAGGTATTGAACAGTGCACTGTTACAATTATTCTACTTAGGTAATTCCAACCACTTCCTAAATGTGTATATAATTATATGTTACTGGTTATCTATTTTCCATTTCCTTTATATACAAAGTTGTTCATCAGGAATAGCTTTACTCGATAAAAATGTACTTGGATATGTATAATCAAAATACAATATCTCTCTATATGTTTAAATTAGCTTAACACGTACTGCAAAGTGGATTGTATATTCAGTCTAGTCTGGTGGCCAAAAATATTCCATGAATTCTGGTCAACAATTATCAAGAATTCTATTCATGCCAGATAAACTGAAAATTATCACTTGCTGACTAAGTCAATATGTTACCCTGCTGCTGTGCCATATGGCCCTGGAAGCTGAGACACAACACAACCTCATCAAGTGACACCCAGACTGGAGGAGTGGCTGATGCACTGGAGAGCAGGGTGTCCATTCAGAAGGACCTCAACAAACCTGAGGAGCAAGCTAGTGGGAACTCAGGAGGTGAATGCAAACTTGTGCATTGGGGTCAGAAGTGCCCCTTGTGCTGAGAGAATGTCCCACAGCTGGAGTTCGGGGCTCACAGGACAACAGCTACTGGCAATCTGGAGAGACTCCAGGGAAGGGCTGTCAAGGCAGTAATGGGACCAGAGCAGCTGGTGTACAAGAAGAGACAGGGGCAACTGTCTTGCTTAGCCTGGAGAAAAGAAGGCCAAGAGGGGTTCTAGCTACAGTCTTCCAATACCTAAATCCCTTGGAGAAGACAAACAGAGACTTTTTTCAGAGGTGCACAGCAGAAGAACAAAAGGCAACTGTCATAAGCTGCAGCAAGGGAAATACTGATTGGAAAGATGGAAATCATCTCATGGGACCGGAACATCACTGAGACAGAGGCCCAAAGAGGCTGTTCAATATCCACCCTGGCAGATTTTCCAAATTTGGAAAGGCTTGAAGCAACCTGATCTGATTTTGAAGACAGATCTGCTTTGAGCAGAAGCTTGGAATACAGACCTCCAGGTGTTCCTTCCAGTCTAAGTTTTTCTAAGAATATATCTCACAAAACCCCAGTCCTGTAAGATACCAAGTACATATTCCTTCCACCAGCCATAAAGGTGCTCAAGGCTTTGTCAGGGGTCAACAGAAATGGCTTATTAGGGCAATGACCTATCTAAAACTCAGCTGTGATTTTATTTGTTGTATCATCAGGTTAAGTGCAATCAATTATTTGATTGCCTTTATATTATATTCAGATTGTCGTAACCCAGTGAGATATACTAACCTTGATTCTGCTCTCCTTTTCTTCAATAATGTGGGATTCAACACAGATGATGAAGGAAAAAATGACTGGAAAATAAGACAGAAAAAAAGAAAACTTTTCCACTGAACCATTAGTGGATCTGCTACATTTCATGTAAATGTTATCACTGCTCTGTGACACAATCATTTCTACAGTCGGCCAGACCTCATAATATTCCTTCCTCATCAAAACACATAAGGTTACTGACACAAGTAAAGGTTTGGAGGCATGCAAATTAATTTGTAGTAAGATGGTTAAAGTTCTAAATCATGTATTAAATTACTTCTATTGTACAAGTTTAACTTCATTTTCCAAGCTAGTCACATGCAACAGAGATGCAGTAATGTAGGTATTCCAGTTGCAGGAGTGATTAGCTGCCAGTGCCTTCTAAAACTAGATTTGTAAATCAGATCATTGGAAAGATCAGTGGTTTGTTTCCTGGATGTCATGAGACCATAGAGGTGGAATATTGGCAAAAGATTGGGTTTATTTTTGTATATGTGTTTGAAATATTTAAACAGATTAGGATAGAAATCAACTTTTTGGGTTATAAACCCTGATCCAGCAAAGCAAAAAAGTCATGAGCAAGCCTATCTCAGGTGTACAAGGGACATAAATATGGATTTAAGCTTGAACAGTGGCCCAAAGTCCCATTAAATTTTAGGGAGGAACAGAGATATTCTTATGCTTAAAAGCATAATTACTATCTGGGATGTTATTCCTTGTATACGGATATATATATATATATATTATACATTCCTGGTATAAAAAACAGGGGCTTCCACCAGCTCTGTTAACATTTAGGCATTTTTGCATTCCCTTGTTTCTACGTAGTAGCATACTGCTGGCTCTTTTGATTTTGCCATAGAGGAAAATGAGCATTCCAATAGAAGTTGTCAACTTGAGTCTGATTAGATCAGGGAACTTAGCCATCAGTTTCTGTAGGGTCAGATTGGGCTATAAACATTTATTCTAATGGATAAATTTATTTGGACCTTTACGATTCTCAGGTTGAAATGTAATGACCTCTGAACAATCTGATTGGGACCAATATTTAAGCAGTCAGACTGAGATACCAGTCAGTACCTCTCCCTCCTTCAGGAGCCATTCCCTTTACCGTTTGCAGGTTTCGCTGTTAAAGCTCATCACAGTTACAGGCTCTGACTCAAGAGCTGTCATTACTCACCACCTGAGGACACTGCATCAGGTAAGCCCTGAAACACACACCCTCCACTGCATGTCCCAGTTACACCCAGTTGTAATTACTCAGGGGTGTTCAGTTGATGAGCCTGAATAACAGTGTTAGAATTTGGGTTCTGGTCCCAAGTTTGAAGGCTAGGTGTGAGAAATCACATCTTTTGACAGAGCCAGCCACATTCTGTGAAAGTTCAGATTCAGTTTAATCCAGATTTTCATCTGTAATCCATCCCTAATTCTTCCTCTGAACAGCAGGAGGGAGCAAGGCAAGATCTTTGCATAGGTGTTCAAATATTTAACAGTTCAGTTTCCAGGCAATCAGTTTTGCAGATTCAGCAAACGCAGCAGTTCTCAAATTCCAATCTACTAAGTCCATTGCATCTGTCAGTCTCTGAGCTGTGATGTTCTATTGCTGCTTGGAGCTCGGGTCAAGATTAATTTAAGATTTTCAAAACCTTTTTCACTTTCCCCCCCCTCCCCTGTTTTTCTTGGGCTTTGGTGGTGTTTTTGTTTGGGGGATTTTTGTTTGTTTGGAGGGCTTTTTACTAGCTAGACTCCAAAATAAGCATTTGAACTCTATGTCAGGTATCTCTGATAAGTATCCAGCTATGAGCAAACTTTCAGCCAATGCTGAAACCAAGAGGTCAACAAACAAATAAGAGGAGAGAACCAACACACTGAGTCACATGGAGAGAAAATTACATGTCTCCATGCAATAGGAAAAAAAAAGTCCACAATAACAAGTGTGAATTCCCAATACTTCTGCCAAGAGAATGCTGAATGACGGGGTGCAGCAAAGCAGATGCACACCTCCTGTTGAGGGAAGCTCAGTTTCACATTGTGGCCTACAATTACTCTCATTTTGCTCAACTATTTTTGTGGTAACTTCAGTGTATGTTGGAAAATATTGAGGAAAGGACTGTGACACTGGAAGGAAAAATAGACTCCATGAGAGAGCTGAGGCACAGATTGTGACAATACAGTATTTAAAAATCACTAAATTCTTGCATTACTGTTCTTATTTGCCATGGGGTTTTAACAAAACAGTATTCTTCACACACAATGTTCAAACTGTTCAATAATGGATCTTGCAGCAGCTGCTGTTTTGCAGCCAAGAAATGACTGCACTTCAGTGGCAGGCAAAGGATCCCAATAGGTGTTGAAGTGCTCGGGCATTTTTCTAGGTGTAGTTAAATGTATATAAAGAAATATGTTTCTAATTTATTACCTTTTACACAGATGTATGCTTTATGGGAAAGGCATGATACAACTAATGTAACTTGCTCTTTAGGGCTCACCCAGGAGCTCTTCAAGGTTAAATTGTAGTCTGTATACTTTGAAGAACCACATTTTGCTGCCCAGACTGGGAATGGCAGCAGGCTAGCTGGTACAAATGGCACCTTTCTTCCTGTCTTCACGTACTAAACTTCTGTAAACGTGAATGTGAGTTGCCAAGGGATTCCAATTCCTGCTTATTGTTTGCTGTGCTGAGACAATGGCACATCCAGAGGTAATTTTTCACGTGTCATCAGAAATGTTGTAACACCGGATTGGTTTTGTAAATACAAGTGATTACCTAAGTGATGGAGGATTCCTGTCTCCTATGCATGCCAGAATGAAAAGGGAGAGCAAGGGAGAGAGAGAATAAAACACTATGTACCAGATAAAAGAGCAGGAAACCTGAATTAATTTGTGGAAGCAATAACATTTTTGTCACTTATTACTGTTTCCTGAAGGATGGAACCTCACTGATTGAAAGATGCTCAGGTCAGATATGCTTTCATTTGTCAGTAGCAAAGTTGGTGTAGCCCTTGAAAAATCAAAAATTGCATGCCCTTCACAAACACTGTAGTTTTTCAGGGCTGCACTCAGTTTAGAGGAATTGTCATATGTTATCAACTTGGCAATCTGTTCAGATCAGTATCCTCTCTAATTGTAGTTTAAGAGGGAAGTGCCATGATCTGATACTTTTTTCCCTGTTTTAAATCTCAAGTTAATCTCTTGAGAGACTCACTACTTCTCTGGAGCACATGCTTTAAAATCTCTCCCAAATCTGACATAAATAATGCCAAATATGGGCAATCTTGCAATAACATAAGTGACCAAACCCTCTTCAATCTTTTTAAGGTCTTGGCCTCGGTGTCTTCCTGTGACAATGTTTCATGCTCAGCAAAAACGCTTATTTTTATCAGCTGCTTCCTTTTGCAGAATTCTCTGCTATTTCACCTTGTTTCTCGCCCCGGTACTGCAGTAGCACAGCCACTGCCAGGGCACTCTTAGGCCTGACTGCCCTGATCAACCCCCGGGGCCTCCCCAGGCCTGGCCATGGCTCCCTGGCACACGTTCCCTGTTAAGGAACATCACAAAGTTTGGGGTTTTTTCTTCCCTTCAGGAAATATTTGTTATGAATCCACGGAGAAACCTACTACAGGTAATGCCCCCCGCCAGTTGGCAGCCCCCCCCAGCACTGACTGCTGCCCTGAGTGGGCATTTCCAATAGCCACTCTGCCACGCAGGGACAGTCCCCTCAGGATCATCAGACATCCCGCACTGTCCACTTTGGACTTTCCAGCAAAACCCCAAAATTATTCTGTCCCTTCACAATTGATGAAATCCCCTCTGGGTCAGGTTAATGGTGACAGGGACCCAGCACCCATCCAAGGAGCTCCTGTCATCCTCAGAAGGGACAGTCTCAAGTTTCCAAAACCCCAGGAAACCCTTTTGTAGGTTCTCTAAATGAACTATAACTGTGAATGTGGAGCTCTGAACAGCGTGATCTGCCATCACCCCAAAGACGACCGAAGCTGTGTCTCCAGCCTTACCTCCTGGGTGACAGCCACCAGAGAGCTTCTGGCATGGCAGCAGGACCCAGCTCCGCAGAGCCCGCTGATGGTCACCTCCCTGCACACCCAGCATTCTTAGGGCACCACCAAATCCTGGGGGAAGGGGGATGCCAGGCACAGCTGTCTGTGGAACAGCCGTTGTCCAGGGCAGCCCACCAGGACAGGTCTCGCTTCAGGGTGCAGCAGTGCTGCCTGCTCAGACGTGCCCTCCTGTAGGGCATCTCCTGACAAGGCTACTCATCCTCTCTGTCAGTCAGCACAGACAACAGCAGCATGGCATTCTTCCCTTCAAAATTTAGCCATGTTTTGGCTGAAATGGGTGGAGCTGCCACCCAGGAAAATGCAGGGGTGTATGGCTCTTGCTCTCCAAGGCCTAGACTTGGTCTCAAATGACAGCACGGCATGTCTTCCCTGAAGGTTTTCATGATGCAGAAAGGTAAAATAGATTTGTTTTACTCAGGGAACAGACTCACAGAGAAGGGATGACTTTCACAAGAGGCAATCTCAGCCCTTCTCAGTCATCCACTAAAGCCATAGCTACCAGCTCATCCTTACTTTCTGGTGGCAGCTCTTAAACTACATGAATGTGTTTTCTCTGGTCTAGTCCACTACACTGTGCTCTGTGCCGAAGTTTTCAGCTTCATCGTAAGTGCTCCAGAGTCAGGTTTTGTTCTGTTTTTAAATAACAGTGAAACAAATTCATCAGCGAGCTGTGGATTAATAGCTGGCAGGGATTTAGGCCTATGTACTTGAATACATTAATGAAATTTCACTTTATCCCTAGTGTCTTTTCCTTAAGAATAATTTAAATTTCCAATTCTCTCTTTTATCTTTGTTATGTGTCGCTTGCTTGTAAATACACACAATACATCCTGGTTTTGTTTGTGTCTTGATTGTCTTTCTCAGGAAAATAGATAAATAATTAATTGGTGAATAAGATATGTAATGGTGTTGGAGTTATGCCAGATCTAACCTTGTATCTTCTCTATTTCTTTATCATCTTTGAGGGAAAGAGAAATGAAACAAAGAAACAAGAATACTTAAAGCATGTGATAAATTATTACCCGTAAAGAAAAGCATACAGGAAAACTTCTTTTCCAAGAGCATCTTTGGCTTGTTTGAGACAGTATTGTCAGGTGTATTGGAGTTGTTTTGAAAGGAGAATGATAAACCGATGTTGTTTGTATGTTAATTAAATGTAGCTTTCTACAACTGCCAGTGAGGATCAAGTTCAAAAATTTCAGCAGCAGAAGCACAAATTCCTCAACTGAAGGAGGAACTCCTTCACCTAGAAATGAGTAACAGGCTATTACAGTTTCTGCAGCCAGCTATAAAAGGGAAACATTCAGTACACTGCAATTATGACATGCATCATAACCTCTGTGGTTATGTGCAAAGTAAACGTAGATTGATCATTATTAACTTCCAATTTTTCAGAAGAATCAGCCTAAGTACCTCACATAAAAGAAAATAAACTCATTAGAAGAAGATAAGATTTTTTTTTTCTTAACTAGGCCTTTCTTCTGTTATTTCCTTTATCGTCTCATTTTGGATCCTTGGTTGAGCTGCTTGGAAAATGGGCACTTAAGGAGACTTTTGAAAAATAGAATGGTCTGAAATGACAGGGAGAAAAAAAATGTTTTGATTTCTAAACGCAGCTGCTCTGCCTCATGGGAACTGTAGTCCAGATGTTGCAAAATTATATCCTCCACTGAAGGCTGGGTTCCCTGTCACAAATGAGTAGATCAACGTGCCCTCCTCTTTCACTTTATTTGTACAGGGAAATGGTGCATCACAGCAGTCCCATGGCCATAACACACCAAGAGGATAATACAGCCTAAAATAAAGAGTATAAGACAATCAAAGTAAATATACGAGAGACTCAATAATATTAAGAAAGTGTAATAGCTAGGATTATTACCACTGCCTCAGCTGCAATTTTCTGCAGAGAACAAGCACCATTGACCAAAAATGTTTTTGATTAAAATAGTTCTATCAAAAACTCAGCTCTTCACCAAACCCAAACTAGAACTGTACTTTTTTTGGTCAGATTTCCTGTTGACAAATTGAGCAGACACTGCTTCTGCCTACTTCTTTCTCAGCCCCCTGGGAATCAGATTAAATGACAGGGCTGCTCTCTCTAATTCTCATGTATGAATTGCGGTGCTGAGATGCCCTTATGATCGTGATCATGATCATGCTTTCTAGCAGAGATTGGTTCACCGAAAACTTAATAGAAACAGCCCTCTTAGAGAGAAAGGAAACAATTTTTTCCTCAGAAAAAAGTCTGTAGGAGAAAATAGCCTTCTCTAGATTCTGGCACAGTAGGTTAAGTATCATTTAGCAAGCATACAGAAAAAGGCATGCCTGACTGCTTCCTGACATACAAATCCCGGCTGAAACAGGCACTCTGATGGGAGTTTTGCATCTGGAGAATTCAGTGGAACCCCATATATTGTGTTGGCTGCCCCAGAAACTGGCATAATACTGAAAATAAAGCAACAGTAATGAATCAAATCTGCTGGAAACAGCAATGTGATAGGAGAAAGAAATGTAATCCAGTAATCAGAATGCTTGCCTGTAGTTTTACAGACTCAGTATCCTGACATGCCACAGACTTCCTGCATCAGTCTCTGAAACCTGTGAGTTCTAAGGGATCTAACACCTACTTATGCTGGATTTATTAATAATAGAATCACTTTCAAATAGTTCTGGGTCCAAAATTAAAACACATAATGGAATTTGTATAAATTTATATGACTGTAATGCTTTTAGTTTGTAAGCACCCTGCATCACTGTTATTTAAAATTTGATAGGGTGAGTGAATCAAAAGTGTGTTCATTTTCATTTTCAGTTTTAAAAAGTTAAATAGTACTCAGGATTTTGAATGCAGGTGTCTCAGCCTACTTAATGTAATGGTAACAAGGCCTGTGATTCTGGCCAACTAATCAAAACCCTTTCTTAAAAAAAAACCAAAAAAGAGAAATATATAGAAGATAAATATGTGAAAGACAAAAGATCCAGAAGAAAGAGCAACAACAGGGCAGGCACTGATCTCTTCTCTCTGGTGACCAGTGACAGAACCCAAAGGAATGACATGAAGTTTTAGCAGGAGAGGTTTAGGTTAGCAAAAGGTTCTTTACCCAGAGGGTGGTTGGGCACTGGAACAGGTTTCCCAGGAAAGTGGTCACAACACCAAGCCTGAGAGAGTTCATGAAGTGTTTGGATGATACTCTCAGGCACGTGATGGTAATTCCTGGGGATGTGCAGGGCCTGGATCTGAACTTCGACCAACTTTGTGAGTCTCTTCCAACTCAGGATATTCTGTGATTCTAGGAACAGGAACTCAGTGTTTGTTTGAGTTTTAGCCAAAGCTGGCAAAAGTAATGAATCATCTAGGTCTTCCTCCAGAGCCTGGTGTGCTCTGACCAGTGCAGTGCACTGGTGTATTTTAGCATGCAGAAGGTGATGTAGGAAGCAGCCATTAAAAATGTCTCACTTTCCTTTCAGGATCATTTTAATTCCTCTTCCTCTTCAGTCTTATTTTATTTAGTAGCCCTTCTGAGGAGCTGACTAGCTGATCCCTTTATTAACAGTAAACAGATGTGATGTTCATGCAGCACATTCTTTTCTCATTTTATTCTCTTTTTCCTTACCACAAATGATTTTAGTAGTACAATTAGGCTTTTTTGTTTGGATTAATCCAGGCCTTTTCCTGCTTTGTCTAAGCAAATCGTTGTTACCTTAGGCAACTCAGCATATTGGGCATAAGAAATAGTCACAATCGTGTTTTTCATCTATGTTTGTATAGCAACTAACATAATAGAGCCGTGCTCCATGATGGTGTCTCTGCAGAGCTATCACAATGTAAATAATTAATAATAACAGTTGTTTAACACTTGAATGGGAGTCTGTTGTTCACAAACAAAGAACATTTATTTTCTCTTCATTGCTTATTACATAAATCATAAAATTACTCCAAAGGAAGGAAGTTGTCTTACTCAGACATTTGGTGAAGCTGCTCAGAACTCTGCAGCACATCAAAAGTGAAAGGTCAAATGGAATTCTCAAATTATTTTAAATATTTTTTACTAGTTATGAGAGTAAATAAATGTGACATTTATGTTAACAAATCCATCTTCTAAAATGCAATTATAAATCAAATGCGTCTTGTAGTAGTATTGCCAACATGATAAGCCCAAAACAATAAACAGATTTGAAAAGAATTCAAAAGGGCATCTCACTACAGTATGCAAATCCTATAACAAAAGCAAAAGCATATCAGAAGTCAGCTCTGTTTTTTCCACGCAACATGCTTTAAGGAAAGAACATGAGTTGACATTGCAGAGAAATTAACTCATTTTGCTGAATCTCGATATGTAACCTTTCTTGCATGTATTGTAATATTTAAGCATTAACAGCACAAAGGCAACAGATTTTGATTAAAGTTGTGGGTGTGTAATTCCAGAAGATTTGAGAGTCAGGATTTTCCATTGTATAAGTCATAACGTTCCTCTTGTGGTACAGATGCTGAGTGTTTTGATTTATGTCGCCTAAATATATCCATGTTCCTTACGACAGAATCACGTTATATTTATATGTCAATTAGAGAAAAGATCCTTTCCCTTAAACTCTTCCTGTAAGTACACAATATTAAAAACAAGTCCATTCCCACTTAAAAGTGCCATTTATACATACACAACCAATACGATATTAATGTGACAGGGAAAAGCACAAACCCAAGAAATCTGTGATAAGGAAGAATTCATGCATTGTTGAACATTTCCATTTCTGTCTTTTCTGAGCACCTTAAGACTGAATCAAGAGGAAATGGGTGTATTACTGTAACAAGATTGCAACACCACTATGATGTGAGATGTTATCTAGAAAAAGGGGAATTCCTCTTCCAAAGAGATGACAACAGAATAAAACAGCTTACACCTTTGAGCTGTTGTCTTGAAAAGGTTACTAGAAGAACATAAGTATCTAGTAATCCTTTATTTGGACAAATTCACTGAATCTGGGATTGCTCGTGTTTCCCCCAGAGCAGACTTTAAGCATAAGCTATTCAAGAAAATACCTGGTGTCCCTTTACTTCTGGAAGCTCTGTACATCCAGTCCCTCATACACGAAGGATCTGCAGCCCAGCTGCAGTGACAGTAAGTCCCTGTTGCTTATGGCACTAATGGACACATAACCTTTTTCCACAGCCTTGCGTGGAATAAACCAGGACTCAGAGAAACCAAAGTGACATAGAAACTTACACATGGAGTAGATGTTTTGCCAGTGACAGGCGGAATCTTTTGAGTCCTTGGCCTTTTAAGGACTACTTTGACAATGCTGGGTCTGAGAATCTGGCAACAGGATTGGCCCAGGAATTAGGCAAGAACAGGGAATCTGATTCTCTTTTTTTGCACTATAGTGGTAAGACTCCATTTCTAAATGATGTTTAGGACCTTGTACTTTCTGTCTTTCCACAGTAACATCTCAGACATGTGCCCTGTCACTGTTTCCCATGTGAGCTGCTCAGATGTACAGCCTTCATAAACTCAGAGAGCTATGGAGCACTTCAAATCTGCAGCATTTTTCACTGTCAGCCTGTATTTCTCAGGTCACACTCGCTGCATTGGCTTGCACTTTTAATGCTACCATTTGCTGCTTGTCATTGACAAGAGCCTTCAGCAGGTGCTCAGTTTTTCTGCTGGATAACTGACAGAAGGGAAAAAACTCATGTCCATTTTGGCTTCATTCCTTCTGCCACATGTGTGGGGATATGAGCTTGAGGTGACCCTGCCAGACTTAGCTAAGCTTCATTCTATTGTTTTTTACTAGTTCAGCTGGACAATGCCTTATTAGTGACTCAGTGCTGTCTCCCTCTTATATTTCACACACTTCAGTAGTAGTGTTGTGACCATGCTATCCTTTCTTTTACTGTTTTTATGTATATTGTTTTTTCTGGGTTGCTGCCAAGACAGAACTTGTTTAAAAAATAAACCAAATCCAGATCCTAGCTTATGTCACCCGAATAACCTCAACTCTATGGTTTTGTCTCTGAGGTCTACAGCTCATGACATCAAGTCACTTTATAAGTGAAACTGGGTTTGATGGCTCATGGATTTTGCTCCAAAACCCCTGAAATTAACTAACTTCCCACTGACTGCAATTGTCTTCGAATTCATCCTTTGAGTTATCCTGGAGTGATTTGGTAAGATCATATAGTTCCTGTGAAAAGAAAAATGTATGAAGTCTTGTAGCAGATTTCACCAGCAGTTCTACAAACACTTCACTTGCAAGGAAAAGTATCATTATCTCAGCTTTATAGGTCCTTAGCACATTTTTGCATAGGCTTGACAAAATGTTTTTGAACACATTCTTGTCTTGTCACTGCTTGTTTCCTCCAAAACTGTTTCCTTGGATAAACAGGCATCTGTTAATATCTGACTATATTTTTTTAACACAATCCCCTTCCTCTTTCAGTGTACAGGATGGCTGGTGCTCTTCATATTTTGATTTAACCTCCATGATCCACATATATCTCATGTCTCCCTAAGATATGCTACTCAAACTTCCCTTTGATGTGAGTTATATTCTTTATACAAAGATCTTTTTTATGTTTTTTATCACTAAAGAGCTCGAGTGCTTCATGTCTGTGATAAGTTTGTCCTTCCATTACATCGTAGAACAAAAAAGGATGCCTTTCCACTTCATAGGCTGGGAATCTAAGGTTGAGGTTTTTGTTTGGAATATACAGACTGATTGCCACATATCTCCTATTTCAGAGTAGTCAGCAGGACAGAGTGTTAAGTACTCACTGCACTGCTCCTGTTCAATTCAGTTTCTCTTATGAGTGCTCAGCATTTCTACAAATCTGTTCAGATACCAAGTTGGATACTCAGAAACAGAGATATGAACATTTAGAGATAATGTGGGGAAATTTTCATTGAAGCAATTTGCCCAATGTTATAGAGGTCACGTTGCATTAACGATAAGACTGTCCTTTTCCTTTCAGTTATCTCCCGCCTTTAATTATATGTCTCCCAACTATTGCAACAAACAGCTTAGGCAATCTGTGAGGAAAAAATAATTGTGTAGTTAAAAAATCCGTCCTACAAACCACATTCAAGGGAGGCTACTACACTTTTTCAGGTGCTCTTAATCAAGCATCTCCTGACTTTTGAGTTTGTGACTTTGTTTCCCCTGAAGAGTTCAGAGTGTGCACATGATTTCCTAGTTGTTTTAGAAAAGCAATCCAAACAAAGCAATTTCCATTTTGCAGTCTATATTCTATCTTTGACATCAGTAAAATTCCTTATCATCATCCTGGTAGTTGAGACACCAGAATTAACTCATAGAAATAGCAAACTGCCATCTGTAGATAAGAGTGTGTTGAGGCACGTACTGACTGAGAGCAGAAATCTGGGAATCTAATGGCTCTGGGGGAGTGTGTGCCTACAGCTTCTGCTGTCCTGCTAGCTCCTCTCTTGTTACCTTAAGCTTCATCCACCAATTCTGAAAATTCAGTTGAGTTTTCCTAATTCAATCCATCATGCAGTCCTAGACCCTGTCCCCAATGTCCTCATGCAATCACAGACTCCTCATCTACCAATGAGTTTTGCCCGTCATCTCTATCTGTATTTCTACACACTCTCTCTTAGATCTGCCCTTCATGCTGCTTCCTGGTCATATTTTCTTGCTCATCCTGGTCTCCAACGGGTTCATTCTAGTTGTCATCTGATCCTGGGGGTACTTTTCAGCTTATGGGCTCCCAAAAGGCCAAACCCAAAGTCAAATGAGGCATATGCATATTTCAAGAGAAGAAAATAAGAAAAAATAATACTTTACAGAGTTATTGACAGTTGCTGGAGTCTTGTGACAAGCAACAGTCAATATTCTTTGGAACACAATTTAAGTCTCTTAACTTCTGTTCTTGGCCTGCAAAACCATCTTGTGCTTGTAAGATTTTTGTTAATGATTGATTCATTGCTGTGGTGGAAGCAAGAGGCAAGACTCTGTATTACCCTGACACTGATCTCCTTCCATTCCCATTGACTTCTGCATGAGTTCACCTCTGTCCTCCAGATAGGCTGCAGGTGCACACCAGACAAAAGGTGCACACTCCTTGTATAGGAAACCCAGAGCTGTCCAGCCCTTGGGAGCCATGGTGTTCTCTGTGGAGGTGCTGACCAGGATACCAGAGGAGCTGGGGAACATCAGTAGGCAAACGTAGTTACAGGCTCAGTTGTGGTGATGTTGAGGTAGTGTTACATGGACAAACAGCTTAAAAACCAGGAGTGAATCAACTTCCTGCACACTCCACATTGTTCACCTCTTCATCTGTCCTCCATCCTCCCTCCCCCGCCACCACTTTGTCTGTTTATCACAGAATATTGTGAGTTGGAAGGGACCCACAAGGATCATTGAGTTAAACTCTTAAACAGCACCACTGCCTCCCTGGTGGGAATTGAACCCCCAGTCTCCCCCCTCTTAATGGTGTCCACTATTGTTCTCCTCTACCTCTCTTTGCTTGGCACTCTACCTTTTACCCTTTCTGATTTCTGCCTTTTGTCTTCAGTATTTTTTCTTTCTGCCTCCTTTGTTTCCCTGTTGATTCTCAGCTGTTTTTCCTCCTTTCTTTACTGACTTTTCTCCCTGACAGCTGCGGATTGAGCCAAAGCCTGCTGAAGTCAATCCATTACCTTCAAAGACTTTAGGATCAAGGTCTTATTCCTGCTTGCTTCCCTGCTTCTTCTACAATCTCTTTTCCCATGCAGCATTCTCTGTGGTGTTTTCCTACTAAAAGATGGGTTACTGTAATATGCAGGGAAGGAAGTAGGTTTATAGATAGAAAATCCTAAGAACCTAGTAAATTCTTTACAGGATTGCTAAATTGCTACTCTGAGTGCACCACTGCAGAAAGCCAAGGGATTTGATCATAAGGATAGGGGTTTTGTGTGCTAGCTTAATCAGAGCACAGATTCTTTCATATGTCTGGGAGTAGTGGTCCTTGCAAAGGCAAGATTTTGAAGAAAAAAACCCCCTCTGGTTAAACTTTGCCATATTGCATGTTGTAGCTAGTGACTGCATAGTCATACACCTAATGTTGTCTGTTGATCTTGAGATCAAAAGGGCACTATTTAATCACACAAACCAATTCCATGAACATTGAAAATGGAGGAAAACCCCCACATTTACTGGATATTTACTAATACATTATAAAATCATATAAATCTACACAAAACATGGGTTTAATACACGGCATGTTTATGTGTGCACATGTGTGTTTATACACGTGTAAAAGAAGCAGATTTAGAGTTATCTGTATCTGGAGAGGGAAAAGTGCTGAATGTATATAGTATTGAATGGATTTGTTATTGTCATGGGATATGTGTATGAAAAATGGTAGAACATAGTCTGCAACAAATATATGCTGCTGGTTGAATGTTAATACATTTTTGGATAGAATATGGAGACAGCTGCTCAGTTACTGTGAATGGATATGGTTCCAATGAATCCTGAGGCCAGTAGTGCAAACATTGGTTTTTTATAGTATTTTCTTTGTATATTTATAATCCTATCTTTATGTTCCGTCCTTTGTCTAGGTTAGTGTTTTGTGCACCCAAACCAGAGGCATAATAACTCTACTTACAGGAGAAGAGCCATCTACTTCTCTGTTGTCAGCTGTCAGTGTGAGGCTACCCTTGACCAACATGGCAGAATCAGTCTTGTTATGTGAACTTGCATATTAAAGTCAAACATTTTTCCAGCAGAATAGCAACCTATATTGTCCCAAAATAACCAGCCAGACCCCTGTTAACTGGAGTATGTAGACCAGCACAATCCAGGGGGTATCAGCTAAACTCCACTAATGCACCTATTTTTGATTTACAGGTGGAGAATTCAGACCCCTCTAGACCATGACATGAAAATCTTCATGCAGAAAATCTGTGGCTGGACTGCACTGAATTCAGATTCAGATCTCATCCCTCTTCACAAGCTCATTGTTTGATACATTCTTGATGATACAATAAAGGTAAAACAACTTAAATATTTTATAAAGCTTTTGCAAATCACCGGAAAACTGTTGATCACAATACTTGGGGAACATGCAGCAGTGCTGCAGTCAGTGCACAACAGCTAGACTCCAATGGTTGTTTTAATCTTGTTTAAACTATTCTCTCAGCAGGTAACTGTGAGATATAAATTATCTACTACCTGCCAGCAAGGTGCCCATACTGTAGAAGGTTTTTATGTTACTCAGGAACACATTATACCCAGCTTTGGAGACTCAGTGAAAGAAACGACAGCATTCTTAACAGTAGGGCCTCTTAAATGTAAAGGGGCATGCAGACCTCAGACTTAAAAAAAGCAATAAAAACTGTAATGGAAAATATCTAGGAGGAAATATCTGGAAAATATCTGTACTCAACTTTTAACTGACTCCTTCAGTACTGACTGTTTTTTTCCTCTCATATATAAAGAGCATCTATCTACCTGTGGTCCTAAAGTACTTTTATTCTAGAATGAAGGAAACAACAACCATAAAGTACGAAAGTAAAATTCCTATGAAAGCACAGAACATGTGTGTATTTTTTCTTTGCGGTGTGCAAGGTCTGCTTTGAAAAATCCACTGCCCTAGATCTCCAGAATGTAGAGGAGTATGATGTAGAAAATGGAGGCCCTGAGTTATATGCTGCATACAACATCCTATTGCTAGAGCATTGCTCTTAAAGCACTCAGACTAAACTCCATCCCAACTTGCCTCTGTGCCATTCTCATTGACTGCAACGAGAAGACCAGGTAAAAAGCACAAATATGTCATAGTTTAAATACCAGAGAGCAGTTCCTTGAGACTCATGATGGATTTTAAAATACTAGTGTTAAAAAGTGTCTATGCAAAAGTATGAAACAGGAATGTATGACTGAAGAAACAATCCTTTATGTAGCAGCTGCACCTTATTATGGTGTGCTAATGGTATTCCATGGAACTTGATGTGTATGGATATGCTGCTTCTGCAGTGCTGCTGTCAGGTGCTGAGGAGGCTGCAGGAGTGGAAAGCTGCCTTCAGGCTCTCCCCTCTGACAGACATCAGATGGAGAAAAGCAATGTACAGCTGTGCCTCTTCTCTGAGACCACTCCCTCATAAAGTCCTACAGGGGCTGGTCCTGTCTCTTTTCCTTTTCATCATGTGCTGAAGAGCTGTAGGAAAGGTCATGATGAGCCGAGGGCTACAATACCATCAATCTGTTGATGGCAACCAGCTCATATGTCTCTTTTCAGCTGATGCAATCAGTGCCACGACACAGATGTCACAAAATTTACAGGAGCTAAGCTTGCACATCAAGATCAGTTGGATGAAGCTGAACTAAAGAAGGAAAAGATGCTGGAAGGAAGGAGAACTTAATGTAGTTAAGGCAGTGAGCAAATCCTGTTTTCATCCTGGGCAAATGCTACGTAGTTTGGAGTCCCAGCATAGACCATGTTGCTCCTGGATTCAGTATGGCTCGCTAATCTGGCTTGTATCTCTTTCAGTCTGCTCCTCTGTTATTTTTTGTGGTAAAGGTGACTCATTTTAGCTTTTGTGAGAAGCCGCCAGAGACTTGTTCAGGTTAAAAAGAGAACAAAGAATCAAGCTTGTCAAATAAAACAGCAACATATAGGAAATGTAGAAGGTGTCATTCCTTACAGAAATACTTGCTGTCAGTCCAGTTTTGTATTTTATTCTTGGTAAAAGAGGTGTTTGAATATAGATAGACAAGTAAGGATTAGCAGACCCGGTGTAGACTTTGGAAATGAACATGATCTGAAACTGTCTGGTTTTATAGCCTTGAGCAAATCATATAATCTCTCTGCTACTGTTTTCTGATCTATAATCCAAGGGCAGTAATGCTTTCTTGCTTCTCAGTGGTGAATTAATAAATGCTTTCATAGTCTTTTGCCATGCCATATACAAATATTACAATTACAGAGAAGCAAGCAGCATATGATATTAACGTCAAGCAGATACAGGGGAAACTTGGGACGCTGGATAGCATGCACTGAGATACAACTGTAATGAGTTCATTAGTAATGCACGACTGGATTGATTAAGTAGTTGCCACTGTGTAAAGCCTTGTCTAGAGCTGATACTTGATATATTATTTTGACCTGTGACAGATGCTCAATGATCTTGTCTCTTAAGTTTTGGCAATGCTTGTCATGTCAATATAAATTATCGAGCCAAACTGAAAGAAAGAAGCTGTAGTTGCCACATGGATACCTCTCTTAAATTCTTCTGTATATAAAAATTGCAGCTTCCTAAACTGGATTTTTTATGTAACCTTTCAGAAGCTCAGTTTGAAATAGCTTGGCTTCTTTTTTTTCTTTCTTCCTGAGAATGTTTCTTCTTGCCACCATGATAAAAATGTACTGCTGTGACAAAACAACCATGTCCCACAAATTTATCCTTTCCTATCACAATGACAGCACATCCTGTATGGTTATGACACAGCACAGATATTTCACCACATTGAGGTTACTTTTACATTGCCTGATACTGATATCTGTGATGTGAAGCAGCAGAAGATATAACATTTTTCTACACAAAAGAATCACAGGAGAACTGAAGCAGTCTTTGAGGATCTGCATGTCCAACTGATATTAGAAGTCTGGATGAGTCAGGGTAGTTGCATGCAGAAGCCTTTCAGCTCTAGGCTGTGGATGTGAAAGTGAGCATCATCCAGAGGAGGTTAACTATTCCTGGAGGTTCTGTTAGCTTATTTGAACTGGAATTCAACTGGGGATCCAGAGCCTTTTACTAGCAGGCTGATAATTACAGGCTGGGAAGTTGGCACCAGCAGTGGTGGTAACTAGTGCAGCACACCCATCCATCCATCCATCCATCCATCCATCCATCCATCCATCCATCCATCCATCCATGTGCAGTCAGTAAGGACTGCAGGTGAGAAGTGGCAGTGCATATATGTTAGGGGTACAGATATTTGAAACAAAGGATGTTTTGGTTTGGGTCCTTTAACTGTAAAGATTCCTACTTTTTTTTTTTTTTCTCCTGAAATCTCCCTTCAGCTGTGTATCCTTCCTAATCCCAAACTCCTTCTGAAGGCTCCTGGGCTATGCCTCATGTGTGCTTTCACTGGCATTTTCGTGTGAGATGAGGGCTGCTAACCCTGTTTTAAGGCAGGCTAACCAAGGCTTTCTGCAAATGGGAAGTGAGGCATAGCTCTGTGAAATGATTTGCTAAAGGTTATCCAGCTGTGACTGAGAAAGTACACTCTGGTTCTGCCACCAAAGATGCCACAAAAGTGTAAATGTTAATAGTAATAACTTTCTCTATGCGTGTTTCTGCTTTGCAAAATTATATCTCCACCAGGGGACTTGTTAATGTCAACGTCATTCAGTTTTCATGATCACCGCTTGAAGTGATCAGTCAGCTGTGCGGATCTACAAATTGCTCCCTTGCAGCCAGCCTCTTAGTCTAATGCTCGAGTGACAGTCAGCTGTAAGGATCAGACTCAAAAAGATGCCTTTGATTTTCCTTTGATGTTGCTGAGCCCATGAAGAATTTCACACTGCCACTGGCTGGTAGGTGAAGATCCCTTCTGTTTGTGGGAAGCCAATTATAACGTGGCTGACCCACTTTGACCCTAAGATTACTGGCAGGACATCTGGGATGTCCTTGCGAGGCAGAGCTGGCTCAGTGGATGTGCCTAACTAAGGGCACAGACCGATTTGTTTGTCTGGATGCAGCAACCATTCCAATACTGTGATTATAGTGGAGGCTGCACGAATTGATCCTGGTCAGACAGAGTGTATTTATTTGCTTGTACTTTGGCATCACTGCTGACATGTGAGGATGAACAAGGTTCCCCTTTAGGATTTAATGATCACAAGTGGGAACACCTTACAAAGAGAACAGACCCTAGCTTCTAAGGCTACCAGTTCACTCTCTCCTCTTCCATTATTTGTTGTTCCCCTATTCACCTCTTACTCCAGATGTAAGACCGGCTTTCAAAAACCCTGACAAACAAGCATCAAAAAAGGCAGC
This sequence comes from Pitta sordida, assembly GCA_013390025.1. Lineage (NCBI taxonomy): Eukaryota > Metazoa > Chordata > Aves > Passeriformes > Pittidae > Pitta > Pitta sordida. Next base: position 375,527 of record WEKX01000957.1, on the reverse strand, counting down.
TTATTTGCCGAAAGGCTCTCTGGAGTAAGGTACACGCTGGGAGAGAGGGCGAGAGGCACAAAGAACTAACCCCGGAGAGGAGGCCAGTGGGACATAAGGGGAGAGCTGGAACTTTTGAATCTCAGTTGAAACAAGCTGAGCGGAGATTGCTTTGTGATTGCTGGCAGTAGTTTTGGGAGGCTTGAGATGTTTATTTCCATGCGCGGGTCGCTGTGTGAGCTNCCTTTCTCTCCGTCTCCCCAAAAGCCGGGCGGACACGGCGCACCCCGGCGCGCTGCGGGCTGTGGACCCCGACTGCCCCGGCCCCGGGGACGCTCCCTCCGGCCGGCGGGCGCTTCGCTCCCANTGTATTTATTTGCTTGTACTTTGGCATCACTGCTGACATGTGAGGATGAACAAGGTTCCCCTTTAGGATTTAATGATCACAAGTGGGAACACCTTACAAAGAGAACAGACCCTAGCTTCTAAGGCTACCAGTTCACTCTCTCCTCTTCCATTATTTGTTGTTCCCCTATTCACCTCTTACTCCAGATGTAAGACCGGCTTTCAAAAACCCTGACAAACAAGCATCAAAAAAGGCAGCTTATTTGCCGAAAGGCTCTCTGGAGTAAGGTACACGCTGGGAGAGAGGCACAAAGAACTAACCCCGGAGAGGAGGCCAGTGGGACATAAGGGGAGAGCTGGAACTTTTGAATCTCAGTTGAAACAAGCTGAGCGGAGATTGCTTTGTGATTGCTGGCAGTAGTTTTGGGAGGCTTGAGATGTTTATTTCCATGCGCGGGTCGCTGTGTGAGCTGCCCGCTTGGTCGGGGCGGGGGATGAGCACCCCGCGGTGCGAGCCGGCCGGGGGGCGGGCGGACGGGCAGACAGACGGACAGACAGCNAGGCGGTGCGGCGGCAGAGGGTTTCCGGAGGGTTTTCCCCGGCGTCGGCTGTGCCCCGTTCGGCTTCGTGCACCTGTGCCCCGGGGACCCCGGGCACCCCCTGCGCCCCTCGCATGTGGCGCTCTCCATCTCCGCGCGTTCCGGAGGATCGGGATGTGTTTCACTGGCATTACACTAAGTAGAGCACTGCTTACCTCAGGGGGGCTCCTCGACTTCCAGAAATATTTTAAAGTCTGATTATTCTTTTTTTTTTAAATCCACAGAATTTAGCATAAGTAGCTCAAAAGCTTGGCGAAAAAGCCCTGCTTTATTTGCTTTATTGACAGGAACTACAGTTCATCCTCCTGCCTGGACAAATGGAGTTAATAATTAATGAAAAATTACGTTAATTTTTTTATGCATGAGTGATCTGAAATTTATTTGGAAATGCATGACAGAGGAGCGCTCATCTAATTCATACAAATCAAGTGTGGAATTGCTAATTGCCCTGTGCTTATTCTGTACTAATATTAGAATTGCGATTGTGGGACAGAAAGCATCGGCTCTGTCTGATGTAGCCGTTTGCCACTGTCAGGGGCAAAGCTCGTTGGTTGTCTCATTCAGGAGGAGGGAAAAGAAGTGCTGTGGATCCTGAACAATTTTTGCTTTGGTTTAAGCTTGATCTAGAAACACAGACCTCTGCTATGTGTGCTTTATTGATTTCAAGTGAAACTGAAGTCAGGCTGAACTCTTTCTAAAATCTTTTGTCCCCTGTGGCTCCTCTTTAATATACACAGTACTTTTCTCACTGATACTCGTGGACTAAGTCTATACCATGGACCAAGTGAAGTTACAAGTAGACTGCATTTTCCCTTAATTCAAAATAACAAAACACATGGAGTTATTTCTGATATTTCCTATTATAGGCACCGTAACTGCCAGACCTTATCATACCATAACATTCATTTTATGTTGATGTAAATGTTTTTCTGTGATTTCTTTTCGTAGATTGAGAGATTTTTTTTTCCAGCTTATATGAATCTGTTGTACCTTACTGTTCTGGTTGACCTCTTTGGACCATATACGTTGCAGAGCTGGAATCTTTGAGATGAGCAGAGCAGGCCTGCCGTTGTCAGTGAAATTACACAAACCCATTGTGATTTATCCATGTTATTCTCTCTTACCTTTCTTAATTTGCCACAGCATTTTATTTGCTCTGTGATGCCGCATGCTGAGCAGATGTCTTCATTGAGCTGTTGATTCAGCTAATTCTTTCCCCTTTGCTGTGTACAAGTAGTTTAAATTATTCCTTCCAATTTGCATTATCTTGCACTTGAAGGTGTGATTTTTCATCTTGAAATATGTAACTCGCTCTACTCCAAGACAGAAAAACTAGCCTACAGCTGTGACATTGCAAAACCTGCTTTTAAATTTTTCTTGAGTCAGTGTTTGAAAAGTCAGTGAGGCTGTTAAATCAGGACGTTCTCGGTGTGTAAAGTTAAAGCGAAGGTAATTCCAGCTGCTTGGTAGGTCAATGAGAACATTCTTTCCTTCCAGCAGGTCCTTTTTCATGTACCTGAGTCTGTTTTAGTTTTTGTATGTTTAGTTTTTAATCTGGAAGTGCTGAGTGCTTGCAATGTGCTTGGGACAGCAGCTAGAGTTGTGCATGCATTGAACTCCTGAAAAATAGGGCTCATTTTTGGACCCAAAATTGGAGGTAGCTTCCGAGAATTGAAATCCTTATCTGTATAAGACTTCCTGCATATGTAAAGGGAAACCTACAAAGCTGGATGAAGAAAACATTTCAGTTTGTAGTGGATGTTAATTTGTTATCTTCAGCCTCACTGTGGGTATGTGACACACACATGAGGAAGATGCTACAGTAATCTCTGCCTGCAGTAAAGTTTTTTTCTTGGATGAGTTGGAGAGTCACGAAGTTGTGGCTTAACTTTAGAGATACTTCCTTGTTTGGTATATCAAGTGATTGAATGTATTTCATGCTCAAAGGGCTGAATTTACTGTTCAAGGCATTGGTAAGGAGTTTCACGCCAAGGTGGATTTGCATTCCCTCTGATGTATCAGTTACTGTCCTTTCCCTGTCAGAAGGCAGCCAATGCTACCAACAGGATTACGCATCTGGGGTCTGTTTGCTTTGCAAACACCAATGAATATTATCACATGCCAGAGTGGCAAAGATCAGTTTGTCTTCCAAGTGTTGGCTTAATGACAGAGAAGCTAAGTCGAGAGCCTGACTGACTTGGAGCCGTTGGGAAGCCGGCTTCTTGACCTGGTGCCATTCAAACCCCATGCCTCCAAAGAAAGGCTTGGAGGGAACACTTCATGCTTCCAGCTTCTCAAGTACTTCCTCACTCCTTGCCAGTAATGTACAGGAATGCACTGGTGAGCACTGACACTGATCTGTGAATCCAGGCCTGCAGGGAGGGCTTGGGTGTGATTCACTGTGTTGCAGGTAGCTCTGCAGCCTGGCAGGGTGCGAGCACTGCTTCACCACTGCAGTGCTCCACTGCTGTTTCCCGTGGTGGCCTTTGTGCTTGAATTCAGGAGTGGCTTTTCCCATCCAGTTATTGATTGTACCCTAGGAACCTCTTTGGGAAGTGTTTGTGGCAGTCAGAGCAAGGGGATTGCAGAGACAAATTCCTTACTTGCTGTCGCCCCACCCCATTCCTACTTTGCCTGTTCTGTCTTCAAAATCTGGATTTGTAAAACTGTGACCTGGGCTGTGCTCTGTCTCCTCAGATGCCCTTGGCTTTGTTACTCAACTCCATACCTCATGGAGCGATGCTTTTAATCCACTGACTTTGGTGCCAGAATGTTTCTAAAATCCAGAGGCCCTGGGATGTTGCCACAAGGGTGGTGTGGTTGTCAGAAATGGTATTTCTGCCCAGGGGTAAGTTCATGGTGTTGTGAGCGATTGGTGATGGAAGAGGTGCTTGTTCTGTTGTTGACTATTTGCTTTTTGGTGATTCAGTTCCTTGAGTTCCTCCATCCCCGTAAAACAGAGGTAGTGAGACCTTTCTTTGGTGTTGTGGTTGGAGGTCTGTGGAAAAACTCAGTGATTGTGGTTGCGAGTTGCATTGCACAAACTAGCTTTGCCTTAAATTTCTTGTTGGAGACGGTCACTTTTGAAGTTGTTTATTGTTTACATTGATCCTGCCGCCTTTTTGAGCTCATGAATGGCAAAAAAATGCAATTGCAAAGCCAGTCTTTAGGTTTGGCACTGTGATAGCTGCGAGTAGCTGGCAGCATTGGTGGAGGGTACTGTGAGTTGTACACTTGCAGAACACAGATAACAAAGGTAATTTGTTTGACTGCCTTGATGAGGTCCTGTCTGTTGTCTCTGGGTTTAGAGTCATGTAGCCTGCTTGCTGGGTGACTGCAAATAGACTCTCTCCCTCTCCTCGCTTTTCCAGGATGTAGCATGCCATGGCTGTGTAGCTGTGAGCTGCTCTAGGACCAGCTGCATGCCTGTTTTAATGGTGCTGCCTCCCTTTCACCTCTTGCAGATCACTTCTGTGTGAATATCTGCCCAACTATTAAAATTAAGCTTCATCTCCTCTCACCTGGCAGAAAAAAGGAGAGAATTAATTAGTTAACATTTGTGCAATGCTTTGAAGATAGCAAATGCCATATAAAGTGCTAGGGATTTTCAGGTGTCATTTTTTGCCCTCTCTTCCTTATAAGCCCCGTTAATAGTGTTTTTGTCTTCTTTTTATAGCACCTCCTACGTGCTTCTTGAGTAGGTGGTACTTCTTTAAACTTCTCGAAAACCTAATTTTTAGTGGGGGATTATATAGCATATGCTTTCCTTATGCCCTTTACTTCTGTAGTCAAATGTTCTCATTCAGAAGTGATATCTGAAACCTGACTTCATCAACAACTTGTTTAATGTGCGTGTATATATATATATATTTAGCTAGCACCTGGCTTGAAGAGAGGGAGCTTCACATTCATAATAAAGTTTTGTGTCAGCAATAGTAATTGACCCTATTACAGGCCGTTGTTATTTAGTAAATAGTTTCCCAAGTTTTCCTTCACAAAGCATTTGAAACCCAGTGATAAACTATACAATTAATTTCCTACACAGAGCTCTAAGAACATCCTTTAGTATAGATTGTAGCTTAAAACCCAGTGTTTAAGAACAATATGAACAGTAGAGTCTAGTCAAATCTTGACGTCTCCATGGTATTTTTTCCTGTCTTCTATATTTGGAAAGTGAACACAGCAAGCACCACATTAAGTGGAATGCCGTATTTGTAGCATTCTTCAGCCTAAGTTAGAGGGTACCAAGACACTCTGCGTCAAGATTTTAATTTGCCTCCTTTGAAAACAAAAGAAAATGTGACACTTGCCTCTTGCAGATGTGACACCCCTCCTCCAACAAAATGGCAGTAGTGCTTCAGTGTTTTTGTTGTTCCTGGAATGGCTTGAGGTGAGAGTTAACTGAGCTGGATTATGTACAAAGTAAGACTGTGTTCTTCCACAGAGCTTGTGGGAAATGAACTAAACCCAAGAAGTGACTGGTGGGCATGTTTGCAAGTGTAAATCTGTTGGGCAAAACCATGGTTTTCAAATGCTGTCAGAGTTCCAGTGCAGGAGTTGTTGATCTTGCAGAGTATCTGCTGGAGCGCTCCTCCCCTGGTCATCCCGTGCTGTTCTAGGCAATGGAAGTTGCTCCTCACAGACTGTACTTTTCCAGTCTGATACAGATACTGCTCTGCAACCTTTGTGCTGAGGGTCCTTAGCAGGCTGCAGTTTGGGAAGCCCTGAAGAGGTGGTTGGGAGAAGATGGTTTTGTGGTTCCAGTGGGATTGCAGAGGCTACTGCAGGGGCCATTTCAGTTGCGAGCCCTGAAGTCCAAGACCCAAGTGCTGCCTTTTCCTCCCTCATTTCAAATAATAAATTCTTGCCAGGCTTCCTTGAGGTACCTTTGGGTAACAGAGATACATAACCCATCTCCCCTCATCTGATTTGATTAAAATGTTTCTGCAGATATTTTAGATATTAATCATGAACGGAAAAAAGGGGACTGTCCTACTTATCACTATCCATCTTGGAAGGCATTTGTTACAAATGGCTCAGTGATCAAAGCAGTACAACCCTGAATGTAAATAGCAGCAGAGGGAGGGCTCCTGAGTGAAAAGCAAGCAATTATTGCACAAGGTCAAGAGGGGTTTGTATGATGAACAAGGAAGATAAAACATCTGCAGTCAAACTGTGATTCTTGTAAACAAGGGGGCGTTGGATTTGAACACCTTGTATTTTTAAGTGAGGATGAATTATGGAGGAAGGAAGCAACGGATCAGTTTCTCCCTTGCACTTGCCCAGAGATAACTTAGAACTGATATTTTCAGTATGTGGACACTGCACCACAGGACCTCCATCACCTACGTACAGAGATATTCCTTCAAGGCTGCCTTCTGAAGTTAAGTGTGCGTTCCACCACAGGGCTCATTTTGGGAACTGAGTAGGAACGGGAAGGTGAAATTCTGTCTTCTTGTGATTTCTTGCCCGTTTCCTCACCTCTCCTTGCTCCTCCTCCCGTCCCCCCCTCCCCCCTTTAATGTGGCAGACTTCTTTAAAATGTGAACTACTCCCTTCCTAAAGAAGTTAATAATGAAATGAACTTTAGTCATCTCCATTACTGTAGGAATTTAGAGGCAGGTTTCCTCTTCAACTGTATTCCTGTAAAATGCCTTGTCAGGCACAATCTGTTTCATATGCACGAAGTTGCTCATTGATCACATTTACAGTGGGTTGAATGCTGTTGTCCCAAAATGAGAATGACACCAGTGGGCGGCTAAGCCAAGACAGAAATCAAAGTCAGTGTCTTGCTGAAAAGTGGGCTTTTGAAAATGTGGTGGAGTGTAAGACTGTGTCCTTGCCAAGCAGCAGTTGTGCTGCAATCAGCGTTGTGCACGTCAGCCCCAGCTATTCGTGATGAATGGTGTGCAAATTGTCTGCCTAATTATACATGTGTTAGTGTGCGCATAAAAATTGTATGTTGACATATGGATTCAGGCACCTAAGCACTGTGTCAGCCCTGTATCCTTTTATATTTTTCATGCATAATTTGGGTCCAGGGAAATAGATATTTCATGCTCTTGAGCTGGGAATAAGAAAAAGAGAAAAGAGTTTTTCTGTCCAGTGCTACTGTTCTGATAGTTCTTCCTTATTTAATTTTTGTTTCTGTTTTCTTGTTTTTAAAAACCGTGTGTTTTCACTGCCCTTGGTGTAAAATAAATAAATAAGTAATTCTCCAGACATGCTGCTTGTCCTTATCAGAAGACCATGCTTTTGTGGGAGCAGCTCATAAACTGAACTGAGTTCTGTGGGAACAGCAGTTAAGCATTTATCACATTTAATTTGAATAATAAATGTAAAATATGAAAATACATTCTTGTGACTGTTTGAAAGATACTCTCTTTTTTCATTCTAAAATGAGATTCAGAGAAGAGTAAAACTTGAGAAATAAACTCTGCTTTCTTAGATCCTTGATGATGCTGAGAAAACACGGCTTGGGGGATGACCACATTTTTCAATAGTGTCAGTTCTGGAAGTATAATTAGCAAATAGTTACTTGCTTATAACTATTTGCCTCTGGGCTTCTGAAAGCTCAGATGTTTCTTGGGTACCAGTTCTAAGGGAGTGGGGTTGTGGAGTGTTTACTGCTCTTTAGCATTTGCTTATGTTCAGCTGCTCTGCAAGGAATTGCTAGAGAGTGGGGAAAAAAGAAAATGAAACCTTTTTGACTGATCAGACTTTCCCACTTAGCTTCAAGAGCATATATCTAAATACATACTTTGAAGAGCAGAGGCAGAGCTACAACACACGGGGTTTTGTACCTTGTACTTGAATAGCAGTGTCTCAGCAGTTTTGAATTGACTGTCTTGAGGGTTTGGGTTCACTTATGTTTTCCTTGAGAATCTTTCATGCATCTTAGACTCTGCAATCACATGACTGATGTGCGACCAACACCATAAAAATTCTGTGAAAATAAATTCAGGTTGCAGTCTTGAGCTGGGGGAAATGTGCAGACTGGAATTGCTATGAGATTTGCATTTCATAGTCTGGCAAGTGCAGTCTGCCTTTTTCTGAAGGTCTCTGTGTCCGAGGACACCAGGTGACAGTCTTATTGGTTCCAGCTCACCGAGCCAGCCATGGATGAGGACCGGTTATGCTTGGCACTGTGCAAACACAGTATGAAATAGAATAGACCTTCCCTCAGTTTTATTGCAGTTTCTCATAGGCATAACTGGCGAGAGTGGCACAGATGTTGCACACGGTGTTCTTAATATGCCTTCTACTTTAGCAGGTACCGAGGTGGGCAGCTTCTTCAGAAAAATATTTGAAGCCTTTCTTAACTTTTCAGAAGTGGTTGTGAATAGATTTTAAAGCTTTAGGATGCTCAAGTGACAGGAGAGTTTAGCTTGTTCCTTATTTATAGCCTTCCATATGTGTGAATGTAGCACTTCCTGACGCATATGAAAAGAGCCTTCCTGCCCAGGAGGGACTGTCACCTTTCTTGACCTTTTCTTTTTTTAATATGTGCTCATCTCCTTTTGTGCCCTGGATTTAAGCAAGAAGCAATGTGCTTGATCAGGCATTGCCTGGCTGATGAGCTCTCCTGCAAAATGTCTGGAGTAAATCTACCTGAGTCATATCTTACAATTAAATTCATACAGTGCAGTACATGCCAATTAGCTTCATCTTTCCTGCTGCTTTACCTGTGGGCTGTGTAGGAATATGAGCCCGAGTTTCTGTGAAAAAGGGGAGAGTAACGGCTTCCACAGGATTCTTCTTTTCCAACCTCTTAATTTCACGTTGTTGACAGAGCTGGTGGCTGTAGCTACTAATACAGTCATCACGGCTTTGACTCTGGAGCAGGGCAAATCTGCCCCGTGTTTAGGACTGGCATCTGATGGAAATGACTCCTTGGCATCACTTGCCTTCAGCGGAGATGGTAGCGAAGGTGGAGGTTCTTCCGGAGATTTGGCAGTAAACCGGCCTCTCCTTTATTCCTGGGTAGGGTCTTGATTAATTTCAGCAGGAGAAAGCTGGAGAGCGCGGAACTACTTAATCCTTATCAGTTAGCAAACACCATGTAGTGCAAACGGGAACTGGGAACTGTTGAACCTTCCTGCTCAGGCGATAACCTCCCGGCATTGCTGCGGCTGCCTTAGATGTGCAAGCAGAGCACTTTTGTCCAACTCTGCCTTTGGCTTGGACCTTTTGGGTTTTATAACCAAGAAAGGCTGCAACATTAATCTTGATTAAAGGGAGATGATGATTTATTCGGCAGGACTGACTGGTGTGTTTGTATGCGCAATACCTTTCCCAGTGGGTTTTGGTCTAAACCATAGGAACAAAGAGAGCTGCTATAGTAAAACTGCAGGAAAATGAGTTGCCTGTATTGGTTTGATACATGGAGAGGTTTGCAGTGGATATATGCAATGTGACATGTGTCTCCCTCTAAGCACCTGCTGTTCCACTGGCGCTGGGAGGTCTCTGTTAGTGGTAACAGTGACAAGGCAGTAGTTAAATTTGTAATTGTTTCCAGAACCCAATTTTTCAAGAAGTTTATGGCTCTGCCAGTGTAAGGAAAGGGGAATTAAAAAAAAAAAAAAAAAAGAAAGAAGAAAAGTCACTGAAATTGGCAAAACAACCTTTTCATCTGGGACATGCCTGTACTTAGAATGGTTTGGGTTGGAAGGGACCTCAAAGATCATCCAGTTCCAATGTTCCTTTTCTGAGCTATTCGTAAAAACTGAACAGATGCTTTAAACGAAGTTCATAATACCATTTGATGTCACGTTGAAAGTGGCTTTGGTGGCTTTTTTTTAGTCTAATTATTTCATTTTAACAAAGAGTTCATGGACTAGAGTATCCTTAATTGAGTCCAGTTCTTTAAACTACAAGCAACCTGTCATTTCACTTTTTCTCTGTATTTAGCTTTAGTTTCAGTTAATTTTCCTTTTAGTCCTCTGTAAGTCATGGCATAAATAAAACTTTAAGGCACCTGAATAGCTACAAAAAATGGAGATGAAGGGAAAAGTTTTTAAAAAAAGACTTAGAATTAAATAGATCTGCCTGTAAGTCAGTATTATGTTAATTCCTCCTGTGCCTGAAGTAGAAAGGCTGAGCTCTGGACATCTGGAATTAGAAGAATGTTGGTCTTTTGGTCAAAGTAAAGCATCAAGGACATTTATGCTGCAGGTAGGGTCTGACTTGCAAATGTGCTCTTTTCCTTCTCACAGTTAAAGCGTTTGGTCAGCAGGGTTCAGTGGTGGGAGTTCTGCCTGTGGAGTAGAGTAACTTGTTCACTCCTAGATTTTATGTTATAGGTGTATTTTCTAGTAACTTTAAATTCCCAAACGTGTACCGGTTGTTTTGAGGATAACCTCCATTTCAGCTCAGCACCTTTCCATTACTGTGTGTGTCCCAGGACTCCCCCCACCCCACTCTCTCTTCCACGTGTGAAAAATTCAGGCACTAATGAAGTCTGTGGGTGCAGGTTTTGTTTCTGTGCCTCAGTGATCGTGGTGTTTCCAAATATGTAGCTGAATTTGTAAAGAATTGTGTGCCTGCAGTGACCTGACTTTGATTGGCTTAGACTCGTTTGAATGCTGCATATACAGAGAATGCAAGAACTGCCTCTTCTTCGCATCCGCATCCACCCTGGACACATTTTCTAGCCCAGCTGGAGTGAGGCACGATCAAAATCAGTGCTGTAATTAAGAAAATGTTGAACCTCTTGTGTGTGTTAGGCAAATGAGCTAAAGCTTTTAGCCAAGCAATTAAGTGTTAAGGTTTTACTGTAAGGTGAATGGAAACTAGATAATTTCTCCTGCTAAGCTTCCCATAATCATTCCATTAGCATGAATTCAGTACAGTGTGGAAGGGAGGCAGCATAGCCTGATGGATAAGATTATTATTACTATTATTGAAGATTATTGCAGTACGAGTGAGCAGTAGAGACCTCAGCTGAGGTTATGGTCATAATTTGATAGAGTTTTACTTTATGACAGACAAACTCTGCTCTGGAGTGGTCATGATTTGAAAAGATCAGAATATGTGATGAAAACTAATTTCTTTGCGTAAATACAGAACTGAGTTGCAGAGAGACTAGAGACCATGTTTTCCATGCAGCCAGTGGAAGCCAAACTTGATCTTGTGGCAAAGGCATTGCTGAGTTTGTGTGATACAGAAAAGACACTGGGAAATAAAAGCCTCCTTCCCCTTCGGGAGAGTGGATGGGAGAGGGTTGTGCTTAGTGCTGTAATATGGATGATGGATTACTTGCTTATTCTGTTCTCATTTCCTTCATCTGCTCTGTGTCAGCAGTGGATTATTTTACCGTCATGGCTCTCGCTGTCTTTAGTGAGATAGCAAAGTACTCAATTGAGTTTGCAGTGTATTCTGAGATCTAGGGACAAGGGTGTTCTCCAAGTGGCAATTTGCTGCTTTTCTTGTTACAATATATGACATTTACATAAGAATTTTTATCTGATCATCTGACTAGGGAATAAACTTTTAAAGGGGGTGGCATCTTAACTAAAACCATATTCCTTGATATTGTGTTTATCTCTCTACTTAAGGGTGCTTGTTAGGCCTGGTATTGGTCCAGTTTCAGTAAATCATGTGCATGGCTCTTTTTTTTAGGCTTTTGCTGATCAAATCAATGTGATCAGTTCCTTAAGGGAGCATGTCTCAAGATTATGGAGAAACGCTGAGGCAATTTGCAAAAGCAGCTTGTGTTTTGTTTCTCTGATTGGAAACTGTTCCTGATGTTTCTGGCTTTGTGTTTCTCTAGGCATTCTTGCCAGCGTTGGTGTACTCCTTGAAGGTGTCTCCACTCATAGAAAAAATAAGCGATCACAAGGATTTTAAGAAGCTTCTCAGGACACGGAATAACATACTAGTGCTGTATTCCAAATCTGGTAAGTCCTCCTTTGATTTTTTTTTTTTAAACGTCACTGCTTGTTGTGACATCAGCAAGGTGTGTACCAAGGGGCTTCTATGTGACTGCTCAAAGGCTCCTAGTGTTTCCCTGTTGGAGTCATCTCAATTCAGCCTTCTAATTGCTTTGTCACATTGGCAAAAATGTACTTTATTCTGGCTTTGTCTTCAGAAATGGCTCCCTGTAATAAGAGCTTTCTGGTGTGTTTGTCACAGTAGTTTGCAAGTTTTGATTTCCTGGTGACACTGAAAGGCTTAATGAATAGTTACAGCGCTGAAATCAATCCATCTTTGCTTTTGACAGCTTTCAGTGTCCCATGGTTATCTCTCAACTTTAATTAACAAAATGTAAAAATAAGAAATGAACTGTTGTGTAAGAGGGAGAAGTGACTCATCTCACATTATGCCACCTGTCCCCTTGAATCCTTTCGTTGTCTTCTCTTTCATTCAGGCTCTCGTTTCTGTCTGTTTACTTACCTGTTTGCTCTTCCATTTGCTCTCTTCTGCTCCTGCTACACTGTTGCCTTGTTTGTTTTGGTGTGTTGTTTTGTGTGACACATTGTAAAATGAAGAATCTGTCCCTAAACTCCATACACCAGTGCAGAATGCTTTTGGGAATGTGGAAGTCATTGGAGAGCAGGAAGTACAATGTGACACTTAAGAGGTTTTTCCTTAGTTCTGTATTGTTTTTGTTGTTGCTTCCTTTTACTTCTGGTAGGCAAGTAGTACAAGATAATGCTTTGTTTGGGCATTGGATCCTCCTTTTCTGACCTGTTGGAAAGGTCTTAATTAAACACAGTGGTGATGGAATTGCTCTGGGTTTATAGTATATGGTGACTAATACCCTCTTTCCCCCATGCCCCCCACGTTTAAGAGAATTTTGCAGACAAAGATGTGCAGGGGCTGGAATAATTTACTTTGTTTCCTGAAGATATACTTGGTATGAAACAGTTAAAATTATATATGTGGCTTATTTTTTTGTTAAAAGACTTGGTTTTTGCTATAATGGGGAACTTTGAGGACTTGAACTTGGCCAAATGGTTTTGCAGTAACAGGTTCAAAGTGAAAACCATAAAAGAGTTTCTAATGCTTTTTGATTTTGAAAGGAACGCTTTAGATAAAAAGGCATCTATATTATTCAGCTTCTTAAAGGGAAAATTTTCTTTTTACGCTTAATATTTTAAGTGGTGGTTGCTTTCATTTTTAGCAGCACAACCAGAACACTTCAGCTGTGACACTCATCTAATAAATGTTGCCCTATGGGCATTGTTCAAAAGCCATGTTATGGAGATTTATTTTTTTTTTCTGTTTTTGTTACTTAATTGCTTGGTTTTAGCAGTCTAAAGCATTGCATGCAGAGCTGACTGCGGGATTAATGCTTCCTCCTAGAACAGTGATCCTTGCACAGTTAGAATTCTCTTGCCCAACTGCCACCAGAAAGAGGGCATGGGGAAAAAAAGAGATAGAAGTGTGGATATATATCCCCCAGCTGTTCTGAGATGTTGGCCAGCATCCAGTCATACTACTGGAACAAATGCTTTGCTTCCCAGCTGAGCAGAACTAGGTGACACTTCCCGTCTCATGCAGAGAATTCACGGATTCGAGAGGTGTCCTCATTTGTAGGAGATGCTTAGTTCACCTTACCAGCCAGGTTTGCTGCCGGGGCTTCTCAGCAAGTGGTCTTTGGGGACAAGTTGGTTCCTGAATGCTTATTTTTAAAAGTGTGTTTGTCAAATTGTTCCACATGCAGAGAATTGCCTCTGTGTCTGTGCCCCTGTGCTGGGGAGAAGTAGCAGTTGTATGTTATCAGTATTGGGGGTGGGAGAGTTTCTTAGACCTGGTGTGTGTGTGAGTTGGTGTCTCTGATGACACAAGGCTCAAACAAGGCTGTTCTGGCTCAGGAGATTGTTGAGGTAAAAATTGTGGAGGTTTAAAAATTATTTAAGGGGGCATCCCTCAAATATCCCACTGGTTCTATTTGTCTACTCTGACATCTACGGGCTGTCACTTTCTCAAATGCTGGAGGCAGTACATTGGTCTATAGAAGCATTCAATCCAACATAGCCATTCTTACATTCAATTTGTTGAAGTAGCTGTGGAGATCTGGCAAAGGCTCTGGCTTCCTATTTCCTGTTTATCGAGGAAGGAAACAGTTCCTGTTAGTTTTTAGGGGGGACTGGATACTTTTTTTGTACCACTATATTTTTGTCTCTTCTGGGATGGAAGTGTTTTGCAAAATCTACCCGTGTAGCATGGTATTAGAAAAATCTCTGTTGGGTATTTATAATACACAGCCAGTTTTTGGAAGGAACTTCTCTGGGTGCTCCTGAGGACTGTTGGTTTGTATCTCCCAGGGCTATTGTGAGAATAAAGTGTGTTCATTTCTGTGTATGATGGGGTAGTATTAGGGAGGCAGAGATGTGGATGACTTGCCTTTGCAGCTGATGAAACTCTTGGGTAGAGCTGGTCTAATTAGCAGGCAGTGGCAAAAACAGGTTCATGCCCAGCCACAGGGAAAAGGCAGTGTTGGGATGGAAGCTGGTTTTCAGGAGAGGACACAGTGTAGCTCCATAAATGTAGCTCAGGAAGTGTGCCTGGAGGTAGGACTGTCTGTGTGTTGTTTATAAGAGGGGTCGAGTGAAGGAGACACCCAACTTCAGCTGCAGCCAGCTTTCCTTCTAGTTTTCAGAAGTTTTTACTGACCCTTGTCGTACTGGTTTCTTCAAATTAGGCAAAATATTCTTTTAGTGCTTCAGAACGAAGAAACACACCATTGTGTTGTTCTATGTGGAGTAGCAGTGCTGTTGTTTATTTATTTTTGGTATTTTATTTTGTCTTTCAGCTGCTGCTGCGGAAAGCTCGCTCAGGTTGTTGTCCAGCGTGGCCCAGGAGGTGAAAGGCCGAGGTACTATAGGCTGGATAGACTGTGGGTATGTGCCACCCTCTTCTTGTTTCCTCTCCCCTTTGTGCTTTTGTTGGTCACCTCGCTTTTTTGTTGTCTCAGAAACTTTTTCCTTTAACTGAACCCACATCGTTCTGTGCAGTTTCTTCTGTAGGAAGCCTATATCTTACCATCCTCTCTTCCTTTGGACTGGTGGTGGTGAATAATTTTTTTCCTTATGGCTGTTGCCACTTCTCTGGCAGCATGTTTTTCATCCTGAAGCTGGAGACCCCAGCTACCATCGCCTTTCACAGGGAATATGCAGTGTGGAAACTCTGAATGCCCTGGGTTTTCCACAGGCCAGAGGAGGAGGAATCCCACACGTTGTGCCTCAGCTGGAGGGCAGTGCAGTTCTGCTCTGACAGCAAATGTTGCATGAGTAGCATGCAGCTAAGCATTGCTTGCTTAATTTTGAAGTATCCACTCATTTGTGTTTCTCAATAAATTGTGCCTTCTTTTAAAGACTTTCCTCTGTGCTTGTGAAAGTTCCTGACAATTTTTAACATGAAGCCAGGGAAACTTGTTTTTGTAAGTGGTTGTGTGTGCAGGGAGGAATAAACAGGTGTGTACTTTCTGGTTTGCAGATATGAAAGTCTCCACTGTGGTTCAGCTCAGTAATGCCTTGGTTGTGGTTTTAGCTTGTGTATTGTGCTGCCTCTCTGCCTCTGCAGCTTTGAGAGCTTTTTAGGTGGCAAGTTCCCCTTCCTGCGCTGCAGAGGAGCAGCTTGCTGTCTACCTGTGTGTTTGGGTGGATTGCCATGGTATGAACAGATTGTATGCTGTGCACAAATGTAAGTTAGCTCTGCACATCATGTGCCTCCCTTAAAATTATACTTTTGAAACTAACTCCCATCTATCAAGCAATGACCCAGAAAAGGTAATCGGTAAATCAAAGTTAACCTGCTTGGTTAACCTGCCTTGCTCTCTCCCGGCCATCAGGCAGGTATCTCTCCCATGGAGTCCTCTGCCTCCAGCTTCTGTTTGTGTTCTGCTGGGCTCAGCCAAGTGCAGACACACTCTCATCTCTGCCCAGCTGATGGGAACAATGTTCCAAGTCACCTGCTGGCAGAAAGCAGGGCTGTTTCTTGGAGGTCAGTGAAGCCTGTACCACTTCCAACCTGCTGAAAAACCAGCAGGTAAATTGTATTGACCCTGGCAAAGTGAAGGTTGTGTGGAGATCTGGCATACCTCTGAAGTACATGAAATCCAGTGTCCTTCTCTGATAAAAGCACTGATAAGTGATTTTTGGTTGTCAATAATTATCCTAACAAATAGGATACAGAGCCAGCCTCTTGGCTTCAGTTCCTAATCAGCCCCATTTCAAACTATGGATTGGTTGCTGCCTTTGTGTGTCTTCTTTGGTTTTAGGGTACTCTGTGTTGGAGTCCCTGTGTGTGTGTGTATAGAAGTGCTGGAATGATGAGGCTGTTCAAAATGCTGCTATAATACAGCTAATCAATAACCATCTCCATGATTTGTTTTAGTTCTGGGTTGGAGAAGGAAAGATTTGGTGACTTCACTTTGAAATCAGGGAAGTTCAATGGGTCAGTCTCTGGTCTTGAGTTTATAAGTGATGGTGATAGGGAGGCAAAAATATGGTTTGGTTTTGCTGTAAAATAAACTTCAATTCATCAAACCATAATATGATCTACATTTCCAAATGTTGACATCTAGACCAAACTTTGTTATGAAAGTTACTTTGAAGAAATATATTTTCAGGTCTCCCCAGGTAGTGCTTTAATACATTTCATAGGAAGCTGGGTGCTTGCTGTTCCTTCTCTGTGACCCGGTGGGAATATATTTATGTTAATCTTCCTGTTTCTAATGAAAGGTGAGTTAATCCCAACAGTGAAGAATCCTAGTGCAGGTCATGCCGTAAGAGACTGGGAGACCTGAGAATGGATTAGTAGGTTCCCAGTATTTGCTTTGATGCTGGTAGTATTCCAATCAGATTTCCACTTGTTGAGTGGCAGGCAGTGGCTGGGTTGCTGTAACATGACAATAGGTGTAATTGTTTCTTTGAAGTGTAAAGCAGAGCTCTCTTGCAGATCACTTGTTTGGGAAGAACCTGGAAAAAATTGCTGGGCATTTTTCAGAGATGTCCTTCTATCCCTTCTGTCATTCCTGCAAAGAGATGTCATAACAGAGTTTGTGAACTTGCCTCATGAGGCAAGGTGAGCTGGAAGACTGACTTGTGCTAAAGGAGGTCTTGGTGGATGCAAAATCCCCCCCCCCTAAACAAGTAGTTTGAGCATTAACCAAGTTTTGTGCTTGATTTGCTTGTTGGGCTTTTGAAGCATTCTGAGATGAATGTCATAGTGTTGAGGTACCTTTTAAACAATCTTTTTTTCTTGAAAGGTTTTTTTTCTTTGCTTGTTGCCTTATTTTTTTTTTTTATTGCAGTAGGCTGCAAACTGCTGCCCACCTCATTGCAGTGATAATACCAGCGAGGCTGCAGTAGTGTTCTTTGTCATAGGTCACAAAGGGCTGGTTGTAGGGCCTGAACAGCTGAGTCCCACAAGAGTGGCTCAAGCTATTCTCCCACTGCAAGTGTGCTGGGAAGGTTATTTGCAAGTCTTCATGCTGAACCAAACTGCACACAGATGCAGGGATATTTACAGCACAGGCTCAATTTGTTTTACAAATACTGACAAGAAATGTCTTGCTTGGCAGCAATATTTAGCAGGAAATGTTGGCTTTGCTCTTCACATCCCGCTGTACTGGGCTTCTTTGCCTTCAGATCCAAGCATTGGCAAGGCTGGATACATGCAGAGTTGTGGTTTGTGTCTCTGCTTCCCTGTGGCGATGACGGCAGTCCTTTTCTTTCTGTATCGATGGGGCTTTTTTTTTCTTTCTTGTCATTCTCCTTCCTGTCATTTTCAGGAGAAAGCAAGAACACGCTGCTCCACTGACGGGAGATCATTACTGATTGCTAGGTCTCTGCGGGATGTTCTGTATTTCATACAGCGGAGGGGAGCGTGCAGGTTTGTGGCTGGAGGGGGGAGCTGCCTGAATTGGTGGTTTGCATGGAAATTGTGCTCCTTGGCCTCAGCTTCTGTTGGGTTTTTGGTGTAAGACAGAGGTTAGACTTGAGCTTTCAGTTCCAGGTTGAGTGGTCTAAAGGAGACCAGGGAAGTCAGTTTTTCAGCTTAATGTAGGGAAGTACTTGGTTTCTTGCTGACACAGCATGGAGTAGAGGAGGTTGCCGCTTATTTTGTCCCTGTGAGGCAGGGTGGCAGAGATTCCCAGAGTGCCTGGGCTTGGGAGGTATGGGGCTGGGGATGCCAGGTGCCTGCCTTTTCTGGGCGGTTGGGCCCACTTGTGCTAATGCCACACTGGAGTGGAGCTGTGTGGCTCCGTGTGCCATGTGGCACAGTAGATAAGGGCCTCGTTTGGGAGCTTTCAGTCCTTTCAACACCTCCTTCTAGACATGAAGGAGCAGCACCAGAAATGCAGCATTGAAGTGGTCGCTGTTGGCTGCTGTGTGCCGAGATAGCATGTGTGGCTCTGTACACAGTCTAACATGAAGCTGTTTCAGTTGCGAATAAAAGACCCACCAATAATGCAACAAAAATGTTTTATTTTAGCCTTTCCATGTTTTAATTAGGAAGTCCTCGCTGAGGCATTTGATGTTGAGTGAATGGTGGCGTGAGAGACAAAAGAATATTGAATTAATCATGCCTGGTAAGTTGTGTGGTAGCAGGGATAGAGCGCAACACTGCAGGTTGCTAAATCTTAAATGTTCCAGAGATGGATCAGTCATCTTGGGAACAAGACTTTTGGGACTCATGTCTGGGGAGACGCCAGGTTAATAGGAGCTGGGGGTCACAGCTTCTGGCTCTGTGAATGAGCCACTTCTTGTTACTTTATGCTGTTACAAAAGGTGTTTCTGTTTTCCAGGCAACTGGTTAAATATTGCCTGATTCGTTAGTCCATGCTTAGAAAGCATTAGAAGAACTTTGAAACGAAAAATTCGGCAGCAGCATGAGTGAGTGCTCTGTAGGGTGTTCAGATGCTGTTGGAATGGGCATGTAAGGAAACAGAAGGTTGGGTTATTTATTGAATTATGTTTTTTAGTTATAGGCTGATCAAAATTTGGAAAAATTAGGGGCATCATAGGGAGTTGAAAGCTTAAGATGTCTGAAAAAAGAAAGTATTGTGTCCTTCTTGTGAGACTGGCTGCTGCTAACTCTTAACAGCAAGTTGGGGGTTGTGCTGCAGAGCCTCTGCATCCCCTCCTCATCTCCCAAAACCTCTGTCTTTTGAGGTGTGGTGCAACTGAAGGTAAAGCATTGATGTGGTCAAGTAGAGGAGGAGTTTTGTGAAAAATGGTGGCAAATAAAAGGTACAAAGTGATGTGCCAGGGAACACAAAAAGATAGAATTGCCTCTTGAGTGAAAGCCAAAGGTTTTTTTGCTTATCTTTAAAGCAGACAAAGCTCAAGTCCCAATTTGTGATTTCTTGAGGTCTGATTTTGAAGAATAATCCTTATGGAGTTACTTTTTAGCCTTCTGGAGTGGGTTTTGTAATAGACCACAGTGTGGCCAAGTACAGACCTTACTTGGAAGAGTGTAACTAGTTTGGGTGAAATGGAAAGAAAGTAAAATGACTCTGTTGAAGAGAAGAAAATGTGTTTGGCAGGTTCTGAAGCACATTGTGGTCAGGTGCAGCTCTGAAGAGGTTGAAAGTAGTTCTTTCCATCCTGAACATGATTTAGTGAACTCTCCTGGGTTTTCCTATTCCTGATTTGCCTGGAGCTTTTTATTGACTATAACTCCTGCCCAATTGTGGATTGATATTTTCAAAAAACCACGCGTTTCTTTGGCTCTGGGTGATTATTTTCTGCTCAAACTTCCATGGTTGCCTTTCCTGTAGGTCCCAAACATAAACAAAGCTGTGTGATTTCCATCTGCTGTCATAGCGCGTGTGCTTGACTTTAGCACATCAGACTGCTTGGAAGAGGAAATGCCATCTGGTTAAAATGTCTGACTAATTTTCGTTTGGTTTTCATCCCATTTTTTCTGCTTTAGTGTGTCATTCTTAGTCCCTTTTGTGTGCCATGTGCTTCATTCTTGTAGTCCCCATTCCCAGTAGTCACTTGTTAGTGTAGCAGTCCCATGACACTTACCACAAAGGTTAGGCCATAATTTGGCAGGTGAGGAAGTCCTTTCAAGGCTACACACCTAAATGTGGTGGTTCACAAGAGAGCCAAATCTTATGAGTTGTTGTCTTCTCTGGAGTTTTCCCCAAGATCTGTGTTTGTCTGCCTTTTAGATAAAATCTTCTCAAATTTCTAATTTCCTAATGCTTTTCTACAGAGGGGCTTTACCTATACACAGAATCATAAATGAATGTGTTTAATGCTTTGATGTACCAAGGAGAAATTGCAGATATAAGGCTGCTGGTACAGATGGCATTAAGTGTCATTTTTCTCTCTAATTATTACTTTCACTCCTATGAAACCACTCAGAAGTAGCATTTATTTAAGAGAATAAGTCTACACATCTTCCTTACTTGTAGCTGAATTTTAAAGCTGATGAAAAGCTTTGAAATTGTGAATAAAAATGACCAGATCAAATTGCGAGAAGAAAACCCAAAGAGCAGTGCTACTCTTGCCCCGATTCAGCCCCTTCACATCCAAGTAGATTTGCATTGTCTGGGATTTCTGCCTTGTTCTACAGGATCCTTGAAGGTGAAGGGCAGCATCAGCTCCAGAGGGAATGGCACATAGTTTTAGGTGCCAGCCCTGGGGGTGATATCAGGGGCTATGTTCTCAGGGGAGTAAAGGCAGGTGTCCATCAAGAACACTTTGCAAGGGAGTTACACTGATAGCGTGATCCTTGTGTGGATGCAATTTATGTGGGCAAAATGTGCATTTACAGCGTAGATTTTTGATGCCTTCCTTGTGTCTCTGTCATAGCCCATCTGCATGGTTAATGCTCACTCACATTAAAGCCCCTTTATTTTCCTGTAAGAGTGACCATGCAGAATATGCTGAACCAGTCTGAAAAAAATTGCTTTTTAAGTAGGCTCTCAGTTCCTGAGGTAAACACATTCACTTTGGTGTGTTGCATTAATTGAGAAATGCAGGTAATTTGACTGAAATCCCCAGTAGTCATTAGGGGTGTGAGACTGAGCTCCTGTCTCAACTTCATCCTAACCATGGGTATTCCATGTGTTTTGCCTAGAATTGCTCATTAACTGAGTCTTCATTGTTGCTGCTTTTCAGACCAAAATGGAGAGTAAGAGAGCTAAGATTAAAAGGAACAGAAGTTACCTCCATTTTCCTGTGTCCAGTGCATCCCCCAGTATCCATCCTCTCCAGGCCCCAAGTGCAGCTGAAAGTCATAAAGCAGGCACCAAGGGAACAGTACAATGTGCTGCAGTGTCTGTGAGTGACGTCTTCAAAACCTGCTTTTGTGGCGTTCTCAGATTAATTAGTGTGAACTCAAAGACAGTGGTGGTCACCTTGTGTCCCAGGTTAGATCAGTGTTTCCCCTGTGCCAGGTTGTGTGCGTTAGCAGAGGTCTGATGATGAAAGCTGCTGCTTTGCAAAGAGAGTTTGAGTGTTCAGTGGTTTTAGAAGTTTCTGCAAAGCCTTTGGTGGCTTCTCTGAATGTGTTCACCTTATTTCTGTGCAGGTGGTGGGCTGTCAAGTGCCTCTTGCTAATTTGTATTTCCATGGAAAATACCATTCATTATAACTTCCTGACTTTCTGCAGGGCTAGAGCTTGTAATTTTTTCGCTTAATTGTTTTTTGCTTGATGATACGAGGATACCTGTTACCTTTTTGTCTTGGTTTTCCTTCTACTCTTTGGCTTAGTCTTCCTTGCAGTGAGAATTAATCTCATAGCTTCTAGTTTTCAGAAAATACTTCTTTTTAATCTCATTCCTATAGATTCGTGGCCTCTCTAATTGACTAATGGGCACAGGGAGTCGTTTATATTGGGTGACAAGTGGTGCTGGGTCTCCACAGCACACGGATTATTGTTTGCATTCCTGGCACGTTCCAGGGGAGCGCTTGGAGCGGAAGGCTGCAATCACCTTGCAGGTCACAGGGGGAATTTTTGCTGTGTTCTAGAGGGTAAAATCAGCCCTAAATTCAGATGAGACTCTGTCCTGTTCATCTGCTAATCCTTATCTTTAATTCTTTCCAGCAGTTCATTTTCTGGGTTTGGTTTTCAGACTCCCCCCATCCTTGAAAAGATTCAAGCTTTTCATCTGCCGCACTGTTTGAGCGGCTCATTTGTTCTGTGCTATGGAAACCTGTTGCTATTGTTACTTCTTTTATAAGATAATTTCTATCAGGAGCCTAGAATGGGTGCAAAATGTTGCTTTGTTTTCGAAGATAAATCTTGTATTTAAGCTTCCTGTGCTGATTATTTCTGCGCCTGTTTCTCCAGGGTTCTGTTCCTATTTTGGTGCCTGCAGGTTCTTAAACATCCCTCAGGAGCAGAGTATCCAAGTGCCTGTCTGCACCAATAGCTGAGTGTGTCTTTCCTGTTCGATTAGAGGGAAGCCATTACCCTCCAGCTCTTTGGAGAAGGGCTCTTGCAGGCTGGGCGGATGGTTTGAAAAGTGATTTTTTTTTTTTGTTTCTGATTTCAGATCTGTATTAAGAGAGTGATACAGAGAGGAGTGGGATGATTATAAAATATGAGGAATCTTACAAATTGTGACGTACTGTCAGCAGTAGTGGTTGTGGCAGCTGCTGTCCCAGCACGGGAGGGAGGGGTGAGGATGAGGAGGAGGCAGGCACTGCTTGCAGTGTGAGAGGAGGATAGTTTTGCAAGTCAATATTTTTCTGTTTGGTCAGCAAAGTACACAAACTGCTGTGTTGTAAATGAATCACAGAGTCTTTGTTGGAGGATGGGAGTGTTGACTGCAAGGAGTGTAGTCAAAATCCCATATTGTCCCCAACAGTGGCTAATGAACTGCATTTTTTATTTCGGAACCTTGTAGGAGCACATCTAACTACAACTGAGTGTTAATGACTTCCTCTGTCAGATTAGGTTTGCAAGTGCAAATGTGTTTTTTATTTTTAGGTGGCTTGAGGACATTTTTGCTGCTGACACCCCTTTTGCTGCTTTTTTTGGGTCACAAGCTCAGTTAGTTGTTTGGCAGAATCTCAACTCCATTCTTTTTCAGGATGTTCATCAGTCTGCTGTCTAGAGAGGGTATTCTTGGGAAGGGAGCCATATGATATTGCAGAGACTGTGCATTGGGCTGGGAAACCCTGTTCAATAATTCACTTCTGGTAGCTGGGCAGAAATTGCATTTGAACTTTCCTGAAGTTGTAACTGGAATTGTTCTCTGTACAATGGTTTTCACTATAACATAAAAGAATGAAAGCACTTAAACAGCAGAGACAGGAATGAGAGATTGTGCTGGTAACAAGATGATGGCTTTGACTAGTATCTTCCAGAGCTTTTCCAGTGTTGGGAAGCTGGTTTGTAGGCAATCCTGTTTCTGCTCTGCCATATTGCCTTGCTCTTGGAGCCTGTTCCTCCTCCTTACCTGCTCAGTTTTGTCTTTCAGCTGTTGGGACAGTGACAGTGTTTGTCTGTTCAGCCACTGATACAGCAGAGCTTCAGTTGCATTAAAGTCTACAAGCACAACAGTTATACAAGAGACTCGTGAAGAATTATTTACGTGGATTCTTGAGCTCCATTTCTGACAAGGACATGTACAGAAAAATGCGAAAATCTGTTCAGAGATTGTGAGGTCTGTGGTTCGCATGTGGTTACATGATATGCTGATAGAGGACTGAGGTTTTTTTGCAGGCAGATTTACTGACCTCATTGCTTAAATTGGTTCTGTCAGCGTTTTTATTATTACTTTCTTGTGCCTGGAAGCACCATAGGTACAGGTGAAAAAGCTGGGTGCAGTCTGTGTTGCAGTGTTAGGAGATTCCAGCACGGTGATATCCAAGTGACGTGGCCACACGCCATGTGCACATGCTGCGGTTCCATCCTGTGTTCCTGGCAACTGGAGACCTGAACATTGTTTGAATGGCATGTTTGTCACTCCTGGAGGGGGGATTATGACCGTCAGTCCAAATCCTTTTCCCCAGGGACTGACATGGTCATAGGGCTGTTCTCTGCTCTTCATGAGAAGCCCGTGGGCAGCATTGCACAATAAGGGAAATAATTAGGCAGCTGCAAGAGATGCTATTTGTGCTCATGGAAGAGGCTGGTGCTGGAGTTGTTTGCTCTTGCCACTCTCCTTTGGGATGTGTCAGGATAATATCTGAATTCACCCCAAGGAGGGGTTTTTGCACTGGCACCTCCATGCACCATTTCTTCCTGGGATCCATCCAGCTTGGACTTGTTTTATTTTTAGAAACCAATGTGGATTTAACTGCAGCCAAACTCCTGGGTTTTATTTTGTGTTCCTCCTGTCTAGTTTTATCCTCTGTACTTTCTCTCTCCAAATTACCTTGACACATCGTTGCAAAAGCCTTTTTCGGGGTTGCTCCTACCACTGGGGACTGCCTCAGTGTCTGTCACTGCTTCTCTATCATTATGACAGTGCGTTTCCAGGCCAGTGGGTGACCCTGCACAGCCAAAACATCTTGTGCCTCTCCTAAGGAATGCCTGTAACACGTCCCCTTCAGGTGCTGGCTGCACTGCTGGTGAGCCAAACGAGTCCAGGTCTCCTTCACAAGTCCCTCACGCTCCTCCTGCCCTGGTAACATCTGGCTGCCTGTGCGAAGGGATTATTCATGCATGTGAACACTGACAGGGGATCCCAGAGGTTCACAGGGAGGGCTCCAGTCGGGCTTCCTGCCAGCTCCATCATAACCCCAAATGACAGAAATGCGTCCCATTAGAGGAGACTGGGACGTGAATGGAAAGGGGTGAGGTATTCCTGCAATGCACACTATCTTTGTAGCTATTTAGGCTTTTTGCTTAGTTAGGTCAACTCGGATTTTTCATTCTATTTTCTTTTTACCAAGCCACCATATGTCTTCACTTCTCCTGCAGAGGCACGTTTTGGAGATCTGCTTTGGTTTTGTGGGAAGGGGGAGCATGGGGAACATGCCTGTGGGAATGAAAGGAAGCCCTGCTGTTGTGCCACTTGAGGTTTGACCTTATTAGCACATAGACAGCTGCTTGTTAGGTACTTTGTGGTATAGAAAATAGGTTGATGTTTTGGAGGATTTTTCCAGGGAGATAATGCTGGATGATTGTTGAACTTCCTGCAGAGATCCCTTCAGCAGTAGCACAGCAGGGACCTGCAAGGATTTGAATTGCTCTGGACCAAAATGGCACGGGATGGCTGCTGGGGGAACCTTACTGACCTCATCCTCAAACCAGCCTGGTACNTCCTTTTTTTCCTTTCCTTTTATTTTTTTAAATTTCTTTTTTTCCCCTTCCTTACTTTTACTCATTATAACAAACTCTTACAGTGCCTCTTCAAGTGATATAATTAAATTGCAAGAACTGGAGTCCTAATTACCCTCTCCCATGTGAGAGTTGAAGAGCTCATCTTCAGAGAGAGGCTGTTGGCTGAGATTCAAAAGAGACGAATCTCTGAGCAGGCTGCATCTGTGTTGGTATTGTTGATATTTACTCTTATTAAGAATAATGGTCATTATCAAGTGATATCGGAGCAGGTTGCTCTTCGGAGGTTATTTTTGTTTGTCTGTAAAGGAATGCAGAAGAGAAAGCAGAATGGGCCCATCTCTGTCATTTCTGTACATCCTTTTCTGCTTTTTCCAGAGATTTGTTAGTACAGCATCTGAGCTGGTGGGACTGGCATGTGCAAAAATCTCAACTGATGCATGAAAAAACTACTGATACATATTTAGACATTTCCTGATCTGGGAATTTGCTCCTCTTCAATCCCTCACATCAGTGCAAATAGCTTGCATGAGCAGACTAAACCCCCAATGCAGTGGTGCAAAGAATCTGCCCACTAAATGGTAAGAGAGATACTGGAGCCAACTGCTGCTTTCTTGCCTGTCCTAATGGCTGTGCATTCGGGCAGCTGTGGGAATCTGCAAAAGCAGAACTCCTGAAAGCAGGGCAGACTTAGTTCTGATGAAACAGCTATTCTTACGGGTTTTTTTTGTTTTTAAATAGAAACTCATGCAAACAGAAAATGAATTGTTAGGAGTTGGAGTTGCTAGCTGCTTATTCACACGTGTAGCTCAGGAATAATGTTTTGTAGGCTTTTTCCACTATAAACTTTGCAGAACTTTCCTAACATGGGTATCCATCCTGATCCCTAAATGACACGTAAGGGAAAATTGTATGGTTTGAAGTTGCACCAAATAGGTGGTAGAACTGGCAACAGAATTCTTTTGATACCCATTTTAGTCCTGTGGTGATGCCAGAACAATTGTCTGCATGTCTTGGGGTTTGACAGACCCTGTTTCTTGAGGTGGATTTCAGCATTACACTTGTGCACATCAACCACCTAACATTTGTCTTGGCAAAGCTTAGATAGCCACAGATACATGTGTGTATTGGAAACATTTGGGAGTGTCTAGAAGAGCGTTATGAATGTTGAGTGTGTTGTGGGCTGACTTTAGTTAACTGGCAGCTGCAGAGGGGCCACAAGACCTTCTCTGTGTCTCTAAGTCTGTCCTGGGGTAGGATGAGAGAGTGAGCTGAAACTGTTGTCTCCTGCAGAGATTCCCTGATCTCTTGGTTATTCAGATTTAGCCCGTGGGACCATTGGAAGACTGCAGGTGAGAGAAGACAGGATGTTTCTGACCCTTGGCTTTGATGTTGCTTCAAACATTCAGTATGAACTCCATGTGGCAAACATGTTTTTGGCAGCACTCCAAATCTGGGATATATGTTCCTTAATCCAGTTTAGTTACAAGGAGACATGTTGGTGTTAATCAGTTCTCAGGCTCAGATCTCCAGCCTTCTGGAGAAGCAAAGGCAATATTTACAGGTGACAGTGACAGCTTTGGCTATGATCTGAAAATGCAAAGCTGACATGAATTCAGTAAGAGTCTTACTCTTTAGATAAACATGCTTCTATATAGTTGAGATTACAAGTGCTCCTTCCTGATGTGGTGGTTGCATGCTTTGTTAGTTCCCTAAAATGCTCATTTCCATCTTGAGCATAATGGTCTGATTTTGCTGCATGTGTCCATAGCACACCTCTCCTCACTTCCATCTACCAGAAATAAGCATTTGGGAAGCTTCCAGTAAGGCACACTCTCACCTGCAGCACACTGTGAACTTAGTGTTCATTGTTCTTCACATTTGTAGAAAGGCAGCTGGAGAACATTGAGAGAATTAGCACCAGTGCTGGCAGCAGCCCTTAATTTGGTGGGGCTCTTGCAAGCCTTGCATCTTGTTGTCTCTAATCAGTTTAAACTTGATGGGTTTTCAGTGTTTTCATTTTCTAAATTGATTTATCTATGTAAAAGGTACAAGTTGTCCTCTGCTGGGAACAAGTTTCCAAGCTGTTTAATCTTGCTGTTTGTCAATGCAAAGAACAGTCTTGTCGATGTGAATAATTCTCTTTTCTTGGTACTTGTCTTGTTTTACTCTTCTCCCCAGGTTTTTGACCACCTTCTTATTCATTTCAGCTTAAGGTCTCCCTATGGCTTCACTTCACATCGTTCATGACAGCAGTTAGGCCATGAAGACCCTTTGCCTGCCCATCAACACAAACATATATGCAGTTTTCTCCCCTGACTTTTCTCTCCTCATAAATTTGGCCTGGTCTGGTGCCTGAAGTGATTCACTGTTATACAGTTTGAAGACCACCTGCAGCAGGTCTGTCTGCTGTTACGTGCCTCCTTCAGCAGCTGTGGCAGATGGTCTTTGCCTCTACTTTCCAGAGCTTGCTGAAGTTGGGGCTTCAAAGTTTCAATTGATTTTTGTTTTCTGCAGGACCTTTTACAGGCTAAACGTACCATGAACATGGACTTTTTTTTGTTTGTTTTGTTTTGTGTTATCTTCTGCTCGATGTAAAAGCTCTTTTACTTTGAATCTTTTCAAAAACCACCACCCTAAGAGTAGCATGGGTTTATTGAAAACTTGACTTCCTAAATTTTGTGTTAATCCCATGGATGGAAGATCTGCTGAGGTACTTGGACATGCTGGAATGAGCTGCTTTTCTACTCATTAGAACCGGGCTTTGGAATGTGATTTTAACACAGTTCACTGTGTCCTGACCAAGCAAACAGAGAAATTAAATTGACTAATGCAGCTTTTCACAATGCTTGTCCTACAAACTTAGCTAAACAGCTTCCAAATGACTGTTAGTTGGAATTAGTTGCTGATAAGGAAGCATAGCAATGGGCTCTCGGAACTGAATGCATTTGATTTTCTTTTTTGGTAACCTTTCTTCCAATATGTGTTTTTTGCAGTGATACTGAAAGCCGAAAATTATGCAAGAAGATGAAGGTAGATCCTAATTCAAAGGAGAAAGGAGTGGATTTACTCCATTATAAGTGAGTGCTGGAGTGGGATTTGTAGTTCCTAATTGTTGATTCCCCCATTAGGACTGTTCATTCTCCTTTCAGCTCCGTGTTGCTGAACCATTAAGATGACTTACTTTTTATCCTTTGACATGTGAAATTAATTGCCGCTTCTTCAGTTTGCAAGTGTATGTTGTGACAGAAGTTGAGATAAATTTATTCTGCTGTTGAGTAGAGTGCACTAAAAGCACAAGTGAGGCTTGGGAAGGATGTCCAGTGGACTGAGACTGCCCAGTGCAGAGGACTGACACCTGAGATTTGGGCTGTCTTACCTTCTCTGTCTCTTGCCTACTGGCATGTACCTTGGACAAGTTGCTTCACCTCTCTGGTGCTTTTCTGACATGACATAGTACTTCTTAAAGTGAGTGGAGAAAGGCAAGTGTAGGGAGACAGCGAGAGATTTTCTTCCTGAAAATAACAGGACTGGGAATACTGTTAGGTACAACAAACAGCTGCATCTCCTTCTCCAAAGATCATGCTTTAGTAATGTTCTTGTTCTAAAGTGTCAGGGAGGAAATAGTTTACTTGGAACGTATTTGCTTTATACTCTGTTTTCTCTCTTCCTTTCTCCTTACTCTTGTTTTTTTCCCCACCGTTAAATTGCTGTACTGTAAATTCTAGTTGTTTCTGTGGCTTTGGCAGGATAAAGTTATTCTGGTTAGTGAGAAATGAGGAAAAGCAGTTGCATGATTTCCAGTAACATTACTGTAACTTAACACTGTTCCCTACTCCTTGTCCTACAGGGATGGTGCATTTCATACTGAATATAACAGAGCGGTCACATTGAAGGTAAATTTAAGTATTTCATTATTACTCTTTTGGTTTTGCTAGGTGTGGATGAGACATTTGTGGATTAAAAACAGATGTTGGTATTTTTTCATGCTGAAGGCGTGAAAGGGAGGGAGTTAATCTTCATAAAAAGCTGTCAGAATGGCCTGAAGGTTTTTGTGTGCATCCATGTCTGCCAATCACAGATCCAGAAAAATTGTGTATTATTTAAAAGATTGAGCCCATGTTGAACTCTAAGGTAAATTGTAAGTTAACCTTCATGCCGGTAGCAAATAAGGATTTTCTTATTTTGATTACAAGATGCTCTTAGTGGTAGAATAACTGAAAGTATTAGCTGATACTGCATTTTGATAAGGAGTTCTCTGAGGTTCTTAGATTGTGTGTTTATAAACTTTGAAGAGACCTGAGTGGCCTTTTATTGTGGAACCACAGTTCCTATGGATGTGCTCTGAGTGCATCAGGGATAAAATGACCTTTCTTTTCTGGTAAGTCTTGACATAAAGCAACAGAAAGCAACGTTCTGTGGGCAAGGGAAGAAAGAAGACATGAAAAATGAAACAGATGTGGAGATCTTGATGATTGTGGAAATGGTGAACTAAAAGCACAGTGAGCAGGCCAAAAGTGTGCAACTTTCCTTTGCAAAGCCTTGGAAAGTATCCCAGAGGCACGGGGAGTGTCCTTTCCTGAGGCTACAGCCCTGCAATGATTTGGTTCCCAGAAGTCACTTCTGTCCAGCGCTGATGCCCAGTTCCTGTTTCTCTTCCTCATCCAGCAAACCTGGGCTCTGGACCATCGTTGGTCTTGTGGAGACTTGATGACATCGCCCCAGCTTGACATAGTCCAAGCCAGAGTTACAGGGTAGCTGATGGGGGACTGTCTTGGAAGTCACTGTCTTGAATTCATTCAACCTTCACGTGGGGCTGAGGCAGGATTTGCCTGAGGTGGGGAGAGTAGGACTGTGTAACTTCCAATTTCCTGCATTAAAAATCCTGCCTGGCGCTAGGAACGGCATTGTTAGATACCCAGCCTAGTCAGCAACTGCCTGAAGCTGTTCTGTACTTAGTGAGAAAATGCAACTGGTGATTTTTGTTTTCTTCTTGATGAGTGATAGAGTAAGGAAGACTTGCTAGTTGCCTAAATTTGTGTGGTTAGAACAATATGTCTTTCCCTGTCCTCCTGAAAGTGGTGCAACCAGGAATTAGTGCTGTGACTCTTTGTTACAGATCAGATCAAGTGGAAAGCACCTGCAGCACTCCAGGGAGTGTTGGGCTGAGAGGCAATCAGAGCACAACAGGAATCAGATTGTTGATTTGTTCAGTTGGTGTTTTGTGATGAGAACTTCCCCCTTCCCTTTTGCCCAGCCTGCTGGAGAGAAGGAAGCAGCATCCTGTGGACAGGGATGTGACATTCTGCTGAGAGTGGAAGAGAGATTTTGAAGCTCTTTCACTTTAGGTTCTATAGTCTTTCTTAATTTAACTGCCCCTGTGAAACCAGCTGCTAATGATTTCCAGGTTAGGCAGTGGATCAGACTGGGCAGTGGTCAAGTAACTCAGATGAGTGTTTACTGTTACACAGCTGCCTGAATATTTTCTGTATTTCTCCCTTTTTTCCACTTCTCCCTGTTTTCTTCTGTTGAGCCAGTGACCTTGTTTTTTTGTTGCACTCTCTCAGCTGTGTTTGTCAGGAATCTCCCAGTATATACAAAGGGCAAGAAGCAGAGCAACACAATTACGTAGAGTATCATACTCATTTTACGGACAGGTGGACACACTCAAGAACAGGGAGATTAAAGGATTTGTTTCACATCATTCAGCAAACCTGTGGCAATAAAACTTGGATCTTCTTTCCAGACATCCTGCAGACATATTAATATATGTATGACATTTTGGAGAATGATGGACACAGCTCTGAAGAACTGTAAAAGGATTCTTCTGAAGTAATCAGCAATTTCATAGATGTGGCTGATCCAGCTGATAGTGTACTCGGGTTTTTAA
Organism: Pitta sordida; assembly: GCA_013390025.1. Lineage (NCBI taxonomy): Eukaryota > Metazoa > Chordata > Aves > Passeriformes > Pittidae > Pitta > Pitta sordida. The sequence goes on along the minus strand of WEKX01000957.1, from coordinate 344,510 downwards.
GAAAAGCTTTTCATTTCTTAAAGTAACCAAATCCTTATGTAATTAGCAGAGAGGCCCTTGTGGGTTTACTGTTAGAAAAATTAAGAATAAAGGACAGCTCAGTGTTCACAGTGGGGGGAAGATACTTAGCAGTCAGAACCTCCTGCTTCTGAGGGCTGTGTTAGGATCTGAGCTGTTTGGGGTGTGGAATGCAAGAGGACAAAGTTCAGTGATGCAAAATTATTAGCAATAGTTTTAAAAAGTATTTCCAGTCCTTTGCAGAAGAGCCTAGGTTCTCACAGTGCTAAGGGGATTGTCAATGTGAAAGTAGTAACTTGTGGGGCAAATGAACGTGAGAGGGAAGGAAACTCCAAACTGCCCTGGAGTAATGTGGATTATTGTAGTGGGTTTTGAATTGGCAGCTGGACAGTGATTGGCCTGAAGATACTGGCCCTGTGCTTAACAGTGCTTTCTGTCAAGTGATTAGGGAAGGAAGAGAATGGAAAAGGACATGTTATTCCACCAAGTTGAGTCCATTGGATTCCTTCATCTTGTATGAGATTCTGGTTTTCACATCAAGTGAAAGGTGTAGAGGTACTACAGAAGGGCAGTGAGGCTGATCAGAGACACAGATGGCTTGAATATTTCCATGAAGATTTTTGAGCTTGGAAGGAGAAAGGAAAACTGAAGGAGATTCCAATAGATATTTGAGTAACTGAGTAGCTTAAAAAAGGGAGTGATTGCCCCTTTTTTTCTCCAAGCTTGGGTGCAAACAGTGAGATTTTAGGAGCGTTTTGGAATGTGTAGCTGCATGTTGTGAAAGCCAAGAATTTAGGAGTCTTAAAAACATTTTCATACTGACATAAAAGATAGATCCATTGATAGTTATCAAGCACAGAGTTCCATATGCAACAGCTCATGGAGAGTCCATAAACTTGATTGCTTTTGGCCAGAAACTGGGAGCATATACCAGTGTATGCTATATCAGGGAGGCGGGGGGTGTAGTATATCTTTCCCCCAAGTATCTGTAGTCATCTGCTGTTGGAAACCTAAGCTTAGATCAGTTTTTTATTTTACCTGCAGTGTCTGTTCCTATGTTGCTTTAGCCTTGATAGTGTCATAAGGCCAGAACTCAGGCTATGTTTATTACGTGATGAAGTCTTTTCTGGAGTATAAAGTACAAGGAGAGTTCTACCCTCTTCCAAAAATGGAGAAAACTCATTAAAGTATGAATCTGCTTAGTGCTAGCAAAGGGAATACACTAACCCAATAAATTGGTGCTGCTCTAAACTCTTGAGTCGGTTTCAAGCTTGCTGTTGTAAGGAGTGTGTATGTGTGAAATGGAGGCAAGTCTTTATTAGCATCCCTACTGCATGACACTTCAATGGGGTGAAAAGCACAGGGATGTGTTTCTTTATTTTTTTTTTTCAGGTTAAAACCTAGGTCCATGTATGTGATCACCAGCTCTTCTGTTAAAACGTGCTGGCCTTTAGCAGCCATAGGCTGGATGGAGCCATGTCTTGTATTCTGCTGAGTTGATGTTTAAGGTTCAAAGCTGTCACAGTGGTTCAGGCATCAGGTTGCAGGACCAGGAGCATGGCAGGTTTCACAAGACAGGATGCTGTGCTCTGAACCTTGCTGTGGTTTCTAATGCAGCAGCCTGGAGACCACTGCTTTTCAGTGATTAGAAAGTGCTGTGCTTTGCTTGGTTGTAGTTCTTCCCTATTTAAAGGAAAACGGGAAGTCGTCTTCACCGCATGGAGAAATGAGGGCAAGGCAGCGCGCTGCCTGCTCCTGCCAGAAGACATTACACATCTAATTTTTTTCTGTCTTGGCTGAGAGGGAGAGGCTAGATGAATTAAATCTCTTTAATCCCCCATCCTCTAACCACATCTGTTTCTAGATGACTGAACTTGGCATACAGGAATTCTTGAAACTAGCAGAGTCAATTACACTCATTAGCTGTTTAAAATGCTGACCCCTCTCCTCTCCTCCAGTGTTGAGCTCTGTGCAGACTGAGAGTAAGCAGAACTTGGTGCTGCTGTCCTAATGGTCTCTGCTGTTTTGTCCTCTTCTTTCCTTTCCCCACATATTATTAGTCTTCTTAGGATGTCATCTGGGATGTTACTGCCTCTAGGTTTAGAGCTTTTTACACTGTAACTCCATTGTAAATTACTTGATTTTATATATTTTCTTTTTCCCAGATAGCTCCTTTCTCTGCTAATGCCATTTAAAAACAAATTTCTTCTTGAATTGTTTGTGTCCCTAACACTACTACCTCACCCCTTAGGTCTTCTTACTGTGTACATTAAGTGCTTTGCTTGCTGTCTGGTGACTGATACATTCTGCCTCTTGTGATAAGACAAATCTCTTCAATATTAGCTGTGCAAGTAGACAGAAACATAAATGCGATAAATGGATCCTGCCGTAAGCTGTGAATCCTCCTGAGCCTTGCAGTACCAACTGAGATGCAGGAAAATGAGCTGAACTCCCCTCTCTCGATAAGCTATTGGGAAGTTGTACCAGAGCAGCCCCACCAAAGGCAGAGGGCAGCGAAAAGGTCTCTGAGATTGTTCCAGCAGTGGCATGTGTGACCAGGAGTGCTGCTCACCTGCTCTTGGGAAGGTGGAGTACACACCTGGGGCTTTTAGATAGGTGTTCTTGGTGTGTGTCAGTATATACTCAGCTCTGCTCGTCAGTCATGGGCTGCTTTAGCAAAGTATCACATGGCCTGAAAAGGGCTTTAAAGAAGCTTTTCTTCGCTCCAGCTTCAAGGGAACTCGCTCAGTTCTGTGGTAGCATCATCCACTTGTACACTGAGGGAATCTCCTCAGGGACCTCACTACATTACTGGTGTGACAGAGATCCTGTCTGGGAGTGGATACATACCTGGAAGCAATGCCATAGAGAAAGAAATGGGGTCAGTCTGAGTGATGGATGAACACAGAATACCAGGTATTGTTTCCTGGAGCACAGATACCTGAGGATAGCAGTGATCAACCATATGCTTCCATGTACAGCTGGAAATAGGGGACTGCCAGAATCTGTGGAGAGCATCTAATTGAATTAGGAGGCCTGGAGTTTCCTTTGGGTTCAGGCTGAAATCAGAGCCATCAGAGAGTATTTCCTTCTGATAGAGAGTATGTGTGGTCTGAGATTGTTGATTGCGTGTCAGTCGGGTAAAGCAGTTATGAAATTTGTGTGCATGTGTACTCAGCCTGTTGAGTGGGAGCTGCAGAATCACAGGGTCTGGTACTTCCTACTTCTGTCACACTCGCTTCTTACTCTCCTACTTGAAAATCCATTGAGTGCAGTTGCTAGGTAGATGGGTTATAGAGGGAACTATTGGTGGATTATTCTTTGACCAAGTAAAGCAGTTAGATGTGTAAGAGTGGAGTTCATTGCTTTTGCTCACAGCAAGTATCAGTGTGCCCTCCAACTAATCCTGTTGGCTTCAAAGGTTACTCAGATATGGTGAAGGGCGTGGGAGCCTGACCTCTGCATAAGGAGGAATCTGTCCTGATAACCCAGAGAATAGGTGTGGAAGACCTAGTACCATTGAAAGAGCTCTCTGAAGGATTCTTGAAGCTACTCTCTGTGTGCTGGTCCACTTCCACGCTGTTTTCCCCAGTTTTATAGTTGGAAGTGGGAACCATTAAGTTGGAATATCAGTCATGTGAAAGGTATGCATCCATGTGTCACTTGTTTCTGCAATAGGAGACTTGTGCTAACCTGCATTAGAGCAGATGAGTATAAGAGCAGAAAAGCAAAGGCACTGGTTGGATGAGTTTTGCATGACAGCATGGATTTGAGATCAGATGTCTCATGATTTCCATTTGTTTTTCTTTAAAAGCTTTTTCCCCTCTTTCTTGCAGTCTATGGTGGCCTTTCTCAAGGATCCAGAAGGTGCTCCACTATGGGAGGAAGATCCTGAAGCCAAAGATATTGTACATGTTGATAGTGAAAAGGTACATTAGCTGGATAGATGCTCTGTTGTTTTATAAATGCGTGTGATGGAGTGTGTATGTTTGTGTGTTGAATACCATTATTTCCTTTCTTTAGAAGTTTAAAGCACTCACACTGTTTTAAGTGATTTGACAAAGTTAGTGGGTTGTGATATGTAACCACAAAGTCCTCTGCTTCCCGTCTTCCTCTCCCCTGCCTGTCGTCATCGGATTAGTTTGCCAGCCACACAGCAAGTATCAGAGCTTGTGGATGGTGTGCTGGAAGAGCCCTGTTTGTCTCGGAAGTGCAGAATGCAAATAGGAGGTAAAAGACTGCTCTGAGCAGGTATTGTTAAACCTTGGGTTCCCTCGTGTACCTGAGGTCAGGAGGTGTGGAGCTGGAAGAAAATCAGGATCCAGATCTCGAGGGATTTCGCTTTATACAGAAGCTGTCCTCTCAGTTTTAAGTGGGAAAGCAGCGAATATAATGCAACTACCTTAAAAAGCCAGTGCCACCACAGAGTTACCCATTATAGTCTTTCTAATATAATCAGCTTGGTCTTTTGTATTACTTTTCTAGTCTATAGATTTTTTAAACTTTAATTGATTGGACTCTAGCTGGTATTTTGTAAGGGGCTTTTTCAATTTTCTAGCTTTCATTTTTAATATTAGAAATGGTTATTTTGACATTCAGTTTTTGTAGGAAGATTAATTTTTAATGTTCACCCTCTGTACTCTATTACAAGGCTTCCAAGGGTTGCATTCAATTTGAAAACTTCATCTACTTTCTCTATCACGCTGGTACTGAAAAATCTTTTTCTCATGGCATCTCATAGATTTGGCAAGGTTTTCATAGTGTGAAAACTGAACTTGTTTTGTTATTATTGAGCCTGACTCTTTGAATTATAGTATGGATTTTTGGATGTGTCAGAGAAGAAAGAGTTTCCAGTCAGAGATTCTGCAGTGAGAATGAACTAAACCATGGAACTTCCACATCTTAACAGTGAAGATACTGGTCTAGGACATTCAACAGATACTTGAATCTATTATACATTTGCCATCTTTTTTCAAGTAAAAATTGAGCAAGAAGAAGGAATTTAAGTCTTATCTGTTAGGAAAAATGATCCCTTTTACCTCAGATAATTGAGCCTATACTCCATGAATACAAATATTTCTTTTTTAAAGTTGTAATACAAATAATAAGTATGTTTTTTGTTTTCTTTGATTCATTCACTAGGAATTGAGAAGACTTCTGAAGAAGGAAGACAAACCCCTTTTGATGATGTTCTATGCCCCATGTAAGTAATGCAGCATGTACTGTCACCTTTCTCTCCCTTCTCCACTGAGAGATGTCTGAGTCTGACTAGAAGCTTCACCTGTGCTTCACTAATGGCTTCTTGTGCCACTTTAATCATTCAGCTCCTTGTGTTGTTCTGCCTTTTTATCCTGTTTTTCCCTGGTTGTCCATTGCTTGTATCCTAGCCTTGTGTTTTTCTCTTGTGATGATGACTCTTGCTCAGTGTTCTCTTAAGCAGCTGCTTTCTGTAATATTGTTACCCACTGTCCTTTCTAGATTTGTGTTGTACAAAACAGAAACACTGTATGCTGCAGGCAGAGGGGACAGTGCAGTGATGAGGAGCAGGACCATTGCTCCTGCTCCATCCACAGGAGCATCCCTGTGTGTTCCTACCTACATTAGCAGGAGTTACTCCAATACAAGAGAGGTTTCAAAAGAAAAGAGGAGAGCACATTGGAGTTACTCCTTTCCTTTTGTGACCTTGACCTTGTATTTTTGCTGTCTAGTCACTACATTGGCTGCTTGTTCCTTAGTTTTGCAGATTTACAGCTGCCCTTTTGTCTTTCCTGGTGACAGCTATGTGGGACGCTTTCCAGCTCCTCAAGGAAAGATGGTAATGCACTGGAGTTGTTGCTCAGTTGGAAAGCAGGGGAGCCATAAGAAGGAAAGAAGTGTGAGACCTAAGCTAGAAAAGCCTCCCAGCACTGCCCTGATAGAGAAATTGTTGTTAGGTACCACTAGCAATTTGCTGGCTGATTCTGTCTAAAACTGTCCCGTGACAGCATGATCTGGTGTTTCTCTGTGTATTTTCTCTTGTAATTACTGCCTGAAACACCAATCTACCCTTTTAGTCTCATCTAAGTACTGCCCAAGACTTAGTTTGATGCGTCACTAAGAGAATGTTTTTTCTTTTAATTAAATCACTTGCAGCTCTGTGCCTTTAGACTCTCCAGTGGCAGGGTCCTGTGTGGCCTGGCATGGTGTGTGGCTGTTCCTAGTCACTGCTGCTGCCTTAGCATCAGCAGGAGATGCTACGCCTGCTCTGCTGTAAATCGCCCCTTTGGGGAGAGTTAAGCTGCAGAGTGCTTTCACAGTTTACCTGTTTCAGGAATAATTGTTTTCCACAACTAAGTCTCCTCCTAAAATGTGCCTTATCTAACCCTTCGTTCTCTTTGAACTGTTCCCCCAGACACCCTCCTCCTTCCAGTTTCTCTTCTTTTGAAGTGGCAAAACACCTGCTAGTTTTCAGTGCTGTAATACTTTTGCTGCTTTCTAAACTGCTGTGAAGGAAGTCTGCTTGTAAGGTTTTTTCCCTCCCCTCTGATTTCTCAGTTTGTGACTCCCTCATCTTTTATTTAACACACAAGACCTTCTGACTTGGTTCTTTTCCAATTTTTTTTTCTTACTTCTTTTACTGGAGACAGAATACATCCAGCAATTGCATTAAAATATGGGCTCCAGGCAGTTGAAGTTATTGCTTGCATACAGGTGTTACCTTTCATAACTGGGAGCAGCAAATCCAGACTGCCCTCTAAAAGAAATTCTGCTTTTCTTTACGTGTAAAGGGTGGTTCAGGGAGGTCCTTGGCACAAGAGGACTTCAGAGGCTTTGTCTGGGAAGCTACGGAGAAGACAGCTGCCTTATTTCCCTGCTTTGTTGGAATCAGGGGCTTTAGATTCATTGTGGCAGATTCATAGGAAATGTGCTCTTTGATTACGTACCGGTGTACAGGGAGATGAAAGTGACTGCAGACTTAAATGTAGTTTCTTTAATATTTCAGGTATGCTTGGTCTTGGTAAAATGACTCAGAGCAAAGGCATGCTTTCCTCAGAAGATATTACCTGCCATTTGGAAACCATTCGCTGTACTTTTATACCGGTATTATAAAGTCAGACAGCACTAAAGATGAAAAATTAGGTATACTTATAGGCATTCAGATTTATTTGTAGTTAACTCTGTCAAAGAAGACTCCAGCAGGAGACTGTCTGCATTTGGCAGCAACAAGAAGCTGTTTAAAACATCACTACAAACAGGGCTTTAAAAATGGAGGTGTTAACTAGAGGAAAAACTAATGTGTGTCTAATTAAGCTCTGCCTTTTGAGACAAAATACAAGAAAGAATAGAAGAAAATGAGTTTTTGGAGGTTACCCTTTTATACCTCTTGAGGGGTATATGTGGCTTGGTAGCAGCCTGAGCAATACCCCTGGTTATTTGGGGTTTGAATCTTTGTAGTTTCAATCCTTTGCAATTCATTTTTTAGCAAAAAGCGTGAGTCTGTGCATGCGCAGATAATGCTGTGATGAAAGACGACTTGTGAATATGTGAATGAGCTCATGAATATGTAAATTATTTCCACCTGTTGCCCCACCCCCTGCAGCCCCTGGGTGCTGGGGGAGTGTTCCTGGGGGCGGGGCTGCAGCCCTACTGGGACTGGTGTGGTCCCACCTCCCGCCATCTCCCATTGGCTGTGGAGGGCAGCCCTCGGCATGTCATTGGCTGCNTTTTATACCGGTATTATAAAGTCAGACAGCACTAAAGATGAAAAATTAGGTATACTTATAGGCATTCAGATTTATTTGTAGTTAACTCTGTCAAAGAAGACTCCAGCAGGAGACTGTCTGCATTTGGCAGCAACAAGAAGCTGTTTAAAACATCACTACAAACAGGGCTTTAAAAATGGAGGTGTTAACTAGAGGAAAAACTAATGTGTGTCTAATTAAGCTCTGCCTTTTGAGACAAAATACAAGAAAGAATAGAAGAAAATGAGTTTTTGGAGGTTACCCTTTTATACCTCTTGAGGGGTATATGTGGCTTGGTAGCAGCCTGAGCAATACCCCTGGTTATTTGGGGTTTGAATCTTTGTAGTTTCAATCCTTTGCAATTCATTTTTTAGCAAAAAGCGTGAGTCTGTGCATGCGCAGATAATGCTGTGATGAAAGACGACTTGTGAATATGTGAATGAGCTCATGAATATGTAAATTATTTCCACCTGTTGCCCCACCCCCTGCAGCCCCTGGGTGCTGGGGGAGTGTTCCTGGGGGCGGGGCTGCAGCCCTACTGGGACTGGTGTGGTCCCACCTCCCGCCATCTCCCATTGGCTGTGGAGGGCAGCCCTCGGCATGTCATTGGCTGCCGCAGCTGCCACTCACGCCTGCACTGTCCCAGGAGTGCCAGGATCAGGGCTGCCAAGGCATAGCCCAGCCGNTGTTCCAGCCCCTTCACCATCTTTGTCGCCCTTCTCTGGACCCGCTCAAGGATATCAACATCCCTCTTAAACTGAGGAGCCCAGAACTGGACACAGTACTCAAGGTGTGGCCTAACCAGTGCCGAGTACAGGGGGAGAATAACTTCCCTAGTCCTACTGACAACACTATTCCTGATGCAGGCCAGGACACCTTCCCCCGCAGCACATCTCAGAGCTCGAGCTCCCACCGCTTGCAGAGTTGGGAGATGGAAGGCTGGATTCCCCCCTCAGGCATCCCAAGCCCTGCACCTCTCAGGTTCAAACACAGTTTACCTTTTTTGCTAATTCCCCCATCGGCTCTCATGTGAGGGTGGGCAAATCTGCAAATCTATACAACATGAAAACAGATTATGAGCTCCCTGCGTTCCATCCAGAGGGATGTGCAGCTCCATGGTGGGTCCTCAGCCCGCTGCCACCGCTGCTGCTCCAACAGAAGCCCAGGACTCCCTGCGGCAGCTGCACTGCTGCAGGGAACGCGCTGGCCCGCTTCCCCTGGATTCTCCTGCCGGATAGCGGCAACATCTTTGCTTTCCTGAGCTGGAACAGGGTGCAGGATGATCCTGGGAATGCCCTCCAGAGCTCTGGAGCTGAGGGGGGCAGGACGATGGGCAGGGCTTCATTGCATATTTGTGACTTCTCTTCACGAATCACGGGCTTCGCGGCTCCAACACAGACCCACAGACCTGCGAAACCTGGGGGCTCACTGTATAACCCTGAAATATGTGAGCAGGAGAGAGTGTACTGAAGTGGCTTTGGGAGCAGCAAGTTGGAGGCAGCAGCAGAGCTGGGATCAGAAGGATGTTAGGGATCATGACTGGGTGGAGGAGTCTGGTACATGCCTGTGCTCCAGATGGCATTCCAGGGAGCAGAATGAGAGTGAAGAGGGGAAGATGAGGAAATCTGCTGCAGAAGTTCAGGACCTCAGGCTGCTGAGGAGGGAAGAATAGATGATTCAGAAGATGATGTTAACAACTCTCACCTTTGGATGTGTGTCCAGTGGTTTGGATGAAGCTGCAAGACCTCAGTGGGCCTTAAATGAGTGGTGTGTGCCCACCAAGAAATTGTCATTTTGACCAGCGCTAATTTAACAGCTTCATTGTCAAGTTCAGGCGAGTGATCAAAAGTGAAAAGACCACAGAAACAAGAACTCTTTCCTCTGATTAAAGGATATTCTTTGCAGGCATGCTGATGTGATCCTGAACAGGCAGTTGCAAAATCTGTTCCTGCTTTCTAGAAGATATTTTCAAAACTCCTATCTCTTCACTGGAACAAAAATGTTGACTACTGTCCCAAGATGGACCTGAGAGTTTCCACAATAAGCATCTGGAGTGCTTGGCTCCAGCTTCCTTTCCTTCATGCTGTCTGGGCTCCTGCCCCTTCCCATCTGCATGCGTGGATTTTACTTGGCAGGAGTGAAAACTGCTGCTTACAAGGTGATTTACTGCTAATCTGCTTAGCACTGCGCAGCGTCATCAACAGCTCTCAGCACACTTCAACTATACATTGGTGGTCCTCCTTACTCGCAGTTTGCCTTTTCCACAGCACATTATTGTATCTTACAAGGGCTGTTGCTTCTCAGTTATGTCTTCTCAATTAACAGAGCACTGTTTAGCACTTGATGTCTGTGTAATGTGTTTAGGAAATACATCTCAAATTAATTTCAAAGCCTTGTTAAGCTGGGATGAATCTGAAGTACCTCCCTCTGTCCCTTAAAAGATGAGAAATGCACAAAGCTTTTTGTTGAAGTTCACAATTATGACATGTTCCGTTGACTTTTGATACATGAGTTTCATTTTATGTTCTCTGGGCTCAGCTCAGAGCCTGAGGAGTATAAGATGTTGTTGCTCTTTTCAAACTGGGATGAGAAATTAATATCAAAATGAAAAGCATGAAAAATGCACAAAAATAGAGGCTTGTAAGAAACTCATAATCTAATAATGATTTAGTGAAACGAATAATTTTTCTTTAATTTTTTTTAATATAAAATATTATTTCATGTTCTTTGGAACACAGGCACTGTAGAACAGGCTGAATAGAGTTGTTGGCATGTGACTTACACAATTTCTTTTTTATCAGGGTGTGGTGTTTGTAAGAGGATGATGCCATCTTATCAACAGGCAGCCACAGAACTGAAGGGTAAATATGTAAGTGAGAAGACTTATATGAAATTTCAAAAATCATTTTAGCACTTTTTTGGGGAGCATTTAAACCCACAAATATTTATCAAATTGGAGACCATTTAAACAAGTTGAAACAACACAGAAATTGATTACTCTGTTCCAGATCCCTTAAGGATTCTCTCTCTTGCTTTTTATTCTTTTAAAATTTTGCAGCTTATTTTGGTAAAGAAATATTTGCCCTAATGGATTTGACCGGCTTTTTGGCCTGATGTTTCTTAGCAAGGTCTGGGATGGGTGCCCCTCTAGCAATTATTAATCTAGTTTTTTAGTGGAGAATCACAGTGTTACGGGGGGTGCGATTTCCCTGTGTAAGGTACTGGTCACCCTCCTTAGAATATTACAGTTTAACTGTACTTCTGTCAAATTGATATCAGATTGATATGAAAGTCAGTTCTGATTGTAATAAAGTCCATCAACAGTAACAATAATTCAGTTACCCCCTTGTAGTAGTAAGATGTATTGATCTCTTTAAGGCACTTCTCTAGTCAAGGCTGTATAATGTGCTTAACATAATTTGCATGATGCCAGTAATACATGGAGGACAAAGAAATAGGATTGATGTTTCATGGCTTTAGCAGGATTTGGTCTGATCCTACCTGTTGGATCATTCACTGTTGAGTTTACAGGTTTCCTTGGGTGTGAAAAAGACGAAGGACTGCAGTTCATTGCTGGAGCAGCTCTGGCCATTCCTGCACATGACCACTAGTGCTGTCAGACTCCCCAGCATTCTCCAAACTACGTAGTTGTTTTTCAGAAGTGTTTTCTCTAAATCCTTGTTTGCTTAGGGTTGAAATGAGTGGGAGTTACTCAGATGTGTTTAGGACATAGTACAACCCTTGAAGTTATTTTCAAGTGTTTTTGTCTAGCCAGGCAGCGCTCTAATGCCATCTCCCCTTGCACTGCAGTCTTTGGGAAGGCACTTCTGCCTTGTGCGAGGATATTGTGAGGTACGGAGTGAGCAGGAGTTAGGAACATGAAGCATCACCTCCAGGGACAGTGCCAGAGACTAGGCTTGAGACTAGGCTTGTTCCAGAGCACTGTGTTTTCCTGCAGCTATCCCCTTCCTTCTCCATGTGCAGCTCAGTTTATTAGATTCAGATGAATGATTTCATACTCTAGATCTATTCTAGTTTGAGTATTTCCTTCCTCACTTGGAAACCGTTTCTATAGATCCGGGCTAATCCTGCACAGCTGAGTGGCAGAGCTGGGACACAAGTTTTTGCAGTGGAGTGTTGTACTGCAGGATCAGTTCAGAGGAAAGTCCACTGCCACCTGTGTCTTTCACAAAAATCAGTCTGTTAGTCAAAATCTGGCCTAATTAGCTTCCTGAGTGGGCTGTGTGCACAGCTTGCCATTTCCAAAGTTAACTGTACTGTACCCATCATAAATTATTCATGGTGTACCTTGAAGTGATGTTGACCTCCAGATGAGACTTAGCTGGAAGGTTTATGATTGGTTTGGATGAGCTGAAGGTTTGGCCTTTTAATCTGACCTGTCATTAGCTGCCAGGGTATGCCAGGCTCTAAAGTGATTATGGCTGGTTTATAGCAGGAAAATTGAGTGCAGGATTGCCTATTTAAGAGGTTGTAAAAATAGAAGGGTGAACTGTACCTGTTTCTGGTTGCTATGGTCATTTGGTACTAGTTTTTTGTTGCCCCAGGACTGTTACTGAGAGGAAGGCAGGAGAGTATTTTCAGTTTATATTCTGGTTAGGTCTTGCAAGAGGAAAATGTGCTCCAAAGCAGAAGTGGGCTTATTTTATTCTTGGCATGAGTGGGCTCTGGTGAGTGTCATTGGTGCACTGTGACCGCAGAGCAAGGAGGAACTGGTGGTTTCCAAAGCACTTCAGCATGTCCTTAATGCCCGTGGACTTGATGAGTGTGCCAGAATGTTCTGTTCAGTAAAGACCAGCTTGAGAATATGCTGAAGTGCTTTCCTCCTTTGGTGCTTGTTCTTTTTTGTTTTGGGATTCTTTTTGGTGAAACATAAAGAGCATAAAAAATAAAAACATAAAAAGCATAAATATTTAGATCAGATATCAAATAAAAGGAAACTTCATTTGTTCATTGAACTTGGCTCTATGAAGACTTTGTGTGGTACTGTGAGGTACTGTGAGGAGCAATCCCATCAAGAAAACTGAAGTAAAGTAGGGGGTCACAGTTGAACAGGAATGATCAGAAGCTCTGAACACATGGGCAGTTAGGAAAGATTCAGAGTTGGTTTAGGTTGTAGGTGGCTTGGTGGAGAGCAGATAAGTGTTGAAGTATGTCAGATGTCACTGCAGAGGTGAATGGAGTAAACTGCTCTTTGTTTGGGCAATGGCTGTTACAAGAGGTAATGGGCTTAAATTGAAGTCAGGGTCATTCAGTCAGTTGCTAAAAGCAAATTAGCTGAACATCTGGCAGGAGGACCCTGGCTTTGGGTAGTAGGTGTATTTTGATGGTCTCTGACAGCCCAGTATTGCATAATCCTGTGATTATAGGCCACCTAAAGCTGTTACTTCTGCAATTAAAAATTAATCCCGTTTTAATAGTTTTTTTGCTGATTATGCTTCATATACTGTATGAACACCAGAATGAATCTGAGTTACTGGTTTGTATCAACCACTTGTGGACACTGTGAAATTGTAGCAGAGTATCTGAAATGGCTGGCAATGCCCATTTAAGATGTAGGAAATCATCTGAAAGTTCACAGTAAATGTCAAATCTGGTAGACTGGTGTTTGTTTATTAGGGAATTAGCTAATGAACCACGTTCTTGATTTAAAAAGCAGCCACTGTATCCTGATCCTATTGCTCTTACCTGCCGTGACCTAGAGGATATGGAAAGGGGAGGAGAATTGGGTCTAGATAATCTTATATGAATTAAGTCAATCTGGCTGTTGGAACTACAGGGAAAATTCAAAGCGAGAGACTTGGCCAGCAAGCACAAACCCCATTTCTGTACTCCTCTCTGTTAACTTTGTTTCCTCAGGACAGAGGAAACAAGGTATCTTTTTGTCACTTTCCAGCACATTCTTAAAAAAGTTGACCTTCAAATGAGGATTTTCTGCTTTAAGATTTATTTCATGCTGGCTCTGAGCACATTTGGTTGGTTTTTGCAGTTTGCTGCAGTCAGGAATGTGGTATTAAATTCTGATGTGGCATTTCAGCTGGAAGGAGAAAATCCTGTTTCTGGAGAGGGAAGGAGGAGGGGTTTGGATTATGACTCTGCTGCTAAAATGATTTAAGCTATCAATGCCATTAAACTTAGTTAATCAGGAATTGGTATCTCAGCAACTCGCTGGTTGCAGGTTTGACAGCAGAAGCACCTTTGTGTGAATTGCACACCCATAAAAGCCCAGTCTTCCAGTTTTCACGTCAGAAATACTTGGAAGACATTTGGACAGGGCACAGAATAAGTCACAGGAACTCTGAGCCTGGTGCTTGGGATGAAGGGCTGTGAAGGTGGGGAATGGGTTGGAGCAAAGGTGAGGCAAGGAAAAGGAAGAAGAGAGGTTTTGTTTCACATGCTAATCTGAAAAGCTGCTATGCTTCTGTGCCCCTCTTTTGATATCTGTAGAACAAGGTTAATTCTTAATTCTTATAATACCCTAGCAGTCACATAAGGCACATTTTATTTTCACCTCCAAGTAATGCTGATTTCCCCTTGCCATTCAGTAAGTGCATTTTTGAACTGGGATGATGCCAGTGCTTGGTTGGTTAGAGCTTCTGGACATAAGCTCAGATTGTAAATTTTTTGCTAGAGTAGAAACTAGAGAGCTGATGGTAGAACTTCTTGTGTTCCTAGGTAAAGTTTGGATGCAAACTAAGAACTCTTTTTTTCTACATGCAGAGGAAGAGAATTGAGAGAATTTCTTTTATGTGTTTCTGTTAGTGAGTGAATAAGAAAAAACAGAGATGCCTCCAGACGGAGGAGGTGACATGCTGACTGGATGTCAGTTTTTTTCTCGGGATTGGACTTCAATACTATTCTGTTCCCCCTTGCACAAAAATCAGAAAAACTCCAGTGCCTTTTACAGCTTTATGAATGAAATCAGAATCTGCCCAGATCATAGTTGTCTTTAAGTAAATCTTCAAACCAATGTCCTATTGTTCCTCCTATATCATAAGAATCAGTAAGATTATGCTCTGTTTTTCCAGGTTCTTGCCGGGATGAATGTTTACTCCGCTGAATTTGAAAGGATAAAGGAAGAATTCAACGTCCGGGGATATCCTACAGTCTGCTATTTTGAGTCAGTTGTATTTTGTAACTACTTTAGAAATCATACACTCTTCTATTATTGCATGGTTTTATCTTTCTGGGCAAGGACTGAACCTTGTTTTGTTGCTTTACCAGGAAAGGAAAGTTCCTGTTCAACTTTGAGAACTTTGGTGCTACCGCAGCAGATATAGCAGAGTGGCTGAAAAAGTAAGGCATTGAACTTCATGCACTCCACCTTTTATGCACTCGTCATTATTTACAGAATGTAATGGTTTAGGAACAGACATCTCACCCTCGTTCCCTCGGCTCAGAAGAGCAAACAAAACTAGCCCGCTGAGATCAGCTAAACTGGTACAGAGAGATTGCCTAATGTTTGGTTTGTAGCATGCATGCCTTGCATTTCACAATTGCATTTTGTCTGTAATGGGAGACTGACTGGGGACCAAAATAAATGCAGATACACATAAAAATCTCAGCTTCATTAAAAATGCTGGCTTAAATTTCCAGTGATCTTGGGTGCCTGAACTTAATACCTTGCAAAAGGTATGACTTTGTTGTTTTATTAAAAATGTATATACCAAGTACACAGTTCTTGTTGGTTCTTCAGTCTTTAGCTCAAGCCTTTAAAGTCTCTTGCAGAGACAAGCTGAAGATCAAGGCACCTCAGATAGGTAGTCATTTTTTATGGCTTTTTTACATGTGTTTCCTGTCATGACATGAAGTGTTGAAAGCATCTTATTCTACCTAAAGAGAGCCTTTTTGCAGTCATAAACAGTTTGGGGGCTGAACGAACCTATGGGACTAGCAGCTGAGAGACAGAGACACAGGAAAAGTGTGTAAGTTTGTGTATAGCTGCTCTTCAACTGATGCAAATCACCACATTGTCAGTGGAGCTGATAGAACAGCTGGAGAGGGCTGAGACAGTCTGATGATGGAGAAATTCCATTAGCAGTGAGCCCTGGCTCTTGGGCATGATGTCACCTGGGTAACCCTCCCTTGTTTGCTGCAGTCACAGAAACAATACTGAAATGAAGCTAATAAAAGGACACAAACACATAGGAAGGAACAGAGCTTTGAAAAACTTGTAATAGTACAGCTTAGCAAAATTGGCTCAGAATAAATGTATTTTACTGTACTAGTGGGGCTACAGTGAGCATGGCCATATGGTTGCAGGTAGCCCAGGGTCTTCAGCAGTGATAGTCTGAGTGCTTCAGGATTTGGAACCCACAAATGAAATATGTCACAGCATTATTCCTGTTAGGATCAGGAGGTACAAGTACTGCCCAGTGTATCCAAGAGAAGGAATTCTGCCATAGTCTTTAAGCCTCATGTAGTCCATTAAACCTTCATATGCAAGTGATTGAGATGGCAACTCCAGCAACACTGAGAGATGATCAGCCCTTGGAGCAAGGATATGGCTTCATCACCTGCACTTTGCTATGCTTCTCAGTTCCGCAGGGATGTGGTTATCTCTTGGCTACCATATATGAAACATTAGATGTTTAGCGTGTTCTTTTCCCCTGTCTGCCCACATAATATCCAGATAATCCTGGTAATTTGCAGTGCCTTTATATCAGTGCTGTGACAGCAAGTGAACACAGCTACTGGAAGCAAAGCAGAACAGCTGCAAGCTCTTTCCAATGATAATCTCTGCTAACAAGCCACTGTGGGCTTTGGCTGATATTTCAGCAGTCCAGAGCTAAAGACAGCTGTTTGTCCTCACTTAGTGTTAGTGCATGCTTATTAGTTTCCCCAAAGATGATTTGAGCAGTAGCCCTGTGCCCCTGTTTTGTATAATAAGTACAACTTTTAAGGAAACCACGTTGAGGAATTATGTGTACTTACATTTTGCCAGTAATTGATGCTGCAATTAAAACCATATATGGCGTAAATCTGCTACATACATAGAATCAGAGGAATCTGCAGTACAAGAAGTCAAATACTATGGCAAGGGCTTTAGGAAAGCCAAGGAGTGTAGTAAGATAGCTGCAGGGTGTATGAACTGTTTCAGAATAGTATAATACTAAAATCATATCAGGAGGTCACTCTGATTCAAGATGTGGCTCTGTGGAGCAGGGCCACGGTGAGGAAAGCCAGGGCACATTTATACTGTGCATGCACTTGCTATCATTGTGGATTCTCAAAAGCAAATCCAGTGGACATTGAACCATATGAAATGGCCTATTTTTGTGGACACTAGCTACACTCTACAGAAAAGCAGGTTTTTTCCCTCTCCTTCTCCTTAGTTTTTTTTCTCCCTAAATGTTATTGGCGAAGTGCTAAAGTGGCTAATTTTGTGGGGTGGACAAAGTATAACTTAGAGTTATCTAAATTATTGAAAGGATGTTGTCCATGTTTTTACCTCTCAGGACAACAACTGATAGTTTGGAGGGCTCCAATACATCTTTTTTTTTTACACTACTTATTGAAGGTGCTTCTTTCTTATGTTAAAGTGTGCTAATGCATCAGTCTTACAGTAAGACACTTAACCTCTTTTATCTCCTGATAGTCACTGGNAAATGCTGGCTTAAATTTCCAGTGATCTTGGGTGCCTGAACTTAATACCTTGCAAAAGGTATGACTTTGTTGTTTTATTAAAAATGTATATACCAAGTACACAGTTCTTGTTGGTTCTTCAGTCTTTAGCTCAAGCCTTTAAAGTCTCTTGCAGAGACAAGCTGAAGATCAAGGCACCTCAGATAGGTAGTCATTTTTTATGGCTTTTTTACATGTGTTTCCTGTCATGACATGAAGTGTTGAAAGCATCTTATTCTACCTAAAGAGAGCCTTTTTGCAGTCATAAACAGTTTGGGGGCTGAACGAACCTATGGGACTAGCAGCTGAGAGACAGAGACACAGGAAAAGTGTGTAAGTTTGTGTATAGCTGCTCTTCAACTGATGCAAATCACCACATTGTCAGTGGAGCTGATAGAACAGCTGGAGAGGGCTGAGACAGTCTGATGATGGAGAAATTCCATTAGCAGTGAGCCCTGGCTCTTGGGCATGATGTCACCTGGGTAACCCTCCCTTGTTTGCTGCAGTCACAGAAACAATAGTGAAATGAAGCTAATAAAAGGACACAAACACATAGGAAGGAACAGAGCTTTGAAAAACTTGTAATAGTACAGCTTAGCAAAATTGGCTCAGAATAAATGTATTTTACTGTACTAGTGGGGCTACAGTGAGCATGGCCATATGGTTGCAGGTAGCCCAGGGTCTTCAGCAGTGATAGTCTGAGTGCTTCAGGATTTGGAACCCACAAATGAAATATGTCACAGCATTATTCCTGTTAGGATCAGGAGGTACAAGTACTGCCCAGTGTATCCAAGAGAAGGAATTCTGCCATAGTCTTTAAGCCTCATGTAGTCCATTAAACCTTCATATGCAAGTGATTGAGATGGCAACTCCAGCAACACTGAGAGATGATCAGCCCTTGGAGCAAGGATATGGCTTCATCACCTGCACTTTGCTATGCTTCTCAGTTCTGCAGGGATGTGGTTATCTCTTGGCTACCATATATGAAACATTAGATGTTTAGCGTGTTCTTTTCCCCTGTCTGCCCACATAATATCCAGATAATCCTGGTAATTTGCAGTGCCTTTATATCAGTGCTGTGACAGCAAGTGAACACAGCTACTGGAAGCAAAGCAGAACAGCTGCAAGCTCTTTCCAATGATAATCTCTGCTAACAAGCCACTGTGGGCTTTGGCTGATATTTCAGCAGTCCAGAGCTAAAGACAGCTGTTTGTCCTCACTTAGTGTTAGTGCATGCTTATTAGTTTCCCCAAAGATGATTTGAGCAGTAGCCCTGTGCCCCTGTTTTGTATAATAAGTACAACTTTTAAGGAAACCACGTTGAGGAATTATGTGTACTTACATTTTGCCAGTAATTGATGCTGCAATTAAAACCATATATGGCGTAAATCTGCTACATACATAATGCTATATTGCTCAGAGGAATCTGCAGTACAAGAAGTCAAATAGTATGGCGAGGGCTTTAGGAAAGCCAAGGAGTGTAGTAAGATAGCTGCAGGGTGTATGAACTGTTTCAGAATAGTATAATACTAAAATCATATCAGGAGGTCACTCTGATTCAAGATGTGGCTCTGTGGAGCAGGGCCACGGTGAGGAAAGCCAGGGCACATTTATACTGTGCATGCACTTGCTATCATTGTGGATTCTCAAAAGCAAATCCAGTGGACATTGAACCATATGAAATGGCCTATTTTTGTGGACACTAGCTACACTCTACAGAAAAGCAGGTTTTTTCCCTCTCCTTCTCCTTAGTTTTTTTTCTCCCTAAATGTTATTGGCGAAGTGCTAAAGTGGCTAATTTTGTGGGGTGGACAAAGTATAACTTAGAGTTATCTAAATTATTGAAAGGATGTTGTCCATGTTTTTACCTCTCAGGACAACAACTGATAGTTTGNATTATGTGTACTTACATTTTGCCAGTAATTGATGCTGCAATTAAAACCATATATGGCGTAAATCTGCTACATACATAATGCTATATTGCTCAGAGGAATCTGCAGTACAAGAAGTCAAATAGTATGGCGAGGGCTTTAGGAAAGCCAAGGAGTGTAGTAAGATAGCTGCAGGGTGTATGAACTGTTTCAGAATAGTATAATACTAAAATCATATCAGGAGGTCACTCTGATTCAAGATGTGGCTCTGTGGAGCAGGGCCACGGTGAGGAAAGCCAGGGCACATTTATACTGTGCATGCACTTGCTATCATTGTGGATTCTCAAAAGCAAATCCAGTGGACATTGAACCATATGAAATGGCCTATTTTTGTGGACGCTAGCTACACTCTGCAGAAAAGCAGGTTTATTCCCTCTCCTTCTCCTTAGTTTTTTTCTCTCTAAATGTTATTAGCGAAGTGCTAAAGTGGCTAATTTTGTGGGGTGGACAAAGTATAACTTAGAGTTATCTAAATTATTGAAAGGATGTTGTCCATGTTTTTACCTCTCAGGACAACAACTGATAGTTTGGAGGGCTCCAATACATCTTTTTTTTTTACACTACTTATTGAAGGTGCTTCTTTCTTATGTTAAAGTGTGCTAATGCATCAGTCTTACAGTAAGACACTTAACCTCTTTTATCTCCTGATAGTCACTGGCTACTATGTTACAGATTTTTGGCTGTTTTCAGGAGATGATAGGGACAGACCATCATACATCCTTAATCCCACACACAGTGTTATTAACGCTAGAGTTGCTGTCTTGTACTTGCCACTGTTGTTTTTTGGGAGGCTTTTCTTTGGTTGTTAAATGTGATACACAGCTGTACCAGCCTGAATGGGCAAGCCAGACATCATCTTGCTGCCTTCAATAGCTGCTTAGTTCATCTTGCTGTTTTTATAGATTCCTCTCAGGCCCTTCCTTAGCATCAGCTACTCTGTCAAATCAAGAACTTGTTCTGTGTTTATAATTGAATTAGCATTTGATAACTCTTCTGGACTTCTGTCATCCTAATCAGGTGTTGGATGTGCCTTGTTTCAGTTTGAAATGACATTTTAGATTTTGCTTGTTGCTTCCTCCAGGCTTTGAGGTGTTTCTTACCAGCTCCTGTATAGGCTTATTAGCATGCACAGCATTTTAAATTGGGCCATTTGAATAAACATCTCGTGGCCTGCTTTACTAATTCCTGACTGAAATAGGTCATGCCAGGCCATGCTAAACACCACGTTCTCCCAGTGCTTTGTAGATGCTATGTCCATGTTCATCATGCTCTGCCTACTCAACCCTGCTCCCAAATCCATTAAGGGGCATGGTGTTTTCTGGAAAGCCTTTGCTCTTCCAGGATGCCTGGAGAACCCTGGTCTCTTAGAGCTTGGCAACAAGCGAACAGATTATCCACTACGCTTTTGGACAGTGAACTCCTGCTGATGGGGACCTGCTCTCCTTTGCTTGGTTAGGTGCAGCTCCAGTCTTTGCTTTGATGTTTGCTTCTTGGTGTGTTTATCAGATAAGCAGGAGCAGAGTTGTGCATCACAGTTTTGCATGGATTGCTTAATATTCTTGGATCGTACCCATTGCTTACATCAACAGAATTTGCTAAGTCTGTGTATCTCTCCCCTCCTTTTTTTTTTTATCAAACTAGGCTTTCAGCCTAGAAATGAGCCAGGCAGGATACATGAGTTATCATCTGTTTGCCATTCCTTGTTCCAGGCAGCTAACACAATAATACAATTTAATCAAAAATAGTAAATCTACTTGCACCAGAGATGGAGTCATATCCTAACCAGTACTTTGCCAAAGAACTTGAGGTATTTGGGGGGGTATTTAGAACTCACTATGAAAACTGGCAAGAATAAAATAGCTTCAAAGTCTGGCTCCCAATGTTGGTATGTTTGGGTGTCCTTTCTGTGAACGCTGCTTTAATGAATAAAATGTCAATTAGCATAGTTTAGTTCACAGCTGCCAAATTCTCTTTTTAATGTACATTAATAAAAGCCAAAAGCAATTGTTCAGTGGGATGATGAGCACTGAACTGGTCCAGAGGATCTTAGGTTCTGTTTCCAGAATTGACACTGTGTCTTTGAGCAGTGTCTGTGGCTCTGATCCACAGTGTGCAATCCAAGTGAAGTTGGTAGAACATGTCACTTATCTTTTAGGTTAAGCAGCTGAATAGCTTTGCTGAGTTAGGCCTACAAGCCCACTGCAGAGTGAGGATGTAGTGATCCTTCCCTAATTCACCAGAGCTGTTCAGGATAAAACCACATATGCCTGGGAAAGTGGTGTGTGTAGCTGGCTCACAGTGCCAGCCCTGCACCTCCTTCCTTCTCTGTCAGCCCTAATCATGCTGTCAGTATCCAAGGCGATGGGTTAAATGGGCTGTTTCTGCTTGCTACATTTTTCTTTCATTTGCAATGACTCCTGTGAACTACCAAGTGTGAATGCTGTGAGAAAGGGAGCATCCTGCTGAGGAGGCTAAAAGAGTAATAGAAAATTCATCTGATTTCTATAATGTAATAACTAAGCAGTCTGGTTATCTCCTTGCTTCATCCCCTTCCATTGCTGATCTGTCTTCATGAGCTTCTTGTGGATTTTTTAATTTCTCCTCCAGTTTTATCTGTGTTTCAGTACTTGTGAGTTCTGGGTGGGTACAATTAAGGCAGCTGTTCAGTAAGGTTGGTCTGTCAGACATGTAGGAACATCTGCACAAAGTAGTTCCTTACAGTCTGACTTACCAAAATGACTGCTGAGCACCAGAGAGCTGCTTCTAAGTTGTGTCTATTTGTCTTGCAGCCCACAGGCACCTCAGCCACAGCCTCCAGAAACTCCCTGGGCAGATGAAGAAAATGTAGTTTATCACCTGACTGATGAGGACTTCGACAAGTTTATAAAAGATCATTCATCTGTGCTAGTGATGTTCCATGCACCATGTGAGTTTGTTTTCTATTCTGTACTTTGAGCCCAATGCCTGCTAACAAAATCAGTGATGATTTTCTGTGGAAGTTTCACAGAACTGTGAACTCGAAGTCCAGGCTTTTCTTGTTAGTGATGATTGTTAAGTACACAAGGCATGAAGTGTTTGTGAAGTTGCTGACTTGGTGTTTCAGACAGAGATGTACGTCTGGAAGCGGGACACTTTGTAGACCGAGTCAAAAACAATTGAAGAGTGTAATGATGCTTTAATAGTCTGAGGACTCATCACTTCACAGGATGATTTCCCATTTTCAGCTTCTCTTCAGTATTGTTTGCTTTCAAAGTAGAACTCTGGTTGAATAACTCGAGAACCATGAGCTCCTGAGTTCTTGTTCATGGCTGCTCATGTGTCATTTTGAGCATTTTCACTCCTCTGCTGCAGTTTCTCTGGCAATGTAAGGGATGATAGTCATTATATATTGTGCTGAACTATGCCAAAACTAGATCTAAGTTTAGAAAGTCCCCAGGACTTTTTAAAAGTAATGCAGAACTGGTGATGATACTTCTTACTGTTCTGCTGTGCATGCATTGGACTGATCTTTTTCATGACTTGAGGTTTTAGCCTGACCAAGAAAATGCAGTGGATTGCCTTCAGAAAGCTCTTCCAGCCACAGTGCCCTCTTGTTTGGTGTTGGTTGGAAGAGTGCATTAACCTCCCTGTTCACTGTGGATAGAACTTGTTTCAGCTACAAAGCTGATTCTGCCAATTGTTTGTGTCTGTGTTGGACAGTTCAGGCTTGAATCTGCTGTGCTAGGTGATGCACAGCTTCTGTCTCCTCTCGCTGCTGTGCTGGCAGTGGCACTTGGGTGAGATGTTTTATTTTCAAGGGCATAGATTTAAAGGTTAGGACTCTGGAGACAGACTGTGTGCTCACAGCTGAGGGTCTTGGCACCGAGGCTGAAATCCTGCTTCCCTTTAAGCCAGCAGGAGTTAGCTCCAAAATACCTTTTTTGAAGGTCTGCTCATAAGACTCATTTGAAAAACATACCATAATGAATTTCCTTTGCCTGATGAAATGTCTTAAGAATTTGATCTCCTGAAGCAGGTGACTTGACTGCTGTTTTGTCGCTGTGTTCACTGGATTATTTGTACTAATGAAAGTGGGACCGGAGATTAACGCCAGGTCTGAAAACCAAAACACAAGTAGCAGAACTGATGAAGCCTGGTTTGCTCAGGAGTTACCCTTCATTACCCAAATCCTTTCTTCCCCAGATTTCCATGCACCCCAGTGTGCAAGGAACAGCATGGGCTGCTGCTCCTTGGGAGCTGTATGCTTGCTGGTTTGGCTGAACAGCTGATGCCAAACAGAAATGTAACTCCTAAATTTCCCTCCTTTCCCTCTCTCTAGCCCTGGATCTCTGCATGTTTACAGAGATTTAGTAGTATGTATTTAAATGCTTTGCCTTTTTTAAAGTTTGTAAATGGGGGAAGGAGTCCAGTCAAGTATTTGGGAGGAGAAAGAGGGGGAAGAAATTGGCAGTTGGCCCTGCAAACCTTATTCCTTTAGGAAGCCAGATTAAAAATATATAAATGCATACAACTACAATCAGATTTTATAGTAAATTCAAGTTATTTATAAATCTGTCTGGGGTTCTGTTCAGTTTTTAGAGGAGTTTTAATATTTTATAGAACATATATAATACAGTTTTAGGAGTAATGATATTACATGACCTGTTTTAAGAGGAGAGGCACTTTCAGCTAGTTATGTGTTGTAATAGGGGGCATTCTGTACCAAGGTACAGCAGTGCTTTGGCAAACGCTGTTTTAAAACTAAATCAAATGCCTAAATTGGGCTGTTGTAATCTTCTGATAACATTTTCCAGCTGCTCATAATTGGGATAAAGAATATTCCTTGCCAGAGAAACTCCATTTTAAATGCAATTTGAATGTTTGGGTCATCTTATTTACATTCAGGTAGTAATGGAATGCCTACGTGCAGACTCCAGCTTGTACACGTGTAAAAGATGTGTGTTTGTCAGAATCCTCTCTGGGCATCCTCAGCAGCAACCTAATTAATGACAGACAACTATCAGAAACAGTTATCTCCAAGATTAAAAGCTCTTCTCTTAGCACTTCTTAAATATGTTGATGGAGTCACCTTATGAATATTAGGAGGTACATTACTCCAGTAAAAGAAGAGATAGGACCAGCAAACATCTTACTTGTTTTAACCTTGGTAGCTCAGGGTAAGAAAGTCTGGTGTTTTTTAAATTATGTATTAATAAAAAAAATGTTGAAACAGATGTACATACTTCTTTGTAACTAAGAATAAGCAAGGAGATTTCAGCACTGGTCTGGAATTAGCAAGTACTTAAAACCTTATGTCACCGTGCAGCATACACGTGACTGGGAGCTTTTCTTTTAGGGTTTGTCCCCAGCTGCAGCTCAGCCCCACACAGCCAGTTACTCCCTTGTGGTCGGATGGGGGAGAGAACCAGAATGGTAAAGGTGACAAAACTCACGGGTGACAAAACTAAAGGGAGTTTAATAAGTAAAGTAAAAGCCATGTACAGGCAAAACAAAACAAGGAATTTGTCAATTACTTTGCATTGACCAGCAGGTGTGTGACCATTCCCAGGACAGCAGGGCTCCTTCAAACATACTGGTGACTCAGGAAGACACATGCATCCCCGCACCCTTTCTTCTTCTTCCCCCAGCTCTTTATGCTGAGCATGACGCCATATGGTCTGGGATTTAGCCCTGTGGTCAGCTGGGCTCAGCTGTTCTGGCTGTGTCCCCTCTCAACTCCTTGTGCACCCTCAGCCTCCACACCCGCGGGATGGGATGAGGAGCAGAAAAGGCCTGGACTCTGTACATTGTGCTCAGCAATAACTTAAACATCCTGAATTATCAATGCTGTTTCCAGCACAAATCCAGATCATAGCTCCATGACAGATGCTATGAAGAAAAGGAACTCTGTCCCAGCCCAATCCAGCACACTATACATTCAGTCTTGTGTTCATGAGAAGCTGTTTTATTAGAGAATTATTTCAGTGATGCTTTAATTGCATATTCAGATGGCCAATGCATTAATGGAGCGTAGTATGAAAAGATGTGTGGGGAACTGGCAGCTTTTTATCTACCCCTGCTCCCCAAGTGCAGAAGATACAGCTGAACCAAACACATCCCAGGTGAACTGCACAATTAGGCACTGTGATGAATGTGGCCAATTGGGTCTCCATGCCTGGGGCTGCTAATGATCATCCCCGAGGACCACACTATAATTATTTACAATCAGTTGCACTTCCTGGCCCAAAGGCATCGCATCATTTTATGTTAAATGCTGCCTGGCATAACTAAGTTCAAGGAGAGCATCTACATGTGTTTTGAACACATCAGGAAAGTCTGCAGCATGCAACTTGCACCTCTTGCAATAAGAGACCTCATGCCTTTTGTGCAATAATTTATCACGGCCATTAAACAGAAGACGTGCTGCTTCAAGTCGTTGCTGCCTTCAGAAACATGGGTGAGTGTGGGTGGGCAGGATCACAGAATCGCAGAATATTCTGAGTTGGAAGGGACCCACAAGGATCATCGAGTCCAACTCTTAAACAGCACCACTGCCTCCCTGGCAGGAATCGAACCCCAGTCTCCTGTGTGAGCGGCAGGGACACTCACCACTGTACTAAAGTGGATTGAGTTCATCCTACTTTCGTTTCGTGGGGGACACGACACAGGATTTTTTACCTTCTGAAACTCCTTTGTAAAGCCTTTAAGAGGATGTTCAGTAAATCTGAATATTTAGCATAGGTCAACAGCGACCCAACCAGTCAGGCTCTGAAGATACTCTCCCTCCCCAGCCACCTTGGAAGGCTGTGCAGTGCTGTGCCCCTTACTTAAGCATTTCACTGAAATGTTGCAATTGCTGGTGGGGAGCTTAGTGCTATCCTGGATATATCCAGACTGGAGTCTTGCAGACATCTGAAGTGTTTTTTCAGTGTGGTGTTGTACCCCAAAACTGAATTCTCCTGCGCAACACTAAAGAACAAAGAAATGTTTCCCTCTCCCAAAGGATGTGGAGTTTTTGCTTGGATTGGTCATACTTGATAACACGAGGTAGCAGAGTTATCTTAGTGGACTTACTTCTGAGTCTGTAAGAGAGGATTTACTGCACCAACCAACACTGTTTCTGTACCACAGCATAACTAATGGCACCCAGACCACTTCTGGTGGGCTTTTGTTAGCAGTAAGAATAAAGTCTCTGTGTCTGTCTGTGCTTCTTAATATCTGTGCCTACAGCTGATCGATTTATTTAGATGCCCAAGATGACAGCTGGGTTCTGAATATCTCTAAATATGGGTTATGCTGCCAGTCAAGTGTTGTTCAGTGCTTTAGTGACATGAAGACTCACTGAGACTTAAAACGCTCCTGAGTCACTTGAGCACAAAAAAAGAGCCTTGTTTGTGTTTTCAGTTTCCCCATCAAGCTGTTTGCTGAGTCAAATGCAATTTTTAAAATAATTCTGTCCAAAATATTTGCCAAAATAGTGAGGGTTGCAGTCTTTCTGACTCCGTTTTGTGAAAGGAATAAACCCCACACACCTTTACTTTGCTACATTTTTCTCAGCATTTTCCTCCAAAGCATGTCTCTGTCACAAAATAAACCCAACCAAGTCACTGATAAGTCAATTCAAATGCTACTGAAAGGTGTTTAAAGTCAAGGATTGGAATTAAAGTCAGTTCAGAAATGGGTTCTAAAAGTGTCTGCTTTTCATGCACAGGAGTTACTTTTCATTATGTTTCGTTAACACAAGTGACATTGCTAACACTGTAAAACATTCCTGTTCCTGCAGTCTCATGCACAGTAATGTCCTGGCACCACCAGGAGCTGTAGCCTCCCTGAGTACCTTCAGCAAACACAGACCTGATCGGTCCCTCTTGCTAATTGGTGATCATAGTGAGTCACCTCTGATGTTTGCTTGGGGTTGCCTCGATCCCCTCTCACACCCCATCAGCCAGAGCAAATTTTGTGGTCCAGTACTGATGCCAGAGGTTGCCAACAGAGGAGAAAAAGGTGGTTTAGCTGGACTATTAGTGTGAGTATGCATACATTTTTTTTAAGGATTAAATTATTAAAATGTTTTTCCTGCAACGTTTCTGCCTTGTATGTGAGCTTAAATTCATGCTAAACCTGTGCTCTTGCCAGTCCTCTTCATACAGCTTCTTCAGAGGCTGCATGAGCTGATTACAGGACTTAAGGTTAGAAAAAATGTCAATATTCTTGCTAGTATATTGGAGCCATCATGGTTTTTCCTCCACTGATGAGGAAGAAAGGCAGGGAAAATGCATCCTAAAAGACCTTTGCTTACTTCTTTCCAATGGAAAGGAGTGCAAAAAAATCCTGAAATGATAAAGTGCACCATAGTTTTGATGTGTTGTTGAAATACCCATGTAATTCCTTTTCTATCCTCTGATATTTTCTCTCCTTTATAAACCAACCTCATAAATTATGCAGTTGGTGCTTTCCAAAGTCAGCTATTCAGCTGTGCGGAGTTTTAATTGCACAGGGAGTGGTTTTATCAATTTGGATTTGAAAAACAGCTTTTCACACCCTTCACTCCTTTCCTTCTCCCTCTAGTGCATTGAAACTCAAGGTTTGAAGCCACTTTGTGAACTCACTATTAAGAATTTGAACCAATTAGCCCAGTACAAGATGAAGGCTTCCAGCTTCTAACCAAGCAGTGGATTTGGGTCTCTCCCTGTGTTGGTTCCAGTGGCCTTGTGTTTGTTTCTTAGTGCTGCACTTGGTGAGATTAGAGTGTAGGAATGCATTGCTTGCTTTAAATATAAAGTATAGCGAACCCCAAATATGCCTACGAAATCAAACCTACTTTTTTCAACCCATGTTTTACAACTCTAAATAAATAAGGCTCCCTTTCAGACCTCTGCTGGGTCCTTATGAAAGCAAAGTACATGGCAGCAAGCACTAATTGGGATGTCTGTTGGCAGCATCAACTGAAAGGCCACAAGTTGAAAAGGCTGAAGAATAATCTGCTATGCAGCCTGGAAAAAAAATAACCTTTCTAGCACAGGTCAACAGTAGCCTCACATTGCCAGCCTGTGATAAAAACAGAAATTATTTATAAATAAACAAAGTTTTTCCATGCCAATTCATGATTCAATCAGGAACTTCATTTTTTAAAATGTCATCTATCACAGTTGCACAAGTACAGGTTAAAGGTTTGTAGGTTATCAAACATTAGGTAGTATTGAACATGGATGAAAATATCCTTTGGTTTTTATTTGTCCCTGTCACATCTGTGATTTTAAAAATAAAGTGTTGACTGTGTTCAGTGGCTATGTGGAGAGGTTTGGGCATCTGCCTTCAAATGTGAAGCCTCTGGGATAGAGATGAAGGGTAGGTATCTGGGAAGCTGTTCTTGTTAGACCTGTGCAGGTCTGGGTTACTGGAAGTTTGTCGTGTGTAAGGCAGGTGTATATTTGGAATCTTGTCAGATGCCATATCCTCATGATACAGGAGCATGTACGTCCATAGGGTGATACGCAGGGAAACATTTATGTGCCAAGGTGCTTGCTGTGGGATCAATCCTGGTCCTACTAGACCTTGTGAAAATGTTCTTCGTGCTTTAGAGTAACTGTAGAAAGGTTTAAGCAAGGCAAACTTTCTGGACTTGTGATGTAGGTCATAGGCAGTAGCTGTCTCTGGTGGGTTTCTTGGCGAGGCAGTACAGATGTCAGGATGGGCTGTTGCAGTGCCCTGATCACCGAAGAACTGAGTACATAGCTGTGTAAGGGCACTGGGATGATGTGTGTTGCCGTTCAAGAGCCTGGACAGATCAGAACAGATCTGCTCCAGTTTCAGAATCGCATTTCTTGACTCCCTGTGTCCCATAGGTTCCTAATTTTAACATTGAGGTAGTGTATTTTTCATGTGATGTATAATGAAATGCTTCCCTGTACAAGCATAAATTTCTGTTCATTGTATGTAAGTGCTTCTTGGCTGAATGTTCCTGGCAGGCATGTTCTTTGTGTAAACCAGTTAGAAATGGGTAATTCTTGGCTTCTGAACCTGCTTCCACTGGCTGTTGATTTCAGAGAGAGGAGGTCTGTGGCACTCCAGTTAGGTTCATCAGTATTTAAAAGCATCTAAGTCTACAACTGGATGTTTGATATTACATGTGTTTGAATATCTCAGAAAATCTTAGGCCTGTGAACAGTGCAATGACCTGCCTGTGCAGTGACCTACCTCATTAAATTAATTACATGAATGATTTTCAGGGAGATGTAATCACACATTAAAACAGAAGTTCTTGAAAATGCAGCAGACCAGGAAGATGAAGAACCTGACATGGATTTTTCCTTTAATGACAATCCTATTTGTGTGTCTCAAGGATTTAAAAGTAAAAATCAATATGGGGTTTTAGTGGTACTTACTATGAACAGGAATGTAAGGAGTATAAAAATCCTAATAAGTAGCTTGTGTAGTAAAACTTGATAGGATACCTAATTAAAAGGGTGAAGACAGAAACGACTGAGACTATTGTCGCTTTTGTTTTGGTCTTTTCATACTGGAGCACACACTTCATATGAGATTATTGTTTTTTGGAAGCAGTTTATGCTCTTTGAGCAGTATAAGGTCATAAAAAAGGATGATCCAGTGATAAAAGTGATAGCCTTGGCCTGGAGATGTAGAAGTTTAGTTCCTTGCCTTGCTTTGATTTGTACAGTCGTGACCCAAGTCACTAAATATTTGTCTCAGTTTGCAATCTGTGAAGTAGAGATAACATTTCACCTTGCATGGGAGTTTTATCTAGTGAGCCATGCCCAGGCTGTGCAAGCTGCTCCAGTATTGCAAGCATTGAGGTACAGAAGGCATATGAACATTGCAAAGTCTGATTAACAGGAAGGAGATAGGATTCTGCCTTTGGCATTCCCTGGCGTGTGGCAGACATCAGTTTTTTGACCCTCAAGTTTAGGAAACCCCATCTGCTGCTGGGTGATCACACAGCTCAGACAAGATTATCCCAGCTCGAGCTGATGAGTTGCAGCTTGGTTACACCAGGACTTGAAGGGAGGAGCCTTGACTTGTTCTGGTTGAGCTTCACAAGAGAGAGTGGCAATCCCAGGCTTTTGAGGTGTTTTGGGCTGCCCTGCCTTTGGCCTCAATCTTGGTTTGCTGTTCCGAGGACACGTTGTGTACGTTGAATAACTTACTTCGTAGCACTTGAGGGTATTGAGAACAGAATGCAGGGTAGTAAAGGAGGAAGGAAAGGAGCTGAACTGTAGATAGTTGGCTTTTGTGAAATTCGGGAGATTTGTTCAAAATGCATTGCTGTGTGCTAGCCTCCAATAGGGAGCAATTAGTTTCTCTATTAAAGAAGACATTTCAGAAGGCTATTCCAATCAGAAAAAAAAAATCATACTGTGAATGTGTGGCAGGTGGTGTGAAGGGAACATTAGTTTCTTTGGGGATTTGCTGCCTCATTTCTCACATCACTTTTGCCTTCCCTCTCTCCTAACAAGTCCTTACAGACTATTACGAAGGAGTAGCTATGGCTGCCAAAGAGCCAAGAGGCAGCTGAGAGGTGAGAGCTAAAGGGAGACTCTCCCCATTCTTTGGGGTTTTGTTATAGATTATTTAGGCGTTCAGAGTGGTCTTCTAGAGGACTTAAGTAATTTGAGCTATTAAAAGTCTGCATTTGAACATGTGAATTGGGGACTGTCCTGCAAGCTTGACCCCAGTGAACATATAAGCCCTTAATGCTCTTGTGGTGAGTTCTGCAGGAGTGAAGCATAACTTATTTTTATAGATTTACTTTGCTTGCCTCTAATGACGGGTTAACAGTAGGAATTAACTTAAAGAATTAAGCACCAGGTTTATTTTTTCTGAAATAAATTGATTTCCTTGCTTGGATAAGCTCAATATACAGTGCAGGGCTCTCATTTGGAAAGTGCCTTACAGTGTCTCTGCTACTTGAATCATTACCAGTCGAGTTTTCATTGTCAAGTTTATCTTCCTAAATACTTCATGGCTTCAATTTTTATTCTGTGAAAGGCAGAATAGAGAACTTATGTGAAGGGAAATAATGAACAGAGAAACCTACAGTGAAAGATTGCTCGCCTGTCTGTCTGCTCCTTGTGCCCTTTCAGATGGTGAGTTGGCAAGTGATGCTGTCTTTCTGAGTTGTTAATAAATGAATCCATTGCTTTGATACTGAGCATTGTGCTGATGGTGGAGCTGTCTGCTGGGGTCCTGACTGCTGGAGGTTGGCTGACCATCCCAGCACACTTCTCCTCAATAGGGGAATACATCTCAGTAACTACTTCTGCTCTGATTTTGGACAAAAAGTCTGGATTTTCCAGAGTATCTCTTCTTGATACTTGACTTTTACAGATACGTTCACAGTAATAGCCAATGTCACTATTGCTTTTAACCCCCTTGCCCTATTAAGCTTGAGTGCTTTGGGATGTACCTTTCTTAGGAAGATCTCCTTTCATGGCATCCATTTTGCTGATGTCTTATACAAATTGCATCTTAGGAAATAACTTGCTTGTTATGCTGTTTTTGTGAGCTGAACGTCTAAAGCTGTTTCATCTAAGCGCCGTTCTCTGGGATTTTCATTGCTAAATACAAAGCATAAAGTCTTCCATAGTGGGGTGAGAATGTGAGGGAAAGCAGTGCAGCTTCCCTCCCCACGGCCAAATTTATTTGTTCACCTGGCAATGGAGAAGATGTGTAATAATTCTGATTAAATTGAGAAGGAAACCTTCTGGTGGTATTTTTCATAAACTTTCAACAGTTTCACCTTAAGGCAACCATGCTGTTGTCTCTCTTTCACATTTCAATAGGGGAAGATTAATTTTCAACACCTACTCAGGGCCATGTTCCTCAGAGCTGGTGTAGGAAGTGTAATTCATATCTCCCAATGCCAGCTGATGCACCTTCCTTCACCTCTTTTCTCTCCCAGGAGGAATGGTAGGAGGCACCATCATCTCCCAACACTGATTTCTACCCGTTGCACCACATAGTCTTGACTAAGATGGTATGTACATGCAGTGCAATTTCCAGTAGCCATAAGCTGAAACCACATTTGGAATGAAAATAAGGAACTGTGTGATTTTTTTGTGGTTTTAGTTTATTTTACATGAAGATGATGATTAGCTTAAAGATTTTTCGTGGATGCATGGTGCACTCTGCGCTGTGTAGAGGGAGATACATTTTTTCAAAGACTGTTTCAGGAGTCCAGCTCAGCCAGGGTTCTGTGTCAGCTTAAAGGCAGAGAGTACACACTCTGAGGGTGAGAGGGAGCAGAAATCTCTCACCCTGCTTTACTCTTAGGAATCCCTGGGAGGTAGCAGCCTGTGGCTGAGGTTAGCCTTGGAGAATGTTCACCCTTGCCTCTGAGCTTTTACATCAGAAGAAGATATTCTCTAGTGTGACCAAAAATGAAGGCAGAAGCATGGGTTATGCAGTTCGCCAGAGCTGTTGTCTTTTAAATACGAGGGAGGTACCTGAGCCTTCACCCCCCAAGGTTTATTTTTGGCTGTGATGGTCCTTCAACCAGAGCTTTGAACACGGCACAGATGCAGTCAGGAGTTCCTGGAGAAAAGTTAAGCTCTCTTCTCAGTTTGATCTGATTTATGTAATGCAGTGATGCAACTCTCTTTTTAAAAAAATAAATAGTTTGAACTTGTACTGTAACTGTCTAAAGGTTTTATGGCTCTTCCGCTGAGCAGTTTCAGTGATGCTGGGAGGCAAACAGTTACTCCAGCGTGGAAGAGACGGGATGGTGTTTGGGGTGGGGCACTACCGCCCAGCAAGTCATAAGGATAGGAGAAGGGACGACAAGTTTGTAATCATTTTATGCCCCAACTTCACGCTGAGGAACTGGAAACAGGCAGGGACTTTTCTTCTGTGTGCCCATGCTGGGGTTGCATTTGTGCTGCTCATGCACGCACAGATTGTCTGCACTGTGAGGCTGTGGTGATGCCAGGGAGATGGTGATCATGGGGTGGAGAGACGCTGCACTGCTCTCCTGTCACTGGGATGAACTGAGCAGCCCACGCAGCCCAGGCGTTAGGCTGCGACAATTCATGACTGCAATAATCTGAAGCGCTTAAGTGTTTTCCTTCTAATTCTGTGTTTCTAGTTCCCCAGAGTCTTTTCCAGGCTGACCTTTCACAGGCTTTGTCTTTTGTAAAGCCGTAAAGCTGTTTGCTTGTCACTGATCCCTAAGCAATGTAATGCCTGGTCGAATCAAAACTGCCTGTAAAAGTACAGCAGGGAGGTGTAGGGCAGATCTGAATTTGTGTATGTGTGCACACATTTCTAGCTGTTGAAAATTTGAATTCAATATCATGTTAAAGATACTCCACTTAATCTTGTAAGAAAGCATCAAGTCTTGAAACATCATTTTCTCTTAGTGTCTGGAGTTTTACCTGGGTGGGCAATGCTGCTGGTGAGGAGATGGACAGTTTCGTGGGAGTAAGTACGCAGAGGGAAAAGGATGCACAAAAATTCCTTCAGCTCCTGATCCTTCATAAGGTGATTTGTTTTAATTTTTAATTTTTTGTTGTAAGCAGAAACATGGTGATCTGGGCATGGCCTGATGACTCTGACCATTAGGAGTATTAAGTTAACATGCAACCCACACAGTTGCAAATTCTTACCTGTGATTACAGGGAGAAACAGCTGCTTTTGTCATACTCTCTCCCTGCCAAATTTGGGGATGGTTTTCCATCAGATGTCTGCAATGCAGATGGCTAAATTATGCAAGGGAATCCGCAGCTGTTGTAGTTTATACTTTCCTACGCTGGTGAAGGAACTGTAAACTGCCTCATGTCAAACCTGAGAGCTACTCTTTTACATGATACATAAGAAGTCTTTGTGTGTTAAAAAATTCCATGGCAGAGGAGAATATATTTGTGTTCTTGCATAGATGATAAGAGGGCTGAGACTTCTCTGTGTCCTTGCCCTGGCTGCAAGGATTGTGTCTCCCCCACATCCACGTACATATTCTTGTTTTCCTGTCTACAGGTGTATGTTCAAAGCAAACAACAGGGCACACGTAAGAACTGGCTATTCTGTTTTGTTGAGAGATCACTGCTCCTCTGGGATTAAGAAAGAAGAAACCAAAGGTGTTATCCCCAGGTGTTAAATGTTTAAAGAGCAAAGGGGCATCTGAATGTTTTGAGGTTTTTTTCTTTCTTGAAAAATCTTCTGTGAGTGTAGTCTGAACTGCCAGTGGCCCATTTGCTGAAAGCAGGATGTGCTTTGTGCTTCAAATTTTTTTTCTCATCAGGCTAATGGAGGTATTTTTGGTATGCAGCTATAGATGAATGTAGAGCTGGCATGATACAATAAATAGCTGATACATGATTACAGTAGTCAGGAAGTCTGTTGATGACAGAAATGTAATGATTCTTTTAAATCTTTATTTGCAATTTAGTTTACCTCTGGGGTTCTTCATGTCAGAAATTGCTTCTTCAGAACTGCCTGGATGTTGTCTTTCATCTCTTGCTTGTCACGTACACTTCAGATCCACAGACAATGTTGTCTTGAAATGGGAGGACATGACCAAAAGCGTGGTGTTTATTTATATAGTTGTAACAACCTGAAAGAAGCAAACAGTGAATGACAGACAGACACAGAG
This sequence comes from Pitta sordida, assembly GCA_013390025.1. Classification (NCBI taxonomy): domain Eukaryota; kingdom Metazoa; phylum Chordata; class Aves; order Passeriformes; family Pittidae; genus Pitta; species Pitta sordida. The sequence goes on along the minus strand of WEKX01000957.1, from coordinate 309,615 downwards.
ATTTATATTCTTGGGACAGCACTAAGACAGCACATGCAGGAGCTTAGCTGGAGTTGCTTGACTGGTTCTCTGCCTGTCTTCTGCAGGCAAAAATTGGTTTTAACAGTGGAAATACGTACTTCCATGACTGCACTTCTGAAAATGTTTGGGGCAGCTGTGTATTGTGAGTCTTTACTGTGGTGCCAAACAGGCTGCTGTAAACAAATATAGATATTTACATTTGTTAACCTTTCCTTTGTCCACATGCTGCTCACACTTTCGCTTCAGCATCGCTCTCTCCACAGTTGGCCTTTGCCTCTGCACTTGCGTGTGATCACACTGTGCAAAGGACAAAGTGCTGAGCAAGTGTTGTCCTCTGCCCTGCAGTGGAATTTAGGGGAGTGACATGTCTGCACCAAGGTGCTGTGTGGGCCTTTGATTTCTGTTGTCTGGGGGTGCAGGTGAGCTGAGCTGTGTGACTGACTGCACCAAAGGAAGGAGCTGCTTATCTGCCTGGCTGTGCAGTGCAGATGAGAAGGTTGATTGTAAATAAACTGGGAAAGTAGAATTCTTTCTTCATTTGGATGTTTTTTAAAAATGGTTAGCAAGGGTGCATACCCGATGTCCTGGCATTGATTGTTGTTAAGCTCTGACATCTTTTTCCTGCCTTGTAACACTCCTCCTTTACACTTAATCCATGTGCTTTTTCTGTTTGAGCCTTGGCCCTTGCAGCCTGAGGCTCCTTTTGTGCAAGAGGAGCAAGGTGAGGTGTGGAGAAGTCAGAGGAATTGTCTAAAACTGTTCAACTGAGACAGACATTGAAATGGTTTCTCCTGTCAGATTGAGAGTAACTCTGACTTGCACCTCCAGGGCAGCTACTTGTCTTCTGTGAGAGAAGACTGATGCAGTGAGAGTCCTCTTGGATAAACACCTACAAGACCTTGGGTGTTCCCACCATCTGTGACCCCCCCGGAGGCTCTGAGGATGTCAGTGCTTGGAGTAGGCTTGGGGCAACCTGGTATTGACTATTGACTGCAACCTTTCCCTTCTCACCTGGGGCTGAATGAGTTGCTTCCCTTGCTTAATCTTTTAGTGTTAATGTCAGTGTACACTTAACACGACAGTGCATCTGCTAAAATCACATATATTACAGGTGCCCACTGCAGACCTGTGGGCTTTCTTCCCTGGCCCAGCAGCACACAGGAGCATCTGTGCTACGGGCCTGGAGGGTTGCTGTTATTTTCCCATTTGTTTTATGAACAGAAAACCTCTAAAACTAGAGGAGCTTAGCACAAGAGGGATGCAGCTGCTGCTGAACAACCTAATGTAGCAATCAAAGGAGAGGCAGTGACCTTGGAATTAATTTAAATAACTTTTTCATTGGCCTCGAAAATTCAGTGGCAATCTTCACAGGATTATTCAAAGATAGGATAAATAATCATACGAGAAATGAATAGGTGTGCAGTTTGTAGGTCTGACTTTTGATTTGTATCTCCCCTTTGCTGCAATGGTAGGTGGAAGCAGGCTGTAGCATGCAATAGCAAAATTCTCATGAGGACAGCCAGAGAAGCATCATTTATTGTCGGAGAAGCTCTTAAGATTTGTTGTCCCTCTTTCATGTTCAGTTTAATGTGGCGGCTGTTTTTCCAGGCTGATATACTGTGCTGTCCTCAGTCAGGGGTAGAACAAGCATTACATGAAAAGATTTGAAGACTTCAGTTTGCATTTAAGTGCCTTTTAAAGATTTGATGGTGCTTCCCCTTTATTTTAAGCATGAATGAGTTAGCTTTGTGGCAGTCAGTAGTGCTGTGTGTGTGTGCTGTTTGTGAAAGAACCCAGAAAAGTGAAACTTCATAGTCTGAATATCCTTATCCAGGATATTGCTTACATGAATTTCGGGTGCTTTGGGTATTTTTTTTATTTCCTGGGCAGAGTATACCTGGGTTGTTTTTTGGGTTTTTTTCCCCCTCTGCATACCTCTGTGAAAACACTGGGTGTTTAATGCCTTTGGTTGATCAGATCTAATTAATGATTGTGGAATGTAGTGTAGATTGTGTGTGTATCGTAGCTAGAGCACAGCATGAACCTTTTAGTGGCTGAAGGACACACTGAAGTTAGCCCTGCAGAAAAGAACTGTTGGGACAAATTTGAGCCAGCTAATTCAGAGAGGTTCCCAGGTATCTGAGCTGGGACTCAAGATACCCTTTGTTTAGAAGGAAGGAAGAGCAAAAAATAAATAAAGTTCCCTCTTCCTAAAAGGAGAAATAAATCAATTTGGGCAGGTGTCAAAGGGATCTGTCAGCCCCTTACACAAAGCCATATGCCTGCAAGTTTTCTGTGGGTTGCAAATAAATCATTTTGCCAGCCTCTTTTGTGCTCTTAACCAAGACAAACATTGCTGAGACAGTAACTTTTCCTCAGCCTTTTCCAGCTTCTTCCTGAATTCACCTCAGAAAATGTTGCATCAGGTTCCCATTGTGGTGGCACATGCTCACATCACTGTGTAAAACTAAAGCAAAGCTTTCTCCTCCAGCTGAGATCCCCTTGCTCTGCTGCTCCTACCAGGTTATTGCTTTGCTTAAAAGAGTAACATGGGTCTTTTTAATGCTGTGGTCACCATGCAGATGACTAAACAGTATGGACTGCAGCTGGTGTCTGAACTGGAGTTTGGTCTGGGATCAACCACTTGGGGTATTTGCACTAGTTCTCAGATAAGATTTGCAGTTTTTATTCAAACCTATCTGCCCTGTTCTATAAACATGCCTTGAAAGTGTTTTATGGTGTGGTGTTTGGAGCTCTGCTGAGGACCTTTTTTTTTTAAGTACAGTGGTAAGTGTCCCCATCTGGCATGTGGGAGACCCGGGTTCGATTCCCGCCAGGGAGACAGTGTTAAGAATTGGACTCGATGATCCTTGTGGGTCCCTTCCAACTCAGAATATTCTGTGACCCTGTTTGCTCTGGTGAAGTTACACCTCATTGCCCTATCACTTCTTGGCTGCTGACGCTCTTTGACTTGTGCTACATAAAACATGGTTGTCTGGTTGAGTTCAGGCTCAGGTTTGCATCTGCTGACATCAGCAGTCATCCCATGAGAGGGAAACAAAGCAGCACTGAGATTCGGAGTTCCTGGTTATTTTCTTTTAGACAAGGGTGTAAAAATAGCCCCAGCCCTGTTACCAATACACCTCAGAGACGGGTTTTGCTGGAGCTGCATTGAAACTCGTTTCTAGCCATATCTTCTGATACGACTTTCCAAGCTGGCTGCTGCTGGAAACAAGGAGAAGTGTGGCGAGGCATTGCATTGGGATCGCAGTGCACTGGGCAGGCGAGCAGCATCGGCCGTGCCAGGCATCTTGTTACAGCTCACTGCATCCCTGTCTGCAGGAGGAACTGGCCCTCGCCCTGCCCGAGTGCCTGTCTGGCCACTCACTCCGTCCCTGTGTGCTGTTCCTCCAGTGATCCTGGTCCCTTGACCCCGGGAGATGAGGAAAGACCTGTCACCAAGGCCCAGCATCTCACTTCTCGGCAGGAACCTCACCTGGTCCTGAAAGTTCAGCTCGCCTGGAAGCAGCAGCACTGGCTGAAAGCAGTTTAATTTACACCCAAATAGTTTATTTTAAGTCTGCTTTTCTCGCTCATGCATTCATTCTACTTTATTGTGATGTCAGCACTTAGCAGTGAAGTAATGGCAAATCTCTGGAGAACTTTGCAGAATCAAGAAAGCAGCATTATCTCGGTTTTACAGACCCTGCTTATGTTGGGAACATATGTGGTGGTGTAATTACACTGATGTGATTAAATCAGTGCAAATCCTTGCTGAGGGGACATGCTGCACCGCTCTAAAATGGGGCTTATTATCAGTGCAGTTAAATTCAAATTACATTACTCTGTTAAGCTGTGCTAGTGTAAGCCTCTGCTGAAAGTCACAAAGTCACGTGAGGAGCTGTTATTTCTTTTTAAAGCAGATAAAGATTTGGGAACTGAAATGGGTGAGGTTGTGCCTTGCCCAAGAACATGCCAGAAGCAATGGACTTGACAAATGTTTATATTACTTTCTGTAAGGAAAGAAATATGGGTGTGAAATTAGGGGATTTATTATTATTTTTAATAGATTACATTATTTGTTTAAACTATTGTGGCCATTTTGGAAAAGACCCTAAATCATACTTAGGCTTTACAAATGAATTAAGTAAAATGCATACAGAATTCTAGTAAATGTCTACCACGTGGGTTTGGATTTTGATAATGGCTAGATGGGTCAATGAATAACCATAGCATATACAACTTAATTGGATTTTTTTCTTTTTGGCAGGGTGTGGACACTGTAAGAAAATGAAGCCAGAATATGAGCAGGCTGCAGAGTTTCTCCATGTAGCCAGTGATGTAAGCTAATTTCCTTTATTACATCCTTCAAATAATCGGTAATAAATAACTGGAGTAATAAAAGTGACTTCTCTCCCTACAACAAATTCAGCTGTTCTCATCCTCCCACAGGACCTTTCAAAATGTGCTTCCAAAGTACAGTCTCATCGCTAATGCATGAACCCTGCCAAAGTCTGAGAAAGAACATTCTGTCTTGAACGAAAACAAAATCGAAAAATGTTTATGTATTCTGCTGTAGGTCTTATACATAATATGAACAAATCCAAAAATGCATTTTTCCCCCTTACTTAAAGGCATTGAATGCGAAGAAACATAGACTTTTATTTATTAATTACATTGTGAAAAAACCAAAAGGGGTTCATCCCTCTTTCAAATACCCCATTTTTATGGTTGCATCACTCCATTAGCTTCATCTTAAGTATTCCATCAGCATGGCTGGAGAAGAGAGATTCAATAATACAAGTATCTGTGTTATTGATTCAGTCTCATGCTGTTTTTGCCATGCAACAGGAGAAGCAGAATTAGTCTCTTCCATTTAAGCATCTTCGACGGAGACATCTGGAGTCCCTTTGTAGTTGTTGGGGAAGGAGGAGATGAGCAAAACAAAGATCCGATGAATCACACTCTTCAAGTGCCTGTTCTCCTTTGACTCTAAAGGTGGTGCACGCAAAGATGCCCACAAGTTAGAGAAAGGTGAATTTGCCTTGAAGTAAACTTCTCTTTGCTTGTTTCTTCTGGGAGAAATTTGAATTTGTGGGAGGAAATGCCAATACTGGGAACAGCTCTTAGGCATTGTAAAGTGAATTACGTATATACAGAGAATCCTGTCAGAAATGGGAGGAGGAAAACGGGTAACGCAGGTTACATTTAGACTATAGTATGTCCCTTTCTGGTTTTGCATCAGTCCTCTATGTCTTTCTGTCTGTGCTGAGTCACAGAATAACAGAATCAGTCAGGTTGGAAAAGACCCCCCCAACCTATGACCAAACACCACCATGTCAACTAGACCATGGCACCAACTACCACATTCAGTGCTTCCTTACACCTCCAGGGACAGGGACTCCATCACCTCCCTGGGCAGCCCATTCCAATGTCTAAACATCCTTTCTGTGAAAAAATTCTTCCTAATGTCCAACCTAAACCTCCCCTGGCACAGTTTAAGACTATGTCCTCTCATCCTAGAAGCAGCAAAGGCGCCCAGATCATCAGGGATTACTCCCAAGCTGTGTCCTGTCACAGGAGTGTGTGTATGTGGCTGGGATTTACAGTTCTCTGTAAGTCTGTAAAATCTCTGTTTTAGAGTCCAGGTGTCCTTGCAGCAGTCGATGCTACCGTCAACAAGGCACTGGCAGAAAGATACCACATCTCAGGGTTTCCTACTTTGAAGTATTTTAAGGATGGAGAGGAGAAATACACTCTGCCACACCTCAGAACAAAGAAGAAGATCATTGAATGGCTGCAAAAGTAAGTTATGAGGGGTTTGAAATGGTATTCAGGTTCCTGGTTAGTTACTCCTACAGACTGCTTTTGTGAGGAGCTAAGCCAAAGTTCATCCACTGCCTAAATCCCTTGCTAACACAACTAAACTGAATTCTAGTATTAAAACCCATATAAACATGTATATTAATGTGTGGGGGTTTTCATAGTTGTCCAGGTATTTCTTTCAGAGATGCCTCAAATCCCTCACCAGAGAAGGAATAGCAATGGCTCTGAAAAATAAACAGAACATTTGTTGTTCCCTCTTCATACAGAGCAGCAGATTTCACTGTTAGTAACTGAACTTCTACAGTCGTACTTTTTTCCCCCCCAGCATTTCAGAGCCAGTGCCTAAATTCCATCTATGTGGGGCTGAAGGAAAGCCAGTGAGATCAACAAAACCATTGCCTTTTCTTGCACTAACCGTCTCTTGGGTGGTGTGCTGAAGGATGCAGAATTAAGTTTGATATGAAAATTGCAACAGTAATTTCATTTTAAAGTAAATTGTTGGTACAATTCTGTCTTTAAGTATGCATTATGTATGCATATATGTGAAAGTATGCATCTACATTTATATAAAATATGCATTTTCTTCAGGTACTGTAAGCCTAATGTATTTTCTGCATTATTCAAGGGGGGAAAAAACCTGCCAGAGTTTTGTGAAGTTTTTAAATCATTTCACTGTTACATGCAGTTGGCGTGAGCATTATAATATTAATTTTCCCCCTCTTGTTTAGTGGGGGAGGAGGTTGTGTGAGGTTTTCTGGTTTGTGTTTTTATTCTTTCTACACTACATCTCTGACTGTTTCAAATCAGATAATAGATATGGTCTGGCAGCAGCTTTGTAGCATGTTGAGAAGCTTTATCTGTATTTTACATTTAGACACAGTACTCCCTTCGCCTCCCTGCACACACAGGCTCCAGACTGCTGTATCCATATTGGATGTTAAGTCACTGTCCTCGTTTCACCAGTTTGCTCGAGTGTTTTGAGCTCTGCATCATTTATATTTAGTTAAACAGTCAAGTTGGCACTGCCTGCACGTACTTTTGTCTGCAGCCTCAGGTAGTCAGCAACACAGGTGAAACCCAGACAGCTTGTCTCCTGCCCCTGACTCGTGGATGTTCTCCCAGCTGTTTTCTCACCAGGCACAGAATTGTCACAGCTGCACTGAGGCTGCTGGAAATAGGGGTGGATGTGGGTGCTGGCTGGAGGTTGAAGTACAGCTTATGTAAGCCTTGCCCAGTGGGTGGTCCAGTCGCAGCCATGTGGGTTTTGGCTCTGGTTCCTCTCTGGTGACTCTGGTGCTGCCACACCAGGTTGTTACCAGTAGCTGGGTAGATGTTTCAGGTCAGCGTGGAAAGGGTTGTGTGACAATAAGCCACCCCTCTGTAACTGTAATCAGTGGTAGCTCACACCGACTGTGTTCATGTGGAAATTCAGACCACCTGTCCTAATTCTTTCTTTAACAACTGGCAAATCAGTGTTGGAAGAAATATGATGGATGTCCACCAAGTGACCTTGAGTAGGACTTTAAATATTGAAGTTTTCTCCACTTGGTTTTTATGTACCTGATACAACTTAAAATGGTGTCATTCAAAGTGACAGGAAAGTCTGAAAAGTTAATTTATTACCAAGGCGACATATGCAGGTCTTTATACCGTGGCACCATTCTGATGATTTTATGTAAGTAATCACTGTTTAAGATACAGCAGGAATGAATTTAATGAGTCTCAGAGAAGTCTGTGAGCTGGTGAATAGCAGTTTTGTCAGAGGCGCTCTAGGTGTGCAGGATTGCTCTGATCTAGACAGTATGTGCAGTCATAATTGAAACCTGACATTCTTTTTATCAAGGTAAAATATTCCAGTTCAGTCACCCCCAGTCTTCCAAGTGGAACGATGCTGATTATTGCATCCTGGCTTTAATACCTGAATTCAAGAGAAGGTCATGAAATTCTTTATAGAAGTTTGCATGGTAGTGATAAAAAGTACAAAAAGGATGTTTGAATGGAAAATGCTGTTCTATATCTGTTGCCTTTTGATTCCACTTGCTTGCTGTTCTCAATTTATGCCTATGGATGACAGAGTGATACAAGAGCTATATTTTTTTCACTCAGATATTAGTTGCACTGTAGGAAGTCTTGATTTTGCATTTCTACTTATATGCTTGAGTACCATCACTTAAATTATATTTTATTGAGTTCCAGAAATTAACTTGCATCTTTTTTAGTGTTACCTGGTGTTGGAAATATCAAATATGTTTTTCTACTGCACAGGAACCCTGAAGGATTTTTCAACCTTGGTTCCCTCATGGTTGTTATGACCAGGACGATGCTCCCCCCTTGCCTGCTTCCGGAAAGATTTTCAAACTGGTCTCCTTGTCTTTCTTTTCTAGTCCTGAAGCACCACCTCCACCTGAGCCTGCATGGGAAGAAAAACAGACTAGTGTTGTCCACCTTGCTGGAGAAGACTTCAGGGAGTCCTTGAAGAAGAAGAAGCACACCCTTGTCATGTTCTATGCACCATGTGAGTAAATAGCTCTCTATGTGGATGAGTTTTATGAGCCCTACAGTTTATGAAATCTTGAATTAATTCCCTTGCTGTCCCCAGACCTCTAAGGATAAAGACCTGATTCTGAATATAAGTGCATGAGAGCATCATGGGCATCACCATTTGTGTCTTTATAAATGGAAACAAAATAGTATATAGTGTTTTTTTAAAGGGTTATTGCGTTAATGCAGACACCAAAGCAGGCAGCAGTGCAACAACAAAACAGATCTATTTTCTGCTGCTGCATTTTATGGTCCATATAACAAAATGTGTTCCTTTATAGTATCACAATGGACATGGAGAGCCTGACTCATTAGTGCAGCACTTCAGTAGTGAAATCAATACAGTAATGTGGGAGGAATCAGTCCACAGAGGCTAAGAACAAATTTTGGTGGAATAAATTTTGTCTGTAATAAATCTACATTTAAGTCTCCCCTGGGACTATGGGCATAGCTTCCTTCTCTTAGATTGTTTTGCGTGCATCACACACACACTTTATTTTTGAAGCTCCTGAGAATATTTCTGGAGAAGCTTTTGAATCAGGCCCTTTTTAAATAAGGTGAATGGGAGGGATCTCTTCTGTTTTCCTGTGCTATCCCAGAGACAGGCAGACTAATACAAGTTACTTATTTTTGAGGAGTTTATCAAAGGGAGAAGATAATCCAGGTAGATAGTATGAACTTGCCTTTATAGCTCCCTGTCCCAGCCCCCTGATGCAAAAAAAAAGTCTTGCCTATCACATGGCCAGCAATTAATGGATAACTTAGACAAACAGTTACTAACTTGTTCCCATTAAACTGAAGGTAGTTTCCATAAAGAGAGAAAAAGGTCCTTAATGTTTAATCAGGCAGCCCCTTATTTTGCTTTTCTCTTAGAGAATTAAACATTAATGCTTTGGGGCTCCCGTGAAGGGATGTGGGAGAAAGGAGGGGTGAAATTCAGAAGGGAGATTTCTGGAAAGTTGCAAAAGAAAAGGAAGGGGATGTAATCCCTTCTCAACTCCAGTTCCCACCACCTATTGACTAAAAATTGCCTATGTGCCAGGAATTTCTGCTTCATGGACCTCAGCTGGTTAAGAGCAAGTTGTAATTTTAAAATGAAATGATTGCATACGAAATGGTAAGATTTAGGAGTTCACTGTCTCTTGAGTTCTTTTTATCCGATCAGTGACTTTCTGTGGAAGAGAGATTTATTTCCCTTTTGGTTTTTAGCTGCATCTTTTCAAGACATTTAAATTCTTGGTCTTTTTTAAGGCCGTGTTTAAAACAGAGACACTATGTGCAATGAGTATGTAGCTCCCAGGGTTGAAAGCCTGAGGCACCTTGTCTGATGGGCTAATTGTTTGCAGTTTGATTTCTACCCTTGCTGCAGAAGAGGTGAGTAAAGATCAGCCTGGCCCATGCAAGCCAGCGAGGCTTGCATGACGTAAAACTGTTGGGTCCTTTGAGGCTGCCCTTCAGACACATTTTTACACTGTTTTTGACACAGTGCTGCATGAGACCACCTGTATATAAGACAGAGAGATGTTAACTGGAACCACTTCTGGCCTTTCCGTGACTCCTAAGACAGTCAGTGTTGCTGTTGTGGTGTCAGTATGTGGGTCATGTGCAGTTTCTGGTTTGTTGGATTTGTTCCCTCTAAAAGTGGAAGTGTCTGTGAGCAAAGCAGAAAGTGGGTACACACAGGGAGTGCAAGGAGCCTGCCCTTTGTTGGGTGCAGAGAAAAGCAGCAGATGAATATTTTAAATCTCTGGTTCCTGTGAAATAATCATTTATGAACTAGAAGGGTACAAACCATTCTATTTTTTCAGTTTCTCGGTAGTGATAATGTGCTTCCTGCTAAATTTGATAGATTAGCTTTTGTTTACCATTTTCTCAATTTTGAGACCTCTTGGAGCTTAGATTGCCAATTAGTCTTAACTTGCTTCTTTTAGTGCTAAAGGAACACTGCTAAAATTGCAAGGCCCCATTATCTCAAATAATTTTCTTTTTCTATTCAGATTTATATCTTAGGTCAGGGCAGACTCACAGTATGCTACTCCATTCACTTGTGACTCTGTGGCAGTATTTGTTACACTTACACATATGCTGAGATATTTTAAGATGGGGGGTGTGTGTATACATGCATATATAAAGTATGTTTATATATAAATATTTATGCTAAGAAATGTATCTCTCATCTGTCATTAGAATTTAAAGCAGAAAGTTGCATATTCTGACCTTTGTCAAGCTTTCGGCTAGAGTGACAAACCTTTAGGCGAAGGTCACAGATATATATTTTAGATGCAAATTAAAGTGAGATCTGGCTTTTCAGTGGCAGCTTCCAGTCCAATGACTTAATATGTGTAGGAGACCCATCAGTCTGCTGCAGTGCCGATAACTCTGGACTGAGCTGAGCAGTGCTTTAATGGTACTGAACTGTGCTTCACAGTGATTTAGTTCTGGAAGAGAAAACTGCTACATCCACATGGAAAAGTTAGGAAACTCATTACTCCATCACCCTGAATATGGGTGGAGTGTAAAGGTTATTCCTGGTGCCTGTGGAATATTTTAAGGACTGAGAATCAGAATCAGAACTCTTGAAATTATTGGGGGGGGAAACAAGTCCACTCCTGTGGACTTGACACCCACAGAGAATTCTGCTCTTGATTTCACATTCCCATTTCTCTGGTGGCATCCGTGTGTTCTATAATGACTGATTTGGGGCAGGACAAGCAGCAGGGGCAGGTCCCCCATACTGACCTGGGACAAAAGTCACAGCTGTAGAAAACCACATGCTAATTATGCCAATAACAGCCCTGGGCCTGATCTTCATCTGCATATCCATTGGGTACATCTGTACCATGCCAGGCTTGGGCTGTGGGCTGCCACCTGTTAGAGCTACTCAGGGCTAGGACTCGAAGCAGACAGCTGGCATCTGTGCTGCACAGCACCTGGGCCAGCATTTCTCTGGACCCTTGTGGGTCTCTTGTGATCCTAAGATGTAATTGTCATCCTCTTACTTACCTTTGAGTTCAAAATGCCTAAAAAAAAGAGGAGGACAGTGATACCATCTGTAAATTTGAAGCATGAAGCCACAGGTGTATGTTGTGTCCTGGGGAACACTGTGAGGAATTTGAGGAGTATTTGAAAGCAATAGGTTTGCTGCACCAGCATTTGAGAGGCATTTGGGGAAGGTTTATGGGATATACATCTGTATTCTTTCCATGGACCAGCTCTTAGAGGTACCGCATACCATCCAGTCCAGGTTTCCTTTTGCAATGGTTTGGCTTTGTCCACAAACAGGGAGAGGAGACAGCTGGTCTGAGTATGGTTTGGTGTGCACAGACAGCCTGGCAATGGATGGTCAGGATCTGGGGGGCTATGAACCATATTGGGAAGTGACCTAAATGGCCAAGAACATATCCAGCCTAGTTACACTGCGATGCTGAGCCCTCCACAGCCAGAAGTGCAGTAGGTACATCTCTATGCTCTACATACAGGGCTTGTTTCAAGACTTGTAGCATTAAAGCCTGTAGTCCTGGGCCAACAGGTTTGCCTCAGTACCTCTTCTGGGATCAGTGCCCTGACTTTGCTTTCTTCACTGTTCATACAGCCTATTTGAAAGTGTTTTATCTGCATTTTTACTTTCACGTGCTCTTTCCAGTCCGTTATCCCAGATAATTGAGATTTGACTTTGTCAATGTATTAAATTTTAACCTTCTACTGCTATAGCACTGAAAGCTGTGCAAAATAGAAGCAGTTGGTTGTGATTAGTTGTCAGAATCACAAAGGGTAACAAAGTTCCAGTAAATAACATGTCTGTGCAGTTGGAGATGTTTTTGCTGCATTACTCGAACTGAAATTAAGGGCAGAAAAAAGAGTGATTGAAGCTAGGTGAGCATTTTTACATGAGCTGGGGAAATGCAGATAGTTCTTTGTCAGTGTACTGTGTTTGGGGGTTGGTTTTGTTTTGTTGATTTTGGTTTGAGTTATTTCCCCCCTTCATACCAACTTCTGCTTTTCTCTAATTAGGAAACACTTAATAACATCCCTTAGTGATTCTTGCACAGAAATAGAAGATGTCAACTTGTGAGTTATAAGAATGAGAGACCAACACATGAAAATATATTTGTGTCATTTTTTGGTTGAGATTGCTTCTTCCAAAGAGATTACAAATAAATAAACTGTGTCGGAAAGGAATTACATAATAGACCAATCATTAATGAGTCCAAATGATGGGGGAAAGCATCCCATTTTTAGGTTAGTCACTTTTAGTGGAAGAACTCATCACTGAGCAGATTCATTCAGTCTCTGCTTTTGTCAAAACACAATAAGCATTTTTAAAAAATAAAGATTTTCTGCAGCAATGATAGGCAGTGGGGGGAAAGTGCTCCCTTTAAGTGGTTCATAAGGGTGGCAGTTGCCCATGTTACTAACTTGCCAAATGGCCTCAATCTGTGGGACTCAACAGGATTTGCAGAATGGGTATTTTTAATAAATACTTTGCTGGGAGCTGGTTTCCGATTCTGTGTTCAGCAGAGAAACTTTCACTTCACTGGAAATTATTTTTGTCAGCTGGAAAAGGTTATTTGCTGGTGAAGCTTGACCCACAGGGGTTACCCAGAGAACACCCGGAAATAAACCATCCTAAGGATGATTTTAATGAGGTATTTTTATGTTGAGCAAGTGTCCATATGCTGTAAGGGATGTGCAATTAAAAGGCATCAGCCTCCTTGGCTCTTCACTTAAACTTTTTTGTTGGGTTTTTCCTTCAGGCCTGGAAGAAACGAATGAAGGTGCCTAAACTGTGTTGCACCTGATAAAATCCCAGAAGACTTTGGGATGGTGTTTGAGCCATTACCAGTCAGTGTGTTGTTCTGAGCTGTTTGTAGGAGATGGTACCTGGATATCATTCTTATGTGAACCAAAGACAGTCAAGCAAGACTGTTGCCACTTTGCTGTCTGATAGGTAATGTCTTGGCCATCAGTAAGAAGTGAGAAATCAGATAGGGATTTCTCCCACCATAAGAAATCGGATAGGGATCTGACCAAGTCAGTCCTGCCCATCCCTGTGTGTTTCATTAGCACTGCATAAAATGTTGAGAGCTAAGGGAAACCTGCATTAGTTTTACCCACAGACTTTGTTCAAAATATTCATCATTCAGTATCCTGGTGTACTTCTTCTCTGTCTTTTTACAAGAAAAACTGCTTGTTTCTTCTGTCCAAGTTACACATCAAGGGGTATGCAATGACAAAAAGCATTTAATTGAGAGAGTCCCTGCCAGAGTGGCTTGTGTGCCAGTGTGCACAGAGGGTGCACAGAGGGTGCACATGGTGTTGTGGTTATTAATGCTGGCAGCCGGGAGGCCCAGTGTGCTCCTCCAGCCCTGAAACCCAAGCTGTCATCAAAAAACTGTTCTGAAGGAAGCAGTGATGTTTCCTTTTCATCCTTCCTATTTTTAAAGCACGCTCAGACAATGCTAATTGTACATATTAGCAGTTTTATTACATATTNGGGGTATGCAATGACAAAAAGCATTTAATTGAGAGAGTCCCTGCCAGAGTGGCTTGTGTGCCAGTGTGCACAGAGGGTGCACAGAGGGTGCACATGGTGTTGTGGTTATTAATGCTGGCAGCCGGGAGGCCCAGTGTGCTCCTCCAGCCCTGAAACCCAAGCTGTCATCAAAAAACTGTTCTGAAGGAAGCAGTGATGTTTCCTTTTCATCCTTCCTATTTTTAAAGCACGCTCAGACAATGCTAATTGTACATATCTCAGCCATATCTTTGCACAGGAAGCTTTGGTGAGATAATGCAGTGTTTTGGCTAAGCTGGGCTCATGTCACAAAACATGACAAATCTGACTGGCTGTGAGCATCAGCCTGTGGCTGCTGGGCCTGAGATGGGCGGTCTGTGTCTCTGCTGGGTCACTGAGCAGACCTGGATGGCATAGTTGTGTGTGAAGTGTGCACAGAGGGGGAGAACGTACTCGACATTTGAGTTAATGAGTCCAGATGTGCAGAGCAAAGCAGCAGCACAGCTGAATTCAGTGTCTCGCAATGGCCTCGGACTGGCTCCCACCAAGAGGTTTTCCTGTCGCTTGCAAGCACATCTTGTTAAGTTTTCATTAGCAGGCTGTATCAAAGAGCCTGAACAAAATGTGTGTGTTTTTAAATGAAGCTTAAGCTATCAAAAAATTATTAAAAACATGCTGAATGGAAGGAATCCCTTTCGAGGCAAAAATCCTTGCAGGAAGGATTTTCTGGTTGTTGGTTGAGGCAGAGGCGAGGTCTGAACCCTCTGATAATGAGGCTTTAAATCCTGTGTGGGATGGCACTGCAGAATTTTGATATGTTAGCTCTGCCACTAACCGCTTTCTCTCCCGCATTAGTGGTGCTTTTGCTACAGGCATTAGTGAGGTGGGCTCCTGTCGGTGTAAATAATGCTGATGTCACAGAGCCCCTTAACAGGCTTTGATAAAGGATGAATTTATAGAGTGATCTCTGCAATCAGGCTGGCAGAACTGCTCTTAACTCCCAGCGTTTGTGTCGAGGACAACGATTAGCACCGAGAGAACAGTTTAAACTGCTCTCAGTGCAGAAGTTGAGGCACTTCCCCAGTCTGCGTAGCTGTGATGGAAGTGCTCAGAGATGGCAGTCATGGAGCTGTGTCATTAAACTAAAATGTTTCTGGGTGATCCAGCTCCTCTTGTAACCCTAAAATGTTACAGCTGCTTGACTTGGTATGCAGAATATTACCTGTATATGAACAGGTCAGGCTTGTAAGAAGGGAGGAGGAGGGAAGTCCTTGTCCCGTGAAATTCCATCATCACAGACACAGCTGTGTCCGTGCAATGTCTCACAAAGTCTGTCTGGGTACATCAGGAAACATTTGACTATGAATATGACACCCTCCCTTATGCACTGTCATGAAACCCATTTCCAATAAGACAGATACTTTTTCTGGTGATGTGTTTCATTACAGGGGCTACTTTTGGCTCTCCATTAGGGCAGATGAAATTCCACAGTGCTCTGCCGACTGCTCCTCACCCAGCTGTGTATATTCTGCTACCAGTTGTTCCCACTGGCATGTTAGATGGCAAAATTATTTCCTTTTCTCTTTAAGGTTGTGTGTGGTTAACCAAGGCTGATGCTGACTTGATTAACTGCTGTTACCAGCTTTATTTGAGCTGCACAGGCCAGTGACACCATGGAGAGTGCAGGTCTGCTGGAACCGATGCTCAACTTTATTCTGGGTGTAACTGTTGCTCTTTAACCCTTTCTGTCCGCAGGTGATTTGCTGTATAGCTTTCCATATTAAAGGATTGCTTGAAGTGCTGTCATGTCGTTTGTAATTCACTGCAATCTGTCATATCCTTGCTTTTTGTAGTGCGTAAAACAGTCCTGGAGTTTTGTGCTGTCTTTTTCCTCTCACTTTGCAATTTGGCCTGTTCTGATGACTTTGTTGCTGCTGTTGCTATTGCTCATGTCTAAGGCTGTGGTTTCCAAAGACTTGGGTTCCATATCCCTTGTCTTATCTGTATGCCTCCAAAATGCTACAAAATAAGAGTTCAGATAGCTCAGAAAAAAACAACAAAACCCACCAGCAGGCTGTGAAATTGGTAATAGATTGGCCGTTGTAAAGAGTAGCAAGATAAGCCATGTTTGACCCGATGCTTAACTGAAAACTTCATAACCTTTTAAAAATCAAAGGACAAATCCTCCTCTTTCAATTACTAATATTTTGTGCCTTGGAAGTATGTATTATTAAGCTATGTTGTCAGGTCGTGTCATAAAATGAGCTTTGGCTCCAGATATTCAATTAAAATGCCCTCCAGTTCTCTACTGGTAGAACAAGAGCGAATTAACCTTTCAGTAGCATCTCCCAGTGCCTTTCTCAAATCTGCCTGTGGATTCAATAACTTCTGTAGCCACACAAATTGCATGGGTTTAAGCAGTATACCCATTTTCAGCTTTTATCTGTGCAATTACTGTCTGTGGCCTGTCTTTCCTTGATTGACCAAGTAAAATTCTTGTTTTAATTCTAGTTAATCGCTTGGAACTCTTGAAGTGGAAACAGGCTTTGCTTTACTCTGCGGTCTACAAGCTCCTGGGTTTGCTTTGATAGCTGTGCAACGTGCTGCTTTCACTTGCTTAGAATTGCAGTCATTTAAAAACCAATAACGGAGGGCACTATCTACCCCTGTTATTTAGACGGTGATGATTTCAAGCAGAGATGGGGAATTGGAAAGTCATTCTCTGCTCTGCACTTTGCACGCTGAGGGCTCCATCCTGCCACGTGCTGAGCCCTCCGAAGCCCTGATGATTTTGCAGCTGAACAAATGGAGTCAGCACCTTGCAGCCCTGCTCCTTGTCAAGGAGGATTGTGAACCCTGAGAGTCACTTAACCTCTTCCTGACTCCATTTAACCTTGGATGTAATGACAGAGGGGGATAATCACGTCTGTCTCTCTTAGGGGCAATTTGAAGCATAATTAATTGTTATTAGTTAAAGCATTTGAGATCACCCGTTGAGAGGTACTAAAGGAAGCCAGGGGGATGGAGCGGGGGGGAGCAGAGCCCTTTCTCATGCTGAGGGTAGAGCACAGACAGCACAAATGCCACAGTCTCACAAATCACTGAGCTTTCAGATCTCCTCTAAGCAGTTAGCCAGGACTTCATTGTGAAAATACTGACAGGTTAAGTTAGAGTAGTTGATATGAAAACAGTCTACATTAAAATGTGTGCATGTTTAAACTGTATCTTTCAGAAAGAAAATAACAACTCATATAAAATATGTGCACACCATTTTGTTACTTTATTTGTCACGATTTTGTTATGTACAAGATGCTAAAAGCACAGACGGAAACATCATGGATAAGGTTATGTGCATTAATAAGGTTATGTGCATTAATAAGGTTATGTGCATTAATAATGGGCAGAAAGTATCAAGTCGTGCTTTCCAAAGTCCAAATGCCTGATCTATCCTGCTGTAGAGCCATTCTAGTTGGGATGGTCAGGTTTGGGTTGACAGGGGCTGTTGTCCTTGCCTGACCTGTGGGGCAGTGCTGGCATTCTGCAGCTCCCGGCGCCCCGAGACGGTGATATGAGGACAGACAAAACATGTCACTTCTGTAGCAGTTTCAGCTCAGCCATGCAAGTCAAGGACAGCTGCCTTCTGATCAGGTAGAGAACCACTGTGTGAAAGCATCTCTTTTAGAAAACCATTTCCTTTCAGACTCAGAATCACTAGTGAGGGGGAATGTGAATTTCCTGTCTGAATTCGAGTGGCTTCAGCAGGCAGCCAGCTCTGGAGATTACTTAGCCGTTGGCATCCAGCTTGAATAGTTTGTTATAATGAAAATTAGAGACTGACTTATCTTGATTTTTATAATTTCTCAGTCTTTGGATTTAAGCTGTTGACACACTGAGCTTCCTGACTCTCTTTGCCATGAAACACGTCTTTTAGTCCTGTTATTTTTCTTACTGGTCTTCTCAGTCCCCTCCAGCTTGAACTCATTCTTGATTTGCAGACCCAGAACTGCAAACAGCATTTTGGAGGTGCCAGGCATAGAGGGCTTCTCCAAACCTGCTTACTATTTTAATATACATATATATTCAGTGAAGTTCCTTTTGACAACTCCATAATTTTCTTTCAAAGCTATATGGCCAGCATTGTTTGGATTTGTTTCGCTTCTAATACATTTAAAGCCCCTTATATACTTAAACCATCATTATTACCTCTGCTGACTGTAGATACTGCTTTGATGTCCATTTGCTTCCTTTATCTATTTTGTACAAATTGTTAGCTTTTGATTTATATTCATTAAAAACAGCTTCACCTTTCTTCTATGTGCTATGCTAATACAGCTTTCACTCTTCTAAGGAAACTGAATTAACCTTGTGCTGTTCAGCTGTAGATAGGTTATATTTTATCACTGGGCTTTGTAGTTTCAAATTAAACAAAGCATGAAGTAACGTAAAGGATGTTTTTTCATATTTAAGCAAGTAGAAACCTGTGGGTTTTTTGGAAAGAGAACTTGATTCCTTTAGGCAATTCTGAAAGTTTGATACAATTTTATTTTAAGGTGACTATTGTACAACAGAGTTCATCTGTTTCATGCACTACTTTGGAGGCATCTTATAGTTGCCATCTGGTCCTAATACCTTTGTACACCGAAGGTTTAACAATCTCTAAGTATTTCTTTTGACTCACTGTCATCTCGAAACAATTGGTTAAAAAGCAAGAAACCCTTTTAAATGAAAAATTCTCAGTTTGAATATAATAAAGACATGTAGATTATTCACTAGATTGTTCTATTGCTTTGAAATCCTCTTTGTGTCCCTTCTGCATCCCATGGGACCCTGCAATTGTGGGTAAGGTTTACAATTCAGAGAACAGGATATTATGTCTGAATTGCTACCACATCATATCAGTTTTGTGTCATTCTTACATTACCTTACAAATGGGCTTATATTATTTTTTCCTCATTCTGTTTAAGAAAAAAAAATAGATTACAAGGTGAAGTGAGCATTTAGTAAGTTTTTCTATTTCCCCATGTGATATCTTTGGTTTGCCTCATGTAATAACTGTGTTGTGGCATCATTTTGGAAATCACATCCAGCTCAACCCTGCAGTTCTTTATTTCACCAGAAATACCAGTTTCTTCCTCAAAGCAATGTTTTCATGAGGATGAAGCCAGACTATGTGCTGGGTGCTTCAGCACCTTTCTGTGCCCAAACCAGTGCTGTCTCACTGGGCTTTTTCTCAAAGACATCCAGAGAAGATGCTGTACCGCGCATGTTTTCCTGCTATCAGTAAATTCAGCCCATGGAAAATAAGCTGGGCTATATATTTTTCCATCACTTCATCTCCCAAAAGACCCACTAGCTTTTCCTTTAAATGCCTCTCTAATTGGGGGAGATTTAATTTTATTCTTCCTGTCAGTTATAATGGTTCTGAATGAAGCTTGCTTGCTTGGTTTCTCTCATCTGCTGTTCAGCAGCCATTCCTCTTGACTTTTTAGCCAGAGAAACCATGTTTTTCACATACTGGATCAGTCAAGATCTACTTGGTTTTCAAGGTGAGGAGTGTGACAGTGCCTGCCATGACTGTACCTCAATGTGCCTTCCTAGCCCTTGCCAACTTTACAGCATGACCGGTGGAGAAAAACCCTGTAGAAAATACTGGGGGTTTATATATACGTATCTCACATATTGATATGCATTTCACAGAATCACAGGATATTCTGAGTTGGAAGGGACCCACAAGGATCATTGTGTCCAACTCTTAAGTGAATGGCCCATACAGGAATTGAACCCATAACCTTGGTGTTAGTAGTGTTATTAGTACATGCTTTAACCATCTGAGCTAATATCAGAGTCTTTCAGGTAAAACTTGAAATTTTTAGTGCAAAGGCAAAGAGAACCTAGAACCCCTCAACTGCAGGTGTTCTCATATGGATTCAAGGACCTGTGGGTTAAGCAGGGAGCCTTCATTCCCAGCAGGCATCAGCGGTCAGGGAGAGCAGATGCCACCATGGGCTGCCTAGGGGAGCCTCCAGAGGGCCAAATTTTGAGCACAGAGGTGATAATGTCTGGCTAGAGCTGTATTAAAGCTGTATCATTTTCTGTTTTGGAACAGGGGATGGCCTTTAACACAAGCTCCTGCACGTGCCTTAAATGTCAAGCTCTTTTGTTTTCCTGCCAGGTGATGCAATTGTATTTCTGCATCTTGTGATGTGCGGGAGCGAGAGGTTTTGAGTGCCAGTACTGGGGTCCTGTGGAGAGGTTGGATGTTCCAGGAGCAGCTTTCTTTCTGCTTTCTCAAGTCAGTCACAGGAAATGACTGTTCAGTTCATATCTGCTCTTAATTCTATTGAGATCAAATTTGACACAGTTGTAAAAATGAAGAAAGAAAGAATATTGGTAAAGCAAAGCCATGAATCTATGTTAGAAGACTCTACTCCAGGAAGTGCTGCTTTCAATGCTGCTCAGTTGAAACTCAACTTCTTGTCCTTGTAGGAAGTCTGTCTGCTTACTATAGCACACAAATTATTTTCCCACTGGTTTTGTCCATAATGACTTACTGTCCTGTAAATACTGCTGAGAATGGACAGGACCTTTTGGTTCTTGACACCTTACCCATACTTTCAGATGCCACCAACAGTTTAATCTCTTTTCATTGCAGCCCATCTGAAAAAAATCTGTATAAGGAGGCTGCACACTTCCTATCCTCATGTACCGTGCTCAGTACATTTCCTTTCTTTGCACTTTTAAATCTAGAAGATAGTGTTAACACTTAAAATAAACGTGTGATAGTGGGTGAGAAGAGGGAATGGGGAGAACAAGTTTTCCGTCTGTCAAAATGAAGACATCAACCTCTGCTTTTATTTTTTTTGGCATGTGTGCTTTAAATAGAATGACTGGGTTGGGTGACTTCCAAGTGTTTGCTGCATTTGGCAATCCTTCTAAGTTGTAACAGATGAAGTTCTGCTGTTCCATATGATGTGCTCCTTCCCCTTTTTTCAGTGACTTCTTGAAACTCCTTGGGAATTCAGTGTAGCATTCACATCTGTTCCATGGATGGATGTCCAAGGCTAACAAAATGCCTACTGGACTTGGGAGGCAGCTCTGCCAAAAGCCATATGGTTGTGTTTTAGTTTTGCAAGCACAGTGCCATAAAGAAAGGAGGTTGGCCAAGAGAGAAATGAGGGGAGGAGGGACGGCGCTTCAGATCAGTAAATGAAGGTAACTTTTTGTGATTAGGAGTGAGAAGATGAGAAGATCACATAGAAGAGGAAATAAAAGGTGTGAGCATAGGTTCCTTTATCAGTTGTTCTGAATGACATGACTCCTCTCCTCAGTGTGGTGGTGTTGGCCACAACCTCAGAGTGTTTGGATTTGCATACGTTTTCCAAAATGCTGTAACACTCGGCTAATTGGATGCTTCCTTTTGGCCTTACAAGATGTGTGTTTTTTCTGAGAACCGCGCTCAGAGCCCTTTTGGATTCACCCACTGAACACAATGTGAAATAGAAGCTTGCACTTTTAATAGCCATTGGACTTCTTGAATGAAAGAAGAATATGCTTGTTATTTGTTGAATCATGTTCTAATTTTCTTGAGGAGCGTGACTCATGAAGAGCTCATACCTGCTACAACTTTACTAGGGGCTTAGAGAGAGGCCTTACTGAATGCCCTGTCCACTGCACATCCACCACCCATGAGGTGGAAAACATATCAGCTTGTCTTTCATAAAGGTATTGGAGAGGAATATGAAGACATGAAGTCTCATGCTTATCCTGAAATATCTTTTCAGTAAGGGTTTAAAAGATGTTCTTTGGTGGAACCTAAATTTCAAGATCATAAGCAGAAAGGGGAACCTGTAGGGTTTAAGTTTTTAGGAGCTTTATGTTTTGATGTAACAGTTTCCAGAAAAACTGCAGCATGTAAACATGTAGACTAGAGGTGCCTGATTTTTATCCATTTTTTGTCTTTGGAATTCATTTTAGATGTTGTCACCAGTTCTGATTTATTTGTGTAGATCAGTGTTAACAAGTCAACCGAGGCAGTCACCCCACAGTGCAGAAAATTATCCAAAATGTGTCATGTGTCATGAGGCAGGCTGGACCTGCAGGCTGTTCAGTATCAGACAAACAGGACTGACAAGTGGTGAGAGAGAAAATGGGTCACCAAAGTGGGCTGATGGACATGGGAGCAGGCTCAAACCCCAGCCTCCTCTTCTTTCTTGACCATTTTCTCCCACACAATTGCCAAACAACTCAACAAAGTTCGTAGTTGGCAAGCTGTAGGGGACCTGCACTATCTCCCCCTGAAGCACAGCTGCCACCAGTGTAGTTGCCATTGTGCTCCATGAAGTTTGAAGCCATTAAGATGGGTTTGCAGGAGAGCCTCAGTTTCACATCCCCTTTACTTTTTCATATTCTTAGTTACTGCATAGACTCTTGGTGTATTTGTACATGTGTGTCATTGCAGTGTTTCCAAAATTCTATTTGGAAGAGAAAAATGCTCTAAAATTCAAAGCTGTGCATGTAAGCAATGGAATTGCATTTTGGTGAAGTTGGAAGGGGGTGTAGAGCCTTTCCTTTGTGGAAAGGGGTGCAGTATTTATGCACAGATGCTGTTTTTCTTGTCATCTGAAAGAGTGAGGGTAGTTTATGAGGGTGGCTGCAAGCCTTCTGAGAGGGCATTTGTTCAGTACCAACTTCAAAGTAACACAGACACTTTTTCATCATGTCAAATACTGGTAAACAGTAGCATAAGCTGTAATTGGAGCTTGTGAGCAGCTCATCTGTGATCTGTTTCTGTATCCAGAAATAATTGCAGGATGAACTCCTTTAACTTTGCTGGCAGTATAGAGGCTTGACTGAAGTGTGTCCATTCCTTTTTTTTCCCTGCATCTAAGCAAAAAATAATGTGCTGAGTGTTTGTGTGAGATCAACTTCTGTGCTGGGTTTGGAAGAAGTGGTTTGTTACACATACACATATACAGGTACTTCCCTCTTCAAAGCCTTACTTAGTATTGATGTTTTGAGAGTAGTTTAGGTTATTTGCAGACAGCAAACATTGCTTCTGAATTAAGAGCACTTACATCTGAACCTTGAATCCAGAGAGCAGTTCTTGTTCCCCTTCGCCTGAAATGTTTGAGTAAATTGAGTGTATATTTAAGCAAGGGATCAGCTGGCCTTTTGTGCAGTGCTGCAGTGGTATCAGAAGTATCAGCCTGTCTCCAATACAAAGCTGTGTCTATAAAACTCTTCTGGAGTTGCCCATTTGTGGTGAACAGGAGGAAGGTCCCCAGGAAGGCCAGCAGCAGTCATTCTAACCTGGGACTGGACCTCTGTTCTCCATCAATGAAAGATGTGTAGCCTGTTGGACTTGCTTCTCTTCTCCTCCCTTGTGTTCCTGATGGCTTGGCTCTAACACAGACAATTCCCAAACACTCCTAAATGCTCCCAGCAACTTCTTTTCCAACTTGCAACCTCCTTCTGGTTCACAGCCGTGTTGTCTTTATTCCCAAGAGTCCAAGTGTAGCAGGTATCTGTGGCAAAACCAGTAATAAATCTCTGTGGCAATACAACGAGGTACAGAGCAGGGAAATGTTCTGTCTGTGGCTGGTGATCTTGAAGTGCTCTTAAGTGAGAAAAGCCCTCTGCACCAGGATGTTGGGTAACTGGTAGCGTACACTTGAACTGATTGAAGTCAGAGGGATTTTGAACACATGCTTAATTTCCTGTAGCTGACATATGGTCTACACATGGTTTGTCCTTCTCTTCCCAGAACTGGAGAGTTCCAGTCTAGAATGATTTTTAATACAAAATTTCCATCGATTCACCTTGTGTCTTGAGTTTGTCCCAGTGTCTTATTTACAATTGAAGTTTATGATGTCTTTCTCTTCCTGTGTCAAACAGGGTGTCCCCACTGTAAAAATGCCATTCCACATTTCACAACTGCTGCCGAAGTCTTTAAAGAAGACCGCAAGGTAACTTGCTGTTAATTATTTCTGAGATATTTAAGAATTATTTCCACCATTTGTACTTTATAGGCTTTGCTTATTGATAAGGTGATGGGCTTAGAGATAAAATTGCTGTTACACTAACAGAAACGTATCTGCATCTTAGGAGTTGTAGCTTTTTTGGTCAAATTGAGTTACACTTTTAACCTGTTCCATTTTCTTTAATTTATTGTCTTTTATGTTTAATTCTTTGTTTAAGAGTTATTTTCTATGAAGTGAAACACAATTCTTTTTCATTGAGGGATTGAAAAAAGATAATTTATGTCATCCCCCTTTGTCAGCCATTGAGGGTGCATGTAGAGAAATCACAAGTTGTATGACAGTCCTGAAGACCTCCGTCATGTAACTAATTCTTGCTTGCATAGCATAAATATAACATACTTCTGTAAGTTGGCTGACTTGAGCCCAGGATGTTGGGCCCTTCTAGGACCCTCGTGCTTTAGTTTTGAAAATACATCCAGTGGCTGAAGCATACTGGATAATTTTCCTTGCATCAGCTGAACCATTTTAACTGAGCACATTCAGATCTGAGATCTCAAGCAAATCACCCAAGTCCCTGAATTTAATCAGATAAGTAGCTAGGAACGGGCTAGTTATCTTTCAGTGGACTGTATTTTGTTCTGATCTCTGAATTTGCTCCAACATCAAAATTGCTTTGTGTTTAGGTGTGGCATGGAAAAGATTAGGCAATTTAAGAGGTAAATTGCTCCCTGCAGCTTCCTGAGGAGGGAAAACAGAGAAGGATGTGCTGAGCTCTTCTCCCAGGGATCCAGTGATAGGATGCATGGGAATGATTTTAAGCTGTGCCAGGGGTGGTTTGGACTGGGCATGAGGAAGTATTTCCTTACCAAGAGGGAGTTTAAGCCCTGGAACAGGCAACCTTAGAGAGGGGGTCAGTGCCCTGAGCCTGAGTTAGTGTTTAAGGGGCATTTGGACAATGCCCGTAACAATAGGCTTTAACTTTTGTTGAGCACTGAAGTGCTCAGGCAGCTGAACTAGATGGTATTTGTAGGTCCCATCCAACTGAAATAGGATATTCTAGTCTATATTCTAATCTAAATTAAGAGGTTATTTTGTAACAGTTCTGTAACAGAGGGATTCTTAAAATATTTTTCTTTTCCTCTCATCTGTTTTGTAACCCATAGAAAATGCATCAGATTGATAGGAAACAAATTATTCTTGTAACACTGACTGCATAAATTGGGAGGCCATCACTTCTGCCCTCTGGCACCCAGAAAATTCAGAGGCATGCAGCTCTTAGTTCTCTTACTGCTGTAAATTAGTTCACTCAGATGCCTTTGGTTGCTTTTCTGTTTCCAAGATATCTCTGAGAAAGTATCCTTGTTTTCCCACTCTTCTGGTAGCTCCCAATGAAACCACTCTTTCCTTAAACTCATTAAAATTTCAGTCAGAGGAGATGAAACAAATGTACCAAACAATGTGAAACTTGCTTATTAGAGCCCCAGGATGTATTAACAAGCAATCTGAATCATGGCACAGTTAGCTGGACATGGTGGTGGTGGGAAATGCAGGCCTGGGAAGCTTTTCCTTCAGACTGCACGTTATGAAAGGACTCCAAAAGCAGGGCAGTGATTGACGGTTGCAACTCTTGACTTCAGTTTAAGGCTGAAGTGGGAAGATATAAAATGTAATGAGTTGGAACAGGAGAGCCAATAGGGAATATTAAGGCTGGTACAGTTTTAAAGAGGTGTGTGCCGTTAGGGAGAATGATGTTATTCCACCCCAATGATTTATGAAAGTCTCAGGGATTGATTATCTCAGGAGCCCTATTTAATTGTGTACAGCTATAATCTGCCAAGGTGCTTCTTGCTGCCAGTTTGTGCCATTGTGGAAGAGAAAATGAACCTGTTTAAGACTTTAGAAGGGTACATCATTGTTCCCACAAGCAGTGTGGGGTATAGTCCCATGTTTCGAACTGGACTGAGCCTTCAAACTAATTTGTAGTTCTGTAAGGTTTCAAACTTTTGTAAAATCACTGCTTAAGAGGAAATAATTATTTTTTCTTTCAAAAACAGGGCAGGATTATTAATTTTAATTTTCAGTACTAGGGTCTTATTACATACTACTTCATTTCTGTAATAGTCTCTCTCCTTTTTTCCCTTGGAGAAAGGTTTTTCACTTTAACAGAGTATGGTAACATTTTACCGTATCTTCATTTTGATAATGGTGGTCTTTTAATTGAATTAAACATTTAATTCTGCAGAAGCCAAAGAACAATCAAAAACATTGCAGCCTTGAATTGGTTATAAATGGTATCTTAAAAGGTATCCTTTGGGAGACTTTGATTCTTTACACTGGAATTCTGAAGATGAGCAGAGCTTGGAGCTGTTAAATACGTGCCTTTGGCTCTGTAGATTGACTGTAAGGGGGTGGTTTTGGCGCAGGAGCCCCCTCCCCCGGGGCTGTGTGTAATGCTCTGCACTTTTTCATCATCCGCACTGCTGGAGTTGGAGTTTAAAAACACACTGCTCAGAACATTGGCCCCAAATGTCAGCTCTCGTTGGTTGGTGGTTTTAGCAGGAATCCCAAGCCTGGTCTCTGGCCTGGGGAAGTTGTGTGGCTGTTGCAGAACATGACTCGAGGTGTGACCCACAAACCAGAGCCTCCAGGTCTTTCCATCTACCTGGAGAAATTCAGTGCTAGTAATACCAGATCAGTGGAGAGGCTAGTCCAGCAGCAGTTAGCATGTTGTTTCAGTTATTTAAAAGGAAGAAGAGGGAAAAAAAAAATCCATCTGGAGTATTCCTGCCATGGGCGCGCTGTGGTCTTTGCATACAGCTACCAGAGAAGAGCCTTTGGCCTGTGCTCCAGTTCTGGCATGACCAGTGTACGTCAGAAAATGTAAATGTGAGGATTGGCACTTGGCTGAACAGATTGAAGAGCAAGAAGGCATGTTCAGTAACTGTTCCACAGTCTCTTGAAAAGTAAATCTTAAAAAAATCTGCATTCTGCCTTTTGGCTGATCCTAAAGTTCCGCGTGGAGGAACTGATTTGTGATGTTCCAGCTTGGATTTGCTAAAGGAAAAACTTGACTCCTCAAGGCCTGTTGGTAACAGATCTCTGGTACTCCCCCAACGGGGCTGTTCTTTGGCCAATCTTCTCCATTTTCACAGAATGTTGTCCCTGTACAAATGCACCACAGCGGAGTTCTAGTGAGTTCGTACAGGAACAGCTGTGGCAGAGATTGCTGGAAAGGGTGCAGCAAAAGGGGTGAGCCGGGGTGTTGGGGGGGCTGCCAGACAGCAGTGAAACCCATGGGTCCCTGGTGTGTATTGTGAACTGTAGTTTCAAATCATTATACCAACCAAATGACTGTACAGAGTTGTCCAAATGAGTTAATATTTTAGTTTGGCCAAGAATTTGATCCCAGTTTGTTTAAAAAGCATGTGTTGAATTTCTTTTTAATTAGACTTATTAAATATGGTGATGTTAGCACTGTACCTCATGGTGCCTACTAATGGATCTTCCCTTTGCAAATCGCCCTGCTTTGAGAACAGCTGATGAACTGCAGCTCTGGTAATGCTGCCATGGCACATCTGGGCAACTCATAAATCTCCCATTTGCAAGGCTGTTCACTTTGAGAACAGTAGC
Source organism: Pitta sordida (assembly GCA_013390025.1). Taxonomy (NCBI): domain Eukaryota; kingdom Metazoa; phylum Chordata; class Aves; order Passeriformes; family Pittidae; genus Pitta; species Pitta sordida. The sequence continues at coordinate 282,105 of WEKX01000957.1, read as the reverse complement.
TAAATTGCAACAAGCCGTGGCAGACCAGTTCCTAACTGCTATTAAGATCCAGAGCAGGTGATATAAATAGAAAACTATGGAGTAACCATAGGGAAGAATGTGCATTTATCTTGTTCATAGGTGCTTTTAAGACATTTGGCAATAGCGGGCCTTTTTTTCTAGTAATCAGGTCATTGTCGTCTGCAATTGACTTAAAAAATGTTGGTTGGAAGCATTTATTTCCGTGCTGCAACGTTTTTTTAAGCTTATCAAATATCATTCCTCTCTCAAATCAATATTCAGTTAGTTATTCACTTCCATTTTCATAACAGAAGTCAATATTAGCTCTCGCAGAGATTTATTTCCTTGAATCAATAAACCAGTGTGTGGCAGTACATATTTTAACAGGAGAGCAACTGGGACTGCAGGGGGTATTTTTACTATTTTATCACATGTTGACTGGGAGACAAACTGTTAAAAAAGAAAGAGTGGTAAGAACAGAAAGGAGGAGTTACCTGGAAGGTCAAAGGATCCCACTTTCAATTTTCTACACATCTATTTGAACTGTTGGATGTAATTGTGTTTCTTACCTGTAAGATCCCTCTAGACCAAAAAAGTTGTTTCGTAATTCTATTGGAAGGGAATTGTGATTCCTGATGTATGATTAGATTACACTGCAAGTACTTCTTTTTCCTTCTAATGCTTAGTAACAAGGCATCATCCTTCTGTTACAGTTGAGGCACATGGAGATCAGTGCTCACATTTTCAGCGTAGCTCCACTTCTATTTAAGCACCTAAATGAAAAGTTCTGATTTTTGTAACAGCTCAGCATCCTTGATTAGACCACTTCACCAGAAAAATATGCCATATTCTGTTTCCTTTGAGAGCTCATCAGAGCTGGTCAGGCACTGCTCACATTCTAGTGCCATGCAGGGTCAAGTTTGCAACTCTCTAGTTAAGCTCCCAATTTTTTTGTAAGACCATGAAATGTTGTGGGGCTTCCCCTTTCAGGTAGATATTTTTCAGTCCCAGATATTGCTAGAGTCATATTCAACTATACTGACTGTGAAGAAATGCATAATTCACTGGTGGGGTTATCATTGTTGCTCTTGTTATCATTATTGTGCATTACTGTACATAACTCGCCTGATATTATTAATTATAGGCTGCATACCAGTTGTGAAGAACTACCAATAACATTAAGAAAGTTGACTGTACTCCAAGAAACTTCCTCTGGGGTCTGCAGTCTCTGATGGATTATCTTTTCATTTGATAACTGTTCTATTCCTGCTACAGCTACTGAACAGCATTGGCCCTGGAGAGAGAACTTGTAAATAATGATGTATTGTCAATATCCAAGGCAGTGCAGCTTTAGGTTATAGAGAATCCATAATCCCATGGAGTTTTGTGCATGTTGCAGATATAGCACTTAGGGTTTTTTCCTTCCTGAAATGTTTTTTCAGTGAATTTTTCTCTCTGGTTAGAGGAAAGCTCAAGAAATTAATTTTTAGCCCTAACAATCAGAATCTCCATAAAATCAATCTTGTATTCTGAAAGCTGTTACGCTGGATTTTTCCATAATGGACATATACACACACACAAATAAAAGCTTTAGAGCAGTGTTAGCAGAGTTTCTTTCTCTCACAGATTTTTAGAGGAGTTTTTTCCCTTCTGAAGAGTGAGAATTAATGAGAGATGATGCCAAGTGTCTTGGCTCCTGGATGTGTATCATGGATGTCTTATGCTTGATCTGTTTGCAGCTCCTGATTGTATAAAGTTAGTGGTCAAAGCATGCAGGTTTTGCTGGCCTGTGCTTTCCAGTGCACTTCTGTGTAACTTCTTGCTGGTATGTAGTTGAATATGAGGATCAATTCTGAGAGTAATATTCTCTAGAGGTCTTTAACCACATTTTAATAGAGGGGGTTTTGGGTTGCTATTTTTCCCAACTCAGTTTCCTTCTTTAAGGATGTAGAAAAACTGGTTGTTGCTAAGAGAATTGAGAACGAGGGGAAACTCTCCCCACATTGTATCAAGCAAAACCTTTCTTTTTGTAGGCTGCATATTTTCATGTGTGGCCTTTCAGTGTAGCCATGAAGTAATTCATTCTGCTGAAAACTGTGGTAGGACACAGCTCTGCCAGCAATGGGGTTTAATATTCGCAGTCCATGAAAACACAAACAGAAAGAAGCAAAGGATATTGGTGCTGTTTGCTGAAATTCTGGTGCGTCTTGGAGTTCAACTGTCAGGAGTTAACAGAACTGAGATGAGAGTTGGTCCTCAGTCCAGCAGTGTGTTTTGCTGCAAGAGTTTTCCAGCCTTACTTTTCTCTGCTTGCAGTGCACTGCATTTGATCTTCCGCTGTGAGACAGGCAAGACAATTAGGACTGTGATGCTATGATAATGAGCACATAGAGATGGTAGCAACCTCTATATTTAGGCTGCCTTAACATTTCCACTCTAAAGTAATCACTCAAGCTCTCCTAAGTACTCTTACTCAGCCACTGTTGGCAACAGGCATTGAAATGCAGCCTCAGATACAGTCTTGGGAATTAGTTGTCTCTCTATGAAATTTTGCTCACGTCCATATGAGTTACAAGGCTTTTAAAAATTGCCATTTCTCTTCTCTTGCTGATGGTAAAAATAACCAAATGAGCGTGTTCTGAAGAGCTGGGCTCAAAATGATGTTTGCAGGAGCAGCAGTGGGTCCTTGGGGCTGTGTGGGAGCTTGCATTGGGAGCATTGCAGGGCATGGCAGACCCCGGCATGTCCTCCAAACACTGCACCAGATGTATGTGTCCTATTAGACCTGTTAAATTAGATATAACATTAGGCTAATGTGGCTGCTGTGGATGGACTTAGGCTGGGATCTTTTTGTGTTGCTTCAGCGCACAACTAACGAACAGATGGACCAGCTTGGGTTCCATGTGCTGTACAGGCAAGTTGTAGCTCAAGCAGGTCGCTGAGCATTTCTGTCAGAAGCCACTTCACAGGTTCACAGGTTATTCTGAGTTGGAAGGGACCCACAGGATCATCTAGTCCAACTCCCAAGCGAACACCCACCCAGGGATCAAACCCACAAGCGTGGAACCATGGGCACCACCCTCCATCCATCCAAGCCTCCCATCATTTAGGCCATTGTCACTGAGCTCCTCGTCCAGTCTTTTCTTGAACACCTCCAAGGATGGAGACTCCACCACCTCCCTGGGCAGACCATTCCAATGAGGGATCACTCTCTCTGTGAAAACGCTCTTCCTAACATCCAGCCTAAACCCCCCCTGGCGCAGCTTGAGGCCATGACCTCTTGTTCTGGTGCTGGCAGCCTGAGAGAAGAGATTCACACCCACCCGACGGCAGCCTCCCTTCAGGTAGTTGTAAACAGCAATGAGGTCACCTCTGAGTCTCCTCCAGGCTGAACAACCCCAGTTCCCATAGCCACTCCCCACAGGGCTTGTCCTTCAGTCCCTTCACCATCCTTGTCATCCTTCTCTGGACCCTCTCAAGCAGCTCAACATCCTTCTTAAACTGGGGAGCCCAGAACTGGACACAGTACTCAAGATGTGGTCTGACCAGCACCGAGTACAGGGGAAGGATAACTTCCCCAGTCCAACTGACCACACTGTTCCTGATGCAGGCCAGGATGCTACTGGCCCTCTTAGCCACCTGGGCACACTGCTGGCTCATCCTGAGTTTTCTGTCAATCATTACTCCCAAATCCCTCTCCATTTCACCACTCTCCAGCCACTCCTCCCCCAGGTGATAGCGATGCCTGGCGTTGTTATGTCCAAAATGAAGAACCCGGCACTTAGACTTGTTAAATCTCATATTATTGAAGTCTGCCCATTTCTCTAGCCTATCAAGGTCCCTCTGAAGAGCCCTTCTATCCTCTGGCAGTTCAACATTTGCCCCCAGCTTGGTATCATCCGCAAACTTGCTAATGGTGGACTCAATTCCCCCGTCCATATCATCAATAAAGATATTGAACAGTGCCAGGCCAAGGACTGATCCCTGTCGCCAGCTGGATGTGGCACCATTTACCAACACTCTCCGAGCTCGTCCATCCAACCAATTCCTAACCCAAAATAAAATGCTTCTATCCAGGCCATGCTCCGAGAGTTTCTCCTGAAGCTTACAATGGGAAACCGTCCTTAAAGTCCATCAGTCATCTCTTTTGAGGCAGCAGCTAAAGATGTGTTGAACAAGGTTAACAGTGACTTACAGCATTGCATTCCTGCAGTGCACCCTCTCCTCACTGAGAGTTGTTCTCACAAAAGCCTTTTGTAAATTAAATTGGAGTTACAGATAAAGAGGGCTTCTCTTCCTTCCAGTGTACTAAAAGCTAATTTTTCTAATCTCCAAGACACTAAGATGGGTCAATTTTGTGCCTCAGACCAGCTACCAAGCTCTGGATGAGTGCATGTACACCTCCCCCTTTTTCTGACTGTAATCTCTCCCTGTGTGATATTTAGAGCAGTAGAAAAAGTATTTTATTTATTCTTTCAATTTTTAGGGAAACAGGACTTCAAATGTTCTTTCTACATTAATGCTTTGTCATGAAATAAATGTTTGTGTCCATTGTAAGCTTTCCGTTACACAGAAATAGCCAAGAGATCTTTAAATTTTGGCTGGCTGCTGAGGTCAGGAAGGCATAAATAAGTACTTAAATGAAACTCTTTTGCAGTTTATTATTCCTAACCTTTCATTGTGACTGACCCTGAATGAGTAGGAGTCCATGTTTACAAAAAGAAAAAAAAAAAGAATTGGGATCATACATGTTTTTAACAGCTCTCAAGAGTTCTGGTTGTTCAATAACCTCATTAATGTTTAAAATGAGAAAACTAAAACCAAATATTTAAGAACACGGCTCACTCTATCTAATGCTTTCCATCTGAAGACAGACCCAAGCGAAATCTTACTGAGTATTGTCATATCAGGCTTTCAAAGCCAAAACAAAACAAGCAAATTAACTGAATTTGGCCTTGCCAATCTCTTTAATTACTGCTAGGATAACGAGATCAGGTTTTCTCATTTTGATGGTGTCACCATGAAACAGGAGGGCATTGCGGAATATTAAGTGATCTTTTAATTACGGGTGAACGGTTCAACTGCAAGCCTAAAGTCATGCAAGCAAGAGGTATTTTGATTGGATTGTTTGAAGGAGGCTCCTGGGACGGAAATTCCAGGTTAAGATGTGTCTGCTATGAAATTAGCACTTGATAAATTGTAACCCACAACTGAAAAAAGTCGTTCCTCTGACTTGTTTAAGGTTTTTGCCTGGATTGTAGTTTAACCTGTTTGCTCTTCAGCAGAGCCTGTCCCGGGCTAGAAAGGCAAGTCTGTGTGAGCAGTGAACTTTCAGAGCCCAAACTGGGCACAGTCAAGGTGAAATCACAGCACAGGAATCAGTTGCTTTGAGTAGAAGCCTATGAATTACGTTTTATTTCAGTGTCAGAAATGTTAGGGGCAGCCCTCCTCAAACTTTACAGAGTCACGTTTCAAATGTCCAGTCCTCTAAACCAGGGTAGTCCTGAGCTGACGCTCTGCAGCTCTGAGGCTGCGCTTCCTGGCCCTGCAGGCAGGGATGGAGGGTGCTGCTGTGCTGCCAACAGCCTGAGAGCTTTTTCAGACTCAGGGTTTGTCTGTGTGACAGTAGCATCTAGAGGTTTCAGAAGGAATTAAACCCCACTTTGCTAGTGTTTGCACATACCATACACTCCCCTCCTTAAAGGATAGATTGAAAAAGGACGGGAAAGGAAGCATAAAACCAGGCTGCGATAGCAAGCAAACAACCTTCCTCCCTGTGTTCACTGCTTGGTAGGCAGCACTCTGGCTCTCACCCATCCCGGTTTGACCTTGGAAGAAGTGCATGGAGTTTACAAAAGCTATTTGGGGTAGAAATCATTAATCTATTAATAGCCTGCATAAGTGACCCACCATGTTTGGTAGCTTTTCCAAGTATTAGCCATGCCACAGGAAGGACATTGGGTGAGATGGGTCATTACTGCTACCACAGTTACCCTGACGCTGTGCATCACTTCAAGCCAAAGTGGAGGAAGAATATTGCAGTGTGACAGAGCTGTGACCACTGTGTTTGGATTTGGTTTTACTAACGCAGCCTCTGGATTTCCTGTTTGAAGTCTAATGCAGAGCTGAGTGGGGAGGCTGGAAGGGTGGTTTTCTGCTGTGTGAGTTGGACATGCCATGCAGCTGTGTAGGCCAGGTGATGACCCCTCTGATCTCCCTCCACAGCAGAGCCCTTACAGAAGCCATTGGGTCTTTGGCAGAGACTTGTGTCTCACTTGGTGTTGAGGCTAAGGTGCAGCATCACCATGAAATAGAGTCTTGCTTTGTCTTCTCCCACCTCAAGCTGATCTCCTGTGTTTCAGATTGCCTACGCTGCAGTGGACTGTGCCAAAGGACAGAATCACGACCTGTGTAAGCAGGAGGGGGTTGATGGCTACCCCACCTTCAACTATTACAACTATGGAAAATTTGTGGAAAAATATACTGGAGAAAGAGGGGTAAGTGAAAGCAAGAGTCATCATCACCTGGTACAGAGAGGAAAGTCTCCTCTGCCTGCACTGCAGAGTAAATTCTCACCATGCTGGAATAATGTTTTAACTGCTTCTGTTACTGTCTCACATGGATGAATCATTGTGCACCACACCCCTGTACATCTCTGCATTAGGAGCATACTTGGTCTATTTTTAGGAATGAGAAGAGGAAAAAAGGATTAGATTTGGTAATGCTTTTTGTATATTTTATTCTTTAAGCTGAAGTCTGCAAGTGAATGTGGAACGAGTGAAGTGAAGGGTTTCTTTCATGGGCTGCTGCAAGGTGCAGAAATCCCAGAAAATACAAGACTTCCTCCTGTCTGTTCTGGATCACACATACTGCAAACGTGATAGAGGTCCACCAGGCTGCCAAATGGTGACAGACCATTGGTTTTATAGCTGGGACAAAGCTGTCCTTTGGAGTATAGGGGAAACTAAATACCTCATTTGCCCTGAATCAGATTCACTCTGGCACTCAGGATGGGAAAACAAATTGTGCCATCTACCCCTAGGCTGAAGTTTCATTCTTTTATCCTGCTGTGGCCAGATAATTATATGTTATGAGTGCAAGAAATGGAGGCAGAAATGGCATAATGCCTTATGCGGTTGTAAAGTGGCTGAAAATAAGGGAGCAATTCAATTATTTGTGGGCCACCTTTGTCATAACCTCCTGAGGTTACTCCTCAGCAGCTTTGGATTGTCTGGAAAAGCTGGGGTCCCCAAGAAAAACTTGGGGTCTTTGATCCATTCAGGGATTTTGATAAAAGATTTTTGTGTGAAAGTTATTGTTGCTATTACAGCTCACCAAATCATATAGAAGCATGGGAAAAAAACCCCAAACAAATTCTGAGGTTCCCTGCTAGTCAAGATCTTGGGGAAGTCTTCATGGAGCTTCACCTCCCAGTTTTCTTCAGCATATTTGGACCCCAGTAATTACCATTTCATGGTGCTGATTGAAGCGTTGTTATGGATACTGTGTTTAGTTCCAATTCTGGATCTTTTCTCAAAAGTAAAGATGGGTGCAGTAGCCAACAATTAAGTAAAATTTCAGCCGCAATTTTTGCGTCTCTAACCCGTATTTACAGAAATGATATATGAAAGGGAGGCTCTGTGGTGGCTGATAAAAAGAATTTATATACAATACAGGAGTGCTCTGAGGCCACAGCAGTTGAGAGATGTTTATCCATAGGCTGGAAAGTAGACTAACCAATCCCCTACGTGCAGCCAGCCCTTTCTTGGGTAGAATTAAATTGCCCAACAGGAACATCACAGTCTGTCTGCTGCCAGCAGCTGTGTTCCCTCTCCACCTCTCTGGGGACATAGGTCTTCTGCTTGTGCAGCACTGAATTAGGGTTTGTTCTCTCTTACCGTGGTAATGCTGGAGGCACTGTTTAGCGCCATGCCTTCCATGTTCACAAATCTTGTTCAGAGACAAGAGATTTGACTTTAAGGGACTTCTCATCAGCATGACAACAACTTTTGAATCACCTTGGTCAACAATCTTGTACTTTACAAAATGAGACAGCAGTGGGATCCAGGGGGCCTGTTTTCTGCTCATGATTCTGGCACTAAAACAGGAGATGTCCACCAGCAGTGTGGTCCAGCTGGTGCATCATTATTTCATGTGGAGAGGGAAGAAGAGCAGTGGTGTCAGCTGCTTTGGGGGCAACATGACGTGCCACAGCAGGAGCCATGGCCGGTGGAACAGGAGCTCTCAGCTCCTTGCCACCCCACATGGGAGCACTGGCTATAGGGGAGGGCATGACCCCTAGTCATAGCCTGTCAAGGGAAGTGCAGTTCCAGAGGAGAGATTTTAGGGCATTTAAGTCCAAGCAACTAAAGCAAGGAAGAGTTAGGACACCTTCTGACCCCAGTGTAGTTTAAATGACTTCCAGATGCACAGCTTTGAAAACTGGGGTCCTTTCATAGCTCTTGATTGCCAGATGTCTCCAGGTGACATGGCAAAAGCTTGTCACTTCATTTATTTTCAATGGAAGAATAGTGAATGGTTTTAGAAGAGTGTTTTGTTGTTCAGCCTTCTAAAAGCTTCCCAGCCTTGTGTCTTGATTTTGGTTTATTTTGTTTTCTTACTTTGTTTTGTTGTACCCCAACATTGTTTTATGTCTAATTTTGATTTCTGCTTGGTTTTCTCTACCTCTCTGTATTTTCTCCCTTTATCACCAGTTTTGATTGGTGTGTTTTGTGATTACTTAGAAGTAAAAATGGTCACACTGGGAGGGAATGGTGTTACTTGCCCAGACAAATCCAGTGTTGAGGTACCAGCAGACAATGCTCACGTCTCCACACATCTGAGCCTTTTAAAATGCCTGTGAGCTCTGTTCAGAGCTTTCCTTGGAAAAGGAAACATCCAACAACCTCAGATAATCAGAAGTCATCAGTTGTTGGAATCCAGAGGTTGGCATCTAGGCATCCATGTTTGAAATTCAATAGTAACTTTAAAAAAAATGTCATTTCCATCATTGGAATGTTTGGAAAAGGAGGAAAATGGTGATCAAAACTGTCAAGGGATGAGGAGCAGTGGCAAATGTGTGTGAAGCCAACCAGTGATCCACTGACTACTTTCAAAATGACACAAGTAGTGTTCAAATGTGGCCTGAAAATGTCTTTGAGTGTCATCAACAAAAAGGCATCAGTGGCACTTCTAGTGACAGATCTTACCTTGTCCTGTGAGTTTTAAGGTCTTTTTCTCTGTGCCCCATCACGTCAAAGGTTGACATGTGGAACATGCATGGATGGTGTCCCCTTGCATCGCAGCAGAGCAGCACTGGGACCAGAGCCTGGCACAATGAGACAACGCAGAAGCAGTAACCACTCCTTAGTTTATATTCTGCCGTGGGGTACAGAAACTAAACAGCTGCTCCCTAGTTTATATTCTGCTGGGAAACAGAAAGTCAAAGTGTTCTTGAGGCATTGTTTTGGTTTGTTTGCGAAAATGTGACACGTATTTTTCTTCCTTCAAAACCAGGAGTCTGGATTCACCACTTTCATGCGAACCCTGAGAGAAAGAGACCATGAAAGAGTAGGAAAGAAGAAGGAAGAATTGTAGTTTCTGCCTCAAAAGAAGCTTTCCGCTGCACTGTGAACGGTTCCAGGTCTTTTGTTGATGCACCTGAGACTTCACATATTCTCAAGACAGAGACTTTTTTTTTATAAACAGCCATGGCCATTTTGTACAATTTTGAAATAAAGTGAAACCACTTGATTTTTAAAAGGAAAATAAATTAGAATGTTGCCATAATGTTTTAAAGAAAACTTAGCATTTTCTCTCATGTTGGGAGACTATGCCCACTGACACTCCTATGCAATATTTTTGTAGTCTGTAGTGTGTCCGTAGGTGATGTTGTTTGTTAGGGTGAATTTTTTTGTTAAGGTATTGCAGTACATGTAAAAAACAAAGGGGAGGGGACACAGTTTTGGTTGCTTTGGTTTGGTTAAATCAGTAAAGGAAAATGGGATTTATAAGACAGAGATTTATCCAAATGCAGTTTTACATTCTTGTGAAATAGTTACATGTTGTTGACTTGAGATTTGGGGAGAACAATTTTAAGGTGCTCAGGGATAATTAAGGATCTGAGTTAATGAAGACGTTAATATTGACCAGTCCAGATCTGCTAATTTCATTTAAACCTCTCTGGTCTTCAAATCAGAACTGTTTACACACCTTTATAAAATGTATTGAGTGAATTAAGCCAAGCATCAAAAATCAGCAGAGCATGGGTAAAATTAAACTAAACCCTCCTTTTTTGACATTAAATTGCAAATGCGTCTTTAAGTTATGGCAGGAATGATTATCTTATAGGGGTACATGGTTACCCTTATAGGGTACACAGTCTCCTTTCAAATTCTGATTCGGTCATATTAAATATGTGTTGGAAAGTGTTATGTTCAACTGTTTTGATAAATGCATCATACTTCTGCTAATGCAGTAATTGTGTATGTTACAAGTTTACATGCCAAAAGTTTATCTGCATTTGTAGGAGGGATTTTTCCTCTTTACTCTTTAAAGAGTTGCACAAACAATCTCTCTCTGACAGTCATCACTGTAAAACCTGTATCAGCAACATTTGAAATATGTTACACTTTTGATGTTTAAACAGCAAAAAAGTTGATCTGGAGGTACTTAAGTCTTCACGGGAGGGGAGAGGGAGGGGCAGGAAGTTGTGATTCACTTTGAACTAAAAATAAATTTTAAAAAAGACAAGTATTTTTATCATTATCAGCCTTGTTCAGCTTCTTCCCTGCTGGAAATGATTTAGGAAGAACCAGCACAGGCAGGGCGAGTTTCCACTGGCCCTTGGCTGGGACAGTCCTGTGTGGGTGTGCTGGGCAGAGGGAGGTGTGCTGGGCAGAGGGAGGTGTGCATGGAACGAGGTCAGGCTCCCTCTGCCCTGGCACTCAGCACAGGGACAAACAGCTTCTTTCAGCCGAGCTGTGCCTTGGGTATGAAACTTGCCTCTTGCTCCTCAGTCTGCCCGTCTCGCTTTCTTCTGCTCCTTTGGATCCTTGGTGCTGGGCTGCTCAGGAGGTGAATGGCATCTTACCTCCTTCCTGGGCACTTCTTTCCTCCTCTCTCTTGCCTAATGAATGGCACTGTACATTTGGCACTCGTTAGCCTGCTGCGGCCATTAGTGAGTATTGTGGAGTACGGGTAGCCTGATTGGCCTTGTATGGCAGCCAGCTTGTTAACCATGACATCAGTTGGAATGGCCATGGAGCTGGGCCAAGTATCTTCTCTTATTAGGCACCTGATGAGTCTCTTCACTCTAAAAATCAGCTGCCTGGTAGTACATATCATAGAGTAAAAGTACCTTAATTGATTAAGTCTCTCACTGTGTTTTTGGGGTTTTTTTTCCCCTTTCAGTTAGCATAGGTATTTCATGTTGTGTATAGCACTTCTGCAGAAGTTCATGGTAATTCTTTATTTCAAGCTATCCTTGCATTAGTAGCAGGCATTCTGCCCTGCATTTTGGAAACAATACATACTGATGTCATTTAATCTCAAACAGGAATTCTTTTTCTCATCAGTAAATTGTCAAGTATGATCCATCCAGAACTTACGCATCTTTTTTGATCTCAGAGTCAAAGCAGCTAGCACTACAGAAACAGTCTCCAGAAAATGTTGGGCATTTCTGTGCATAGGTTGTGACTATGTTTGTGCTAATTGGTGAGAAATGCAGACTTCTTCAAAAATAAGAAAGAAATAAATGATACCTTGACAATGGTGACATCACTAGTCAGGATCATTCTGAATTACAGGCTTTAGAATGTGTAAATGTTTAGAATTAGACAATTGCACACTGTGCTTCAAACCAGTAATTCCTTACAGCTGGTTACACCATAATAAAATGAAGGATTCTCGTTTTTCCCTTCAGTCTTTTGTCAGTTACTTCTTTGATTTGGGCATTCATTTTTTCTTGTCTAATCATGTGTTAACGCACAAATATAAAATATTTGATAATAATTTACCTTCTGTTACAGGGTCACAACTCATCTGCTTTATGGTCTGAATGGTTTTTGAAAAATACGGTTTTGAACACCATAAACGATTACATCAAATGGCTGACAAGAGCCTTAGTTACTGTGAACTAGACTGTACCAGGAGCTCAGAGTTTGCTTCCAAGCCTTTTTAATTAGTAGACCAGGTCTGGATATCAGTCACACTGTAGTAATTCTGTTGCCTTCAGTAAAGAAAAAGTTGGTGTTTATATTTATAGTACTTCAATTTTTCTACAAACTGTGAATGAGAATCTTACATGCAAGAGCTCTTATTTTCTGTAATTAAAAGGTTGGTTATGTCACACATTCAGACTTTACAGCCCATCCCAGTAGATGCATAACCCAGGCGTTCATAATCACACAGGAATTTCAGCAATGGTTAAAAGTGAGTAATCTGGCCTTTCAAGTCATGAATCATTTATCAGCAAGGAAGTTAATTGCTGATAACAAATGGTTTGCAGTGAATCAGAGATTCTGCTCTTGCAATTATGGGTTTGGTCTTTCAGCCTTTTTAAGGTGTGATTCAAAGGTCTTGGACATGTGTTACTCAGTTAACCCTAAGCAGATTAAATCTTGTCGAGGAAGGGTAAAACATGTACACAGTGGAGAGGCTGAGCAAGGATTGTGCATCATTTTGTTCCTCAGCATTGGCTTAAGATACCAATAGCCCACAGGCTTGTTAGTCCTGCTGTGCAGTTGGGCCAAGAGATGAAGAACAGCAGGACCAAGCATTTCATGCAGACTAGAAGCAGCTGGATAGGAAATGGTTTTCCCGTCTAATAAAAAAGTCTGAGATGATGAATTTGTTTCATCCACCAAAAAGGAGAGAAAAGGGAGCCTGGACAAGATCTGAGGAGAGGGAACACTCTGGGATACGGGAAATGGAGGTTGGAGTCCCAAGATGAGCGTAAGACTCTATCCCAGTCCTGCAACCCAAGAGGATGATTTGCTTCTCTTGCAAAGGGATTATCTATCCATCCCTGGCCAAATAACCACATCCTTACTTGTTCAAACTAGAGCCACTCCTACAAGAGACAGGAGATGAGACTTGCCTTCCAATCTAAATCAAGAAAAGCAACAGATTTCCATTTCTTCTTTCCTTGCACTGTAAAACGGCATTTGGGATATGACAGTCCCATAGACCCCCAAACCCCTCCTAAATAGTTCCAGTTGGATGAAACAACCTTCAGAATTTTTCTAAACTCCTATTCAGACCAAATTAGGTCCTCAAATCTTGCTGAAATTCTTGCTAAGATTCTCTCCAAAGTCATCCATAAAAACAGATTGATACTAATGTGGAAAAAAGATTGAAGAGGTAAGGTCTTATGTTCTTGCAGCACTTAACTTGGGAGTTAAAAGCAGATTCAACTCCCATTATAAGTAAGCTCTAAGATATGCTTCAGACCGAGTCTTACTTCAGATGCAATTGGCTCATGAGTGATTTTGATTTTAGAGGTGGACTGCTTTTCAAAAGAAAAGTCAAGACCTGGCAACATAGCCTGCAGATGTTTTGTCTCTTTGCCTTTTAAAATATAAAAAGCAAAATTACTCTTCATATTCTTGGTAGTGCTATGTATATTGCAAGAAACAAATGTTGCCTACATGGATTTCCTAGAATAACACTACGCCCCTGCCAACTGCATTCTACAAACTATGAAACTAGGTATTTTCTCAAAACGACTCTCAGGGGAGTGGGGACTGCTGCCCATGTGCACCTCATTTTAATTTAATAGGCTTACTTTAGTGTGATTTGGTCTGTAATGGAACACTGGGATTGCAGGAGTAAATTCTGAAAACTGAGAGGTGGGGGAAATTAGCTTTTATCAGCAGGTGCTGAGCATTGTGGCCAAATGCTGGCATTTCCTTTGCCTTTGGCAGCCCAGCATCTCTGAGTGTTCCAGGGCTCTGCTGGAGCCACGGGAGTGCAGCCCTTTGGCTGATCCAGTTGTGTACACAACTGCTTTGTGCTGGAACTGACTGGAAAACAAAATTTGCCCCGTTGTTTTCTGACTGGTCACGAGAAGATGTTTGCTTTCTCTGTGCATCCTGCTTGTATTTGCAGAGTGAGGAAGGAGGGTACCTGGGTGGCCACAAAGCAAATTCCTCCAAATGCCATTTTACCTGCTGGCAGCCAGGATTCCTGGGGACTGACCAGTCCTGCTGAAATACTCCCCACTCGACTGTCTTGGTTTTTGCCAAGGTTTTGGCTGGTACTGTGTGATGCAATATTGCAAAAAAAATCTCAGTATCTAAGGCAGCAATTTCCAGCCCCTGGTTTCCGAGGAGTTAAGCTGAAGTGTAAACACTGTATTCATCAACCCAGTGTAGCTGCTTCTGAGAAAAAAGATGCTCTATTAGCTCAAAATTTAGGAAATCACAGCTGTAATGCTGGCCCGTAATTAAAGCCAGGAGGATGTCTGGGTGTTTTGACTGGATAATCCGATGGGTCCCTTCCAACTCAGAGTAACCTGTGAACCTGGTCCTTGGTTTGTAAGATTCCTGCCCCTGGAAGTCCTCCTTTCCAGACCACTCACTACTATCGCAGGGAGACGGTGCTCCTTAAGGAACACTTATCCTGTGTTTGCTTAGAAAGCATCATAGTGCTAATTATTCTCATTAGCTTTGAGCCACTAATAAATTATCTTTCCTATTGCTACTCCATCACTCAGTAATGAGAACCGTTTAGCTAGATTTTGCAGATACTGCCTGCTCCCTCTCTCCACAGCACAATTCCCTGCAAGCATTCATCATAGGAAAAGAGCTACGTGAACAAAATCTTTTCAAATTAGTCTCTGGTGCCCCAGTTAAGTGGGTGTCTACATCGCAGGCATGCAGAAGAGCCTTCTTCATTAATATGTGCAATTCTGTGCGAGCTGATTAGCTCTTGCAGCTCATTTGGTAGCAAATGTGTAAATCCGTCACACTCTAAATGCCAAATATGTGCACAGCTAAATTATGGAGAAGTAAGAAACTGCAAGAGTTGGGAGTCTTTATTTGAAAAAGAAGAGGTCCTTATCACATGCATTAAATCTGAGCTCTGGATTTATCTAGAGTATTTGTCATTCCTCTGTTTTGTCATTTTTCTGCTTGCAAAATGAATAATTCTTCCTGTCATGTTGCTGGTCCTTTCCGTATGTGTGGGTGTTTAATTTGGGGCCCAACATTTGTAACAGGCACCTGGTATGTAGCCTCAGTTCCCATGAAACAACAATAGCCATAGCACAGTGCAATCTGCCTTATGCAGGATGGGAAACCAAACTAATCAGTTACAACTGTATTATTAATAATCCAGTTACCATCACATTTCTTGTTCTTTTTTGTTTGTAAAAAACTTGTGAAGGAAAGGAGGGGGGTTGGATGAAACTATGGGGTTTTTTAATGGCTGTGGTTTGTAGCCAGGACAGTGCTGCACAGTTGAATTAATGTCATCATGTATCTGCCAGCACAAGGGAAGCACTAAAGAATGTCACTTATCAATGGAGAGGGATTTTCTGCTGCTGCAAACACCCGGCCAGTTGCTCTGGGACCAAAGAGGGAAACTGGCCTTCAGAGCTCCTAATTTATGCATGCTTTTCATCTTCCCCTTGCCAAGTAGCTGCAGAGCCAACCAGCCTCAGGGCCTGGATGCACCAGCTCAGGGCAGACAAACACCCTCCATTTTATTTTCTCTTGGCATGCAGGGAAACCAGAGTGCAGACCCAGCTTGGCCTCCAACACCAGCACTAGTTTGGTATTATGGAGAAAAAGCTTCCCACTTCTCAGAAGTTGTGGCATGAGAAGCTTTCCCCAAGCTCTCTCGAGAGAACATTTCCTAGGAAGATGTGCAGTGCAGTAACAGAGCTCTGATCCTGTAGCCTTCAGGTTGCTGGTGAGGGGTTGCTTATTACTGTACCCCCACTCAAACACAAGGAACAGGATGATCAGGTTCAGCATTTCCTATTGTATCCCCAGGACATCCCAAGATCTCTACAGGGATGTAGGATTTGCTTATCAGCAGAGAAAGGGCAGCTCTGTTAGGCTGACCTGCAGTGGGTACACAGTCCTCCCCAGGGACAATATGGATAAGAGTCTTTTTCCTTTTCCAAGAAGGGCAAGCATGCTGCAAGGCAGACCTTCCCTGATTCAGCAAGAGGTGAAGGGGGCCATGGCAAAGCTGCTGCAGAGACACGGAGGTGTTGTGTAATGCTGCCCAGCTCCAGGCAGGTCCCTTTGGACTTTGGAGTCCAACGTTCCCTCTACCTGCAGGAGACCATAAAATGTTTGTCACAGGACTCCCTACTTTTCTAAAACCCACTTCTCCGCCAAAGCTTTCCTTAGGCAAGAGAGCAGCAGAAAAAGGGAGCACAGAAATCACAGAAACAGAGGTGACCATGGAATAAAGTCGTGTCTGTCTGGCAATGTACCACAATATTAGGTGCATTAGATACACATATTTTGAATGGATGTATAATCTTAATTGTTGTGTATTGTTTGTATTGTAGTCCCAAGATCCAGGTCCTCATTATGCTAGATGCTGTACAATATATAAGAGTCTGTCATGCATGGAAAGGCTTTTATTATGTAAATAGTCAGGTTGGGAAAAAAGAAGTAGTGTTATCTCTGTTTTACAGATGAGGCAGTGAGACTGAAAAAAACCCAACAAAGCGTTTTGCCCAAGGACACACAAAGTCTCTGGGTCATCAGTGGACTTGAAATTCCAGTCTTGATTTAGTTTCTTACCATATCTTCTTCCAATTTGTGTACTGCCCACAACGTAATTAAAAATTAAGCACAAAGAAGACAACACCACATGTCATTTATCTCTATCTGCAACAATCATCGAGCACCTCTCTGACTAATCTTCATCAACTCTTCAAAGACTGTTTCTTTTCCATGCCCAATTCCTATGATCACTGTACAAATCAAGTCACCGTACACATTGTCCTCTGATTTTCCACAACACATACAATGTTTGAGTTGACTACAAAGTTGTTCAGGACAAGACCCTGTTGCATGTGAGGTCATGTCTCAGTTGGATCAGCCTGCTGAATTCGTATCCCAGTCCTTTAAAAAAGTAGTTCTAGCACTGCTCAGAACAGAAAGGGATGGATATACATTTCTGCTATGAACACAGAGAGTCAGCCAATACATCTATAACTGCTGCTCAACCTTACATGGTAGTCAAAATTATATATTGATGTAAATACCTAATCTATACCAAAGACAAATAAAACATGGATTTCACTTGAAAGGCACAATACATTTTGCTTTGTGTACAGCAATGTTTTATGTCAGGCTCTAGGAGAGAATGTGGGAGGAGAGAATTATAAAAGCCATGACAGTCACTGGAAAAGAGAATAAAATGGAATTGGCAATTACCCAGGCTAGGTAATATCAAACTAATTTAATAGCTTCCTTTGATAGAGTAATTAATTAGCTAGACAAAGAAGGGAAATTTGGCTGTCTGGACTTCCACAAAATAGCCAATGAGGAGCTGTGTATACATTTATATCTCCTACATGGGAAGTCTGAGATTTATAGAGGCAAAGCATACATGGCGTTGAAAGATGAGAAGTTGAACTGTATTGAAAGAAAAATAGTCAGAGCTCCGAAAAAGTAAGTCTTAAGACTAAGTATTATTTTCATTAATGAACCCTTTGAATAACAGGTGTCTAATCATGAAATTACATTGAAGTCACCAAGTTAGGAGGTCTCATCAGGGTAGATAAAGTTCAAATATCACCCAGCAAGAACTGAATGTCCATGAGGAGTGAGGCCACAGAAGTAGTAAGAGAGCTAACAGCAGACAAAATTCTGCAGGAAACCTGAAATGACACAGAAAGATTTCTGTAAGTTGCCCCAGTGCAGTGTGCACATGTAAAAGGCAACAGAAACTCTAAAATGCTATAGGAGAGAGATTTCCAGAAAAGTAAGGGAAGCACAAACATCCTTGAATAAGATCCCAAGAAGATCTTGTTTGGAATAAAACACATTCTTTTGATCATTTTAAAGAAAGCTGAATTCTTAATTAAATGAGGTTGCTAAGATGAGGAGGAGACAAGAACGTTTCATGACCATGTATATTTAGCCCAGCAGCTGAAGACTGAGATGTGTTTTGATTGTTTTCTGTTAATACATCAGGGAGGGGGAATATTAAAGACAGGCAATCTTGGTGTATGAGCAAGTGGGTATAAATTGGCCATGAATAATTTAAGAGTATCAATTAGGTATTCTTTATCCACTTACATAGTGAGGGTGTAAAAGTTACAGGGATGAAGCCATACCTAGTTTTAGTGGGAAGCTCACAAAATGTATTAAATGGATCATGTGATCCAGTTGCCTTCAGTACCTGGGGACTGGATTTGATAACCCAGAAAGTCCTGCCTGTCCTATGCCTTACTATGTTCCTATGTCTTAGTGGGTCTCCATTACAGTAAGCCACCACCTCCATCTTATAATCTTATTATATATTACGGTACCTATAATCCCTTCCATCCTAAGAAACCTTTCTATCCTGAATTAAATTTCAACTAGAACAACCTAACAGTGGATTACAAAGCCATATGCATTTTCTTTCTTACTCAGTAAGTTTGTTGTGGTGAATATAATAAATAAAGACAAATTTCATTAGGGACCAAGAGTTCTTTTAATATAAATTATAGTGTTTATGGCATAACTACACTAACAAATAATTTTCTTATTTATTGTAATTGTTCAAATGGCTCCTAATGAAATTTTTGGCCTCATGAAGTGATCAGCTTGGAATGACTTTCCCTTCTATGAAAATATTTAAATACAAACAAAGTCTGCCAATGTGTGCAATTACAGTCATGTAGGGAACTAAAGGGATTATGTGTACTAGGAGTATATTAATGTGGCTTTCCAGATCAGCTGCTTCTACCAGAGGGGGAACAAAGTAAGCGGAAAAGCCCCAAAGAGAGCCCATTACTGTGGGAATGGCTTGGGGCACGATCATCAGAAAAGCTCACTCGTATTATTTCCATAAGCCCATAATGCTTATGGCCCGGTAAATAAAAATGCATTAACAATATGTTGCTTATCAAACTAATTGAGATGCAGTGTGAAGATTACTTTTTAGAAATAGGATGTTCTTTATGCAGGAGATCATTCTGAGCCCTGCTACAACAAGAGCCATGGGGATAACATTGTATTTTGTTCTGACATCTGCATTTATTACTATTATTACTATTATTATTATTATTATTAAAGTGAGATACTTTCTCTGACATTATGAGGTGCCTTCAGACTTGTAAAACCCTTGAGAATGAACTACTATAGTTCCATGGAAGAAACTCTGCTGCCCAGTGCAGGCCCTTATGACTGAATCAGCACAGGAGGCTTTTAAGAGAGGCAAGGAAATAAACTGCATATTCTGCAGATGATTTTTATGACCTTACTCACACTTCTGCTGATGCTGTGTTAGCAAGAACACTTCATTCCACTGAGTATAATCTTAGTTCTTGTGATTACAGGCACAGATTTCTCTAAAACCTCAATAATCTGATGCAATTTTTTAGAGTGCAGAATTGTTAGAAAGTCATGGGCTTTTAGGACCTGATTCAGACTGTAAAGGTCTCGTGATGAAGTTGGGTTGCACTCAATATGAATTCACTGATTCAACATACCTGTTTGTTGGTGAGAATTGGCAATATCCAAGAAACAAGAAGCACAATAATGGATTATAAATCTGTGTTTTAGCTAAAGCCTCAGCTTGAATAATATCTCCAGCTTCAAGCACCAAACTTTAAGAAAGATATAAGAAAAAAAGTTCAGAGAAAAGAGCAATAGAACTAGAAAGATGTTTAGAAAGCAGAAGGGGTTTTGGGGGGATGTTTTTTTCTGGTTTTGCTTTGTTAAAAAAATAGAAGAAAGGCTGTGGTTTTAATTAGTCTAAATCAGAGAAGGCATTTATTTTCCCAGTGAAAACAGGTTGCAAAATGGATTGGCAATCTGATATATTCCACAGTTTAATTTGCTACAAAGAAAACCAAAGTTGAATTTTCTGAATTGCTTCCTGAGGGCCCTTTCAGAACTTTACTTCTGGACTGCTCCTCTGACTCCATCACTGACAAGCACGACTACTGCCAGCTCCTCAGGCTGAATACTCTAATTTGGAGAAACCTGATGTAAAACTCATGTTTAAATCCAGTGGACAGGGCCTAAGGGTTTGTCTTCCCTACCTTTATTCATCTAAACCCGAGGTGTATAAATGTGGCTAGACATGTCTGTTCCCTGCAGTCACTGAGGAGAAATAGCAACAAAGAGCTTCCTCACAGAGGGCAATTTCCAGATCACTGAACTTTGGTAAGCCCCATCCTAACTTGTGTCTGAGCATTCACTGTTGGGTTTTGCCTTCAGCTGGCTGATGACACACTAAGTCATGGCTTCATTATTTTGCTGTACTCATGGAGATGAAGCTTGCTGTCATCTCTGAGGGGTTTGGCTCCATGGGGACTCCCATCCAGCTCTCTCTTCAGCCTTCTACTCCTGTTCCTCTCCTGTTCCTCTCTTCACCTCTTTTTCTTCTGAAACATCCTCATTCCTCCACTTTGTTTGCACTGTCTGGATTTACTTCTTACAAATCTCAGTTTTATCTCTGGCTGCAGCTTTTGCTAATGCATTCACTGCATAGTGCTCCTCTGACAATGTTTTACTGCCTCCATGTTTTAGGGGAGCCAATGGGAAAAGAAAAAAAAGCTATTTACGGTGTAACTGGCTTGTTAGCCATGCAAATTCTTGATTAAGAGACATGATTTAAGTTCACTGTGAGGGCTGGGAGCACTGGAGCTGTAACCCCACTGATTCTGCTACTACCTCCCTCAATGACCTTGTGCAATTTATTTAACCTCTCAGGGCCAGGTTCATCTGAAAATAAAGAATAATGAGTTTTCTTCCCCTAGGAATGTGTATTAACTCATAGATGTATATACAATTCTTGAAGTTCTGTTTATGTAAATGCAAAATGCTTATCTTTTTTCCTTAAACCATTTACAAAAGGTCGAGAGAATTTTAGGGTTGAAAGATAAACAGTTCTGAAGAACTAGAAAAATGAAAATGACACACGTATGCACTTATCACAAACCTTTAGACAGGCTCTAATTAAGTAATCACTAGTTCTCTGCATTATAGTAGATGCTATCATAAGCTGTTAAATTGTGTAGCAGCTTGTAATACTGTGCACTCTGTTTATACAGGATAAGGGCTCTCTGGAAATTATTCAGATTAATGTATCATCTTCAGAACATGTGCTTCAGTGGCGCCTAGTCAGTCAGGATTGAGATGTTCCCATGCTCTGCTCTACAGAAGCCTGACAGGGAGCACAACTTCGTCCTGACAGGCCAAGATACAAATGTGGAGATGCCTTTTATATGTTCAAACACGCAGACCCTTTGTCCCTTGCAAGGTTTTATCGAAAGCCATTCCTGGGGCACATCCTTGGCAGTTCCTCCCAGCAACCAGCTTTCCCTGTGAGAAGGATGCTCAGAAAAGGGCCTTCTCTCGTGGTTTCCAGGATATCACATTTTCCTTGAGCTTTTATGTTCAGGGAAAAACTACCTCACCAAGCACCTGTGGGTGACCTCTCCTTCTGTGGCCCCTCCACCTCTGCCTGCCTTCCACATCTCCATGCTCAACCCATTTCCTACCTACCACCTCAAGGCTATTCTTCTCTAAAGTCAGTTTTTATCTTTTTGCCAGTATTCCCTTCTACTGTTACTCAGCTCCAGATCCATGGTTAACCTTGCACCCCTTGCTGCAGTCTTGTTTGGCACTGCTGAGCTCTGCTGGAAGCATGGAGGAGAAAGCCTGGAGGCTGAAAGGGTGAAATTAATCTCCAGCAACAGCAATTTACACCTGTTTTTGAGTTCCAGGAGGTCATTTTACCACACTGGATCACAGGCATTCACAGAGACTATCCCAGGGGTAGGGAGTGAGGTTATCTGTTATCCAGGGTTGCCAGAGGTGTCCACTTAAAATTGCTGGTGCTGTTTGGGGAAGGCAGAGTTGAGGCTGGAGAGTGTTAATGAGCTTCAGTGCCATCCTCTTGATCGCCTTGCTCCCGAGTGGAGCTCAGCAGAGCCTGAAAGCCCAGAGTGGGAGGTGCATGTATTACCTCTACTCCAACACCCCGCAATCCTGCAGGCACTTGGGTAGTGATGTAGTAACAGATGGAAGGAGACATTAAAAGGCGTCAGTGAGGAAATAAGCTGCTTTCATTTGATGTTTGAGCCAACAGACTAAAACTGTGTGATTTGGTAGGAAAATAGTGAAGTTGAGGAGCAGCACAGGGAGAAAATTATCCTTCTATCTATCAGTAAGGAAAGTAGTTTTAAAATAGGAGCATCACGTTAGGATCAGTAATGAGATTTGCAAACTTTCACTTTTGTATTATCGTTTGTTGTCGAAACATGCCCAGTTGATTTGTCTGGGAATGAGCGAAATTAGTCTAGCAGATGGTCTCATCTCAGTGCACTTTTCCTGGTGGTTACTGCATCCCCATCACACACACTCCAGTGGCTGCACCAGAGAACGCCAAACACACCTCTGGCTGCTCGCACGGCACCAGGCACATGCCAAGGGCTGTGAGAGTCCATTAAACCTGGTGGAAACCGGCCAGCTGCAGTCACAGGTCATTACACAGGAGAACCCCGAGAGCACAATTCCTAAATGTCAGATGTGCTGACAACGGGGCTAATTATCCTGGGGAGGTGGAAAGTCTTCTCTCAGGCATCCAGCAACCGCATGAGAGGACATGGCCTCAAGCAGTACCTGGGGAGGTTCAGGTTGGACATGGGGAGGAATTTCTTCACAGAAAAGGTGATTAGACATCGGAACGGGCTGCTCAGGGAGGTGGTCGAGTCGCCGTCCCTGGAAGTGTTTAAGTGTGGAGGTGACACTTGGTGCCATGGTCCAGCTGACATTGCAGTGTGTCCAGTCATAGACTGGACTCAGTACTGTGAGAACTCTTTCAATCTTCTTGATCCTGAGATAAACTAAGGCTCAGCCAGAGCTGTGCGAGGCAGCGCTGGCTCCTCGCTCCCGGCCCGACCGTGTGGGACACAATGTGGGACGGTGTGGGACACCAGCACAACACCGCGGGCACAGGGGCACAGGCACCGGGCAGAAGCGGGTCCCCTTTGAAAGGACCGCGCCAGGCACAGCACCACCAGACCTCGCCAAGCTCGGGCCGTGCCCCGACCGGCCNGGGGCTCCTCGCGGGCGCCGCTCGGCAGCGGGAGGCGGTGCGGAGGGGCCCCGGCGCTGTCCCGGGCCGGCAGCAGGTTGTGTGTAAAGTTTTGCGGTCCAGAGCGGTGCGGGTCCGTGTGGGGCGCTGGCCCTGAGTCAGCGCTGCGGGGTGCAAATGGTCCTGTGGGAGCTGCCGCGTAAGTAGGTGGTAGATGAAAGGGTCAAGTTCCCAAACTTTGGGATGCGACTTGTTCCGTTCCGGTAGTTTTTCACAATCGGTTTCACAATCAGGAAGAATTTCTTCACCAGAAGGGTGATTAGGCGTTGGAAGGGGCTGCCCAGGGCGGTGGTGGACTGGCTGTCCCTGGAGGTGTTCAAGGAAACACTTTGACGTGGCACTCAGTGCTGTGGTCTGGTTGACGTGCTGCTGTTGTGTCAGAGGTTGGACTCGATGGTCTTTTCCAGCCTAATTGATTTTGTGGTCTTGATTCTGCTTCTGAGGTGTCTGTTCCCCGAGCTTTATGGTTGGGATTAGTATATGGACTAATGGTTTAGGATTATTTCCTTGTCTGGTCGTACCTGGCTGTGTCAAAGTGTCTTTATTTGTTGCGTCCCTCTGTAGTGCTTTACTTTGTGACACGGAGGATTTCTGAATTGTGCTGTAGAGTGGAAAAATTAAAGACTCCCGTCTGCATAATGTATCTGTCACAACCCTCAGAAGGGGGGACAAAGAATTGTCTGCCACTGTTAGGTACGGCTGAAGCAAACACAGAAATGTATGTTCATTCTGTGTCAAGCGGGAGTGTAACTCGCACCCACTTCCCAATTTTATGTTTTATGGAAGGTTTATCATGAGAGGCAGGCATTCTGGCAAGAAATGCCTTGTTAAAGTTGGTACTGAAGGCTGGCAGGTGCGGGAGGGTAAGCTTGCTGTTACACTAAATCTGCTTACAATTTTTGGGAAGCTAGACCTCTTTAAAAGATTGGAGTATCCTGAGCAAACCATAATCACGGGTCACTGTCAAGCATTTGTGAAAAATGCTAGAAGATGTCCGATAGATGTAAAACAATTACTGTCAGATCACAATCAGGATGATCAATTTGTTATAAAAGACTGTAACATGTGCCACTTTCTAGGACTTTCCCAGATGCTGCCTCAGGGTTAAGTATTATCATAACAGAAACAAACAGGATAATAATTGAATACATCTTAAAAAAAAAAAGATACAGTGAAACAGGCTCTGGTTTCCATCATCTGAGGTTTCCTGTTCCTGGGAGGAAATGAAACCAGGCACATGTGCTGATTCTTTTTTGTGAAAGCAGTGGATGCTGACCTGTGAGTGAGGAATTGGACAGCTCTGAGGAAGGTGGAGTTAGAGGAATGGCCACTCAGCTGACTTACCTGTCTGTGGGCAGCTTTCTCCATGGTCCTCTTTTCCGTGAGTTCTCCCAGTCCTCGTTTGTAGGGAGGCCTGTGAAGGGAGTGAAAGGGGAAATCAATAAAGATGGGACAGAAGTAGTTACTAATGAAGGGAAACGTAAGAACAGTGCGAGCCTGGGGTGATGCATCTGTGGTAACCTCTCTCCATTTTGGTGTTTCTTGGAGGTCAGAATCCTGCTGAGTTTTATGGTTGCCTCTTGAGTTCATGTAACATTGTAGCATTGACAACAGCCTGACAGGGGGTTCCACTGGCTGTTGATGTTGTGTGAAGAATCCTCTGTGAGCCAAACACCCACTGGTTGAATTTGGTATTCCTTGGTTCTGTCATGGCATGGGACAGCAAACCTTATCCTTCTTCGTTTCCCTACACCTGTACAAAACCTTTTGTCAACTTCAGGGGACATTTAAAGACGGTCCTAAAAGCGCTACCATATCCTTAGTGCTCATTCTTCAATATCTACCTGTATAAGTCTATATCAAATTTACCACTTGACTCCTTCTCTAAAGGTGCATTGTTTAGAGAGCTGGGTAAAGTAGCTCTTCCATTTGGAAGATTTAATAAACTTTTCTCTGATGTTAATACATTTTCAAGCAAGGCTGAGTGTTCTGTTACAGTTTGTGTTTTATACATCTCTTGACAAATGTGTGATCTTGGAAGCAAAGTGATTTTCTTGTATTAGCTTGATTTTTTTTTAGATAGCTTTCTGATTCTGCTGTTAGGAAGCTGAGGAAAGAGCCTCCTGTCCCTTTGCACTGTGGTGAGCAGGGCGGAGTCGATACACTGCTGGAGTGTGCCGGCGCTGAGGGGGGAGGTGTGGTGGGCAGGGTCAATTAGCATATTAATGAGCTGTGTTTGCGTATTCATGACTGTGAGTTGGCGGTTGTGAATGTGCTGCGAAACAGAATCATCTTCACAGAGACAAGCCCCCGTAAAGAAGTGAACCTGTGAGAACGGAACCACAAAGTAATGAGGATTTACTGTATTAAGAGAATTGGCAGGTTTCAGTGGAGGCTTATCTGCTGCTAGAGAACCTAATTTGTCTGAATATAAATAGGAATCTTGAAGAGAGTTTTGTTCTGGATTTATGCAAATGTTTATTTACATATAGAGTAGTTATGAAAATTGAAAGAATACCTGTAAAGATGTCTCTGTCCTTTGCTTTGTTTGTTGTCTGTACATCCATACTGCTGTTAGTGGTGTTTATATTCTTTGTCCTTAGGAGTTGTAGGAGCAAAGCAGCTATGAGGAGATGGTATATTGAAAGTTTTAAAGCTTTCAAAGTGCAGCTGTGGTTCTGTTATGTTCTTGAAGTGTCCTGTTCAGAGATAATTGTATGCTAATTATACATAGTGTGTGAAGTGAATGATAGGGTTCAGAGTCAAAGGGTTGCTCATGTACTGTGCTGAGGGATAACTTTTTTCCCATTTTAAATGGCTGAAGTAGTGGGATTTCCTGAACTTCACTTGAAGAACACAGAAACGTTGTAATATCTCTATTATTCTAGTTTGCTTTTTCTTTGAATACCTTTTCAGTAACCTCCCTTTACTGTTTGGGCCTTCCCAATAAGTATGCCCTCACAAAAAGAGCTGAAGAATGTTGTAAGCCAGAAAATACATTTATTAACTTTTCCTGTTTGTTCTTATCTCATCAGATAGCTCAACATGAACTTTAACTGTCAAGATCATTTGAAAAGTGAACAGAACAGTATTTTTTCTTCTGTGAGCTGGCTCCAGGATCCCGGGTTTCTCCTGTAGTGCAGTCCTGTTCACGGCCTTTTCCTGAAACAGGGCATGGAGCTTTGTTTCTTTCTTCGCATTACGTGCTAACGAAGTTATTTGCTTCATCAGAGGAAATGCAGATCCATGAAATTACATTTTGTGCAAGTAAGTTAATGAAGGAGGTATTTGAACTTCGCTTCCCATCGTTGTTATTTTGTTTATACTGATACAGCTCCCAAAAGTCCCTGTCAGGATAGAGTTCCAAGTGGTTATTGTCAGAGAACCATTACAGACTAAACTCCTCTGCAGTTTTGTTGTGCTCTTGAGCTGCTGCCTTGGTTCTGTGGGGAGCAGCATAGTTAAAAAATGGGTCCATGTGCATTCCGTGTGAATTGTCCTTCTGGGAATGTGTGGATGAACTCAGAGATGGGTAAAAGTCTCTAAATCTGTGCATTTAGTTCCTTGAGTGCTTTGTGCCATGAAGCTCATCTGGAGCAAGTCCTCAGGTTGGGGTTGTTTTCTGGTTTTGTGTCCACATGGTCAAAGCACTTTGCACAGAAGGGGGTTCCCTGGTGAGGTGCTGAAATAACAAGTGCACCTGATGAAAGCCCAGAGGAATTCAGGACTACAGGGAACTGTTCATGTGGCTTTGGGGAAAGTCTGATGTGCTGTACAAGTAAAATAAGAAGGTATTAATTTGGAATTTATTCAGCTAATGCATCTCAAAGGAGGCTGAAGTTTGACTGCTGATAAAGCCGAATTTCTTAAACTGAAAGTGACAAGTGTTTTGAGTGCTTTCATTATCATATGCCTTTCTCTCTGAAGAGTGAATAACCTTGAAAAACCTGAACGTTGTTGATTATTCATTAAATATCCTACTTAACCTTTGGGTAGTGGGAAATAGAGAAGGTGAGAGTTCAGGGGTAAAAACAGTTATTTCGTCTCTTTTGTGTTATTTGGGGGAAAATTGGATTCCTGACTCTTGAGAATACAGTCCTTCAGTTGCTGAGGCTTGTGAAGCAGCACCCTTAATGTCATCATTTGAAAGGTGCTGTAAACATGTCAGGATTGCACACAAAAGCATATTTCAGCTGTATTCAGAAATCTGTTTCCTTTTGCAGTTTGTGACTGTATGGAACTTGAGTAGCATCATCCGAGGGAGGCAGAAATATTCTTTCATGGTCTCTGAAGTGATAGGTGCAGTGTGGTAGGAGTGCAGAGCAGTGTTAGGAGCTGAGGAAGTGTTTGCTGTTGGCTTTGTGTAAATTCTAGCAGTTCGCCCACTGGTAGGAGAACAAATTTGTGTACTGATACTTAGCAGGTAAGTAATCCTTCATTTAATGCTTGTCTTGCTAAACTTCTGAATGTTTTGATTTAAGGTAAGGTTTGAGGAAGTGCTTTGTGATTCATGTAGACTAATAGGTCCTGTTCAGTTAGGACTCTAATCTGAGTTATGGTTGAAAATCCTCACTGTGAAGCCTGACCCCAGTATACAGCTTGAGAAGTTTGATTAATTACAATTGATTCCATTGTTTCTGCTCTTATCTTAATTCTGATTCCTCCTGATTTGTGTTTTGTTGTAGGTTGTCCTTAACTCTGTTGGCAATGTCTATGATTTTGTCTGCCTCTGTGGTCCGTGTGAGGGATGGACTCCCACTGTCTGCATCGACTGACTATGAGCAGAGCGCAGGAATGCAAGAATGTAGAAAATATTTCAAAATGCTCTCAAAGAAACTTTCTCAGCTTCCTGATAGATGTACTCTGAAAACTGGACAGTATAGTATAAAGTAAGGTTTCTCTTTTATGTATTTGCAGCATCCTAAGTTGGGTTTGTATGTAAGATAAAAAGTTAACAGTTCACATTAGAAATGCTTAATCAAACTAACATAAATTCTTGACAGCTTCTATGTATCAGTAATTTAAAATTGAGAAATTGTAGAAAGATTTGAAACATACTCAGACTTTTGTGGAAGTTCTTTCACAAGGGCTTGTACAGGACAAAGGAGAGTCACCTTGAACTGGAGGAGGGCAGGTTTGGATTAGATATTGGGAAGAAACTCTTTGTGGTGAGGGTGGTGAGGCCTTGGCACAGGGTGCCTCGAGATGCTGTGGATGCTCCATCCCTGGAAGTGTTCCAGTCCAGGTTGGATGGGGCTTTGGTGGGTCTATTGGAGCTGCATGATCCTTAAGATCCCTTCCAAACAAACCATTTTATGCTTCTGGCTTGGAATAGATAGTATTTTTATTAATACTGAAGTCCTTTATCCAGGATAAATATTTATTTTAATTTCAAGGTTGATTCTTACATGAAAAAGACCAGACCTTCCTTGATGATGCAAGTTCAACTACTACTCATTGCTTTTCTTTTTTTTTAGACTACACAACTTTTAAGATGTGCCCGAATACTTTCATAGCCAGTATTTTTGAAATTATCTGCTTAGGATGTTTGCATTAGGCCCTTTTGTTGTGCCTTCAGACTTTCTGTTGGATTCAGAGAAATGTGCTAGAAACCAAGCATTACTCAGTAATTATTTCAGTGTGAATCTTGGGTCATTGTGAAATGATTCTTTAAATCTGTTGTTTAGTCAGAATTTTGCCTTGTGTGTGATCTTTCTCCCTGGTGTTGGTAAAAAGGTGCACTTCTATGTAGTTGGTAGTTCACTACTTGTTGCACTTCAGCTGAACTAAATTCTGATCCTAATTTAGATCTTAGATTTTAAATCAGGTAATTTGATCCTAACCCCAACTTTACCTAAAAGTAAATTGTCTTTCTTCTGGAAAAGTGTTGGATTTTCGGTAAACATGAATTCCCTTGCCACTCCAGATAAAGTTTTGCTTTTCTGATTATAAAACATGAGCTCAGACTAGAGAAGCAGGTAAATCACTGGATTTAAACTTGAATTTTGAATTATGTTGTCTCAATTCTAGCTTTATAAGTTCTCTGGGAGTAAGTTACATGATGTTGTGCACTGAAAATTATCCCAGTGTCCTGGCTTTCTGCTTCCTGGATGAGCTTCAAAAAGAGTTCATCACTACCTACAATATGATGAAGACAAATACTGCCATCAGACCATACTGTTTCATAGAGTTTGGTAAGGATCTGACTTCTTGCCCTTCCTTGCCCCACTAAGACTAATAAGTATTTAAATAGATGTGCAGCTTCATGCACAGAAAACAAAAATGTCCAAGGCAGTCTTTAGGTGTATTTTAGACAGATTTAGAATCCAAATTAGCTCCTCTTAGGAGAGAAAGCCTTCTTTGGGCATTAAATTGGGCTACTAGAATTTTGTCCAAACTTACTTGTAATATTTCTGTTTATTCAACGGGCTTTGGCTGGAGCTTTATGTGACCAACTCTGGACTTCATCTTCTCCTGGTTAATAATACCAGGAGTTGTTTGACTTCATACCTGTTGAAATACTTAACCTGTGAAGTCACTGAGCTTTATAAATTTCTTGAGTAAGAAATTGCAGTTCCATGTTTGCTCTTGGCTGTGCTGTAACTTTTGTTCAGTACATGAGAGATTTTTATTTGTGTTAGGAGGTAGCGAAGCATTTAATCTTCTGTCGTTAAAACTCCAAATGCAGCTCTGCTCATACATACCAGATAACAGCTGTTACAAATTCCACTAATTTACATTGTTTTAATACTATATATTAAGCAGTTATTTTAGATATTTTTATAGAATTATGGGGAAAGATATTCCAGTTGATTAAATCCTGTCTGTAATTCAGTCAATTATTAACAATTTCTGTAAAACATTATTGTCTTCCTTGGGAAGATTTCTGTGAACTTTTTTCCCCCCAATATCTTTATCTTGCTAGTTGTTAAGTTAGACTTTGTCTATTACAGCTTAAATATATGTTATTAGTTTTATCCTCCTGAATATTTTGCAAGCATGTTTCCTACTCAAGTATATTCACACTTGAGTGCTGAGTTAATTTTTTCATAAGAATATTTACTAAATTAACAGAAAAGCTACAATAAGTGCAGTAAATCCATTGTATTAGGAATGCATTGTCTAGTGCTGTGAAAAGGCATTAGTTTATTCACAGTTATTAAATAATTAGATTTCTGGAGCTTTTATTTTAACTGCAGAATTAAATAACCCATGATCTCTTGGCACAAAACAGAAATACTAGTGTTAAAATTCCAAAATAAACACAAACATTTCAAACAATATATTTCAATTTGTGAAGTATACAGCCCATAGAGCTGCATGATCCTGGGTTATTTAATTAGCAAAAGTCCATAAAAATACACCTTTTAATCTTAAATTTTCCACAGATAATTTCATTCAGAGGACCAAACAGAGGTACAACAACACACGTTCCTTGTCAACAAAGATGAATCTTGCTGACATGCAGACAGAAATCAAACTGAGGCCACCGTACCAAATTTCTGTGGCAGAACTTGGCTCACCCAATGGCTTTGCACATGTGTCTGGAGGGGAGTACAAGGGTACTGGTAAGATCTCTGCAGGTAAGTGTCAGACTTCCATGTTGTGTCCTTAAGTGAGACAGATGCAGGCGAGTAGAATTAATTTTCTTTAGAAAACCCCTTTTCCATGGTTCTAAAGGACAAAGCTGCCATGACCTTATGTGCATTTTAGCTTGGCTGTGTGTGTTTTGTCCCCTGCTCAAAGTACGTGTCTCACCAGAGCACTCAGAGGGAGAAATGGCTCTGTTCAGTGGACTGCTTTATTGAAGGGAAAAAACCCTGCAAATGAAGATGAGCACTTAACAAAGAGATGGTCTTTCTGACCTTTCAAGATTTCTGGAAGTTTTTATTATTTCTGCCCAGTAATAGCTAATGATGACATAAGCTGAGAGCACAGTGTCAGGAGTCAGAGTGGCTGGAGGGAGAAGCAGCTGCGATGGTGAAAATCCAAAGAGCTGTGCTGGCTCAAAGATGATGCACCCTCTAAAATGGGGACCTTGTGTACAATGTTAAGAACTGCAATTTTGTGTAAAATTGCCACATTCATTTAAGTAGTTGTTAACTTCCTTAAACTTTAATTTCTTTTGTTGAGGACGTAAATATGTAATTGTGTAGTTAACCTGGGTCAGAGACTTGTGCTGTTAATTGAATGCTCTGAATCAGTCTGAGGCCCACCTTTAGATGTTTCCCAGCAGGACAGAAACTTCAAACTCCCCAAATCCTTGCACTGGTGTACAGACTCCACACGTGAAACTCACACCATCTGATTTCAGTCTCCCATCTTTTAGTGAAGCAAAATCATAAGTAGAATGAAAGGGAGTGTTAATTTTAATTATTTATTATCTTCCCCTTTTTCCTTTGCAAAAGTATGTCTACCTACCGGCCATCCTGGGCAGGCATACACTGGTGCCATTCACTTTACTGAGTCAGGGTGGAATCCTAAATCACAGAATTGAAATCATAGATGTAAACACTTCCAGGTTTGTAATAAGAGATCAGCTTAATTTTGTGCAGTTTATATATATAATGTTCATAGGATCTCTTTGCCAGTATATAATCCTATTGTAAGGATTACTCTAGAAGATTGAAAACTGCTTTGTATTGAAGATGAAAAGCAAACAAAATCATTAGGGTGCTCTGTTTGTACTCTGGGATCCTCATTCTGGGAATGCCAGGTGCTACAAGACAGTGTAGAAATAGCTTACAGTCTCTGTATTTGCAATTTAACAGGATTAGAGTTAGATTCCAGAAGATCAATAAAGTGTGAAGATGTTTAAATTCTTTAAAAGAGTGGAGTCTTCTAAGCAGGGCTGTTCATACCTTTAGTCATATCCTGCTTTAACAGGCATACCCTTTTTAAGGGTATGTAATGCTGTGACACCATTCTTTTGCCACTTTTGATGCTTGTATTGTTTACTCTTAATGTTCTGGTGTTGTCCTACCTTGTGGAAAAGGTTATGGTGCCAGAAGTGGCAACTGTTAAACTCTGAAAGTTGTCTAGTTTCAAACTTCTTGCAATTGGGAAAAGAAAAAGCAGTAAGTGTGAGAGAACTCAACCTGTGTCAAAATTGACTGTTCTTTTACAGTTGTCCATGTAGTGGGAGATGGATTTTTTATTACTTTTCTGAGTAAAATGTTGTAAAATCATATGGGCCTGAATTAAAATGCATAGGGACCATTTCCCTTTTTACAATAAATGAAGATTCAACAGTAGTTGACAGATTATCTAATTTTTTTCACCCACTCTCCTGAACTTCTTGCAGAAGCAGTTCTGTTGTTTTCTTTTCATGTTGATTTTTTTCTGTTTCTCTTTCAGTTACTTTTAACTTTCTTCTTCCTCTGAATTCCATAGATCTCTGTTCAGTTACCCACTTCCTTCCTTGAGTTGCTGTAGAAACTCACCATCAAAGGGCTGTACATTATGAGAGGTTTGCACTTTGCTCCTTCTTCAGCTCTTCACATTTTAGATGCCATTGAATAACAGTGTCTTTTTTAGCAAGTCTGGTAATAATTTTGTAATCCTTTACATTCATCACTTCTCTCCACCCTTGAAAAGAACTTTCTCTGGATGTTTGCTGCCCACTCAGTTGGCTAGACTTCAAAGTTTCTCCTTTGCTCTGAGGACAAATGCTCACAAAAAGATACGGTTTGCCTGGTGTAATTTCCTGAATATGCTGTCCTGGTAAAAAGTAGGGCTTCCCATAAGTGCATGAAGTAAGTTAAATCAGGTTGGAGGGCATGCAGAGGTGGGGAGTTAGGTGAGGGCAAACCTTGTTTTGTTGTGCCCAAGGGGAGAGTTAGACAGTTGTTTTTGGTCATGCTGGGGAAGCACTGGCTCTTACTTTTGCTGTAATCGCTTCTGGAGCAGCAGCGTGGTGTCTGGGCCTCCCGTGTTGTGACAGTAACTGCCAGTAGCAGCCCTGTCCCTTCAGGGGGAGCTGTGCTGTGTGCTGAGGAACAGGGTAATTATGATTGTGTAAAGCATGAAGTCCACAGATTATAGATAAAATTTTGCTTTGAAGGTGAATGTAGGTGTTGGCAGGCATTAGACATAAGGTGACAGCATGCTGATAAAAGATGTTTTCGTTTAGGATAAATTTACTATTTTCTGAGCTTTTTTTCAATGGAGGAGAAATTGTCAAATGAATGTATGTACCAACTCAAAGTCAGATGCCCTTTACCCTGCCTTCTCTGACATTCCCTCCTCACTCTTTCGGTTTTGCCTTCATTTTGTCAAGTGTAAATAACTCTTGTTGTTTTAATTGTAGCATTGTGATTGTTCAGCCCTGGAGAGTTTAATGACATTAGTAGCAATGTGCAATGTCCTTTAAAATTTTTTGATTTGTTTTCATATTTTATTAAGAGAGAAAAATTAGTATTTTGTGATCCCCAGTAGCTGTCTTGATTTAGCTGACACAACTCTTTCGTTTCCCCCCATGGTTCTCAAATATGTGTTTTAGGTGCTGTTTTAATGATTTTAAGTCACCAGACATGGGGAAAATGGGATTGTTTTGAGAGCTGTGAGTGGAAAGCAGGGAACTAATTTTACCCATCAGCTAATAAATAGAATTACTTTTGGCTAAAAACAGTCACATACACCCTCAGCTTTTTGCCACTCTCTACATGAGATGGTTTAAAAAAGTCAAAACTAAGCAACTAATTAGGAGTCATTGAGAAAGAGTGGTTTGGTCTGCAAATAGCACATCTAACCCTAAGTGAGTAATGTGCTCTACAGTTAGAAAGGCAGTGAGCTCTCAAAGTCAAACGTGAGTTAGGCTTTTGTTTAAAAAAATCCCCAACTGATTACACTATTAAATTCAGCACAAATGAATTAACTGAACTCAACCTGTGTTTTATTTTTGTTATCATGCACTCTAATTAGACAGCCCTGCCTGCTTATCAGTGGGAAATAGCTTTGTTGGTTTTTCTTTAGGTTCCGTAACTTCATAAACTGTTTGAAAAACTTTCTTCCTGAATCTGTGCAATGCAAACAACAGGGATTGACACCCCTCTCTATTAATGTTACAGTTCGTTAACCTCATTGTTCACATCTTCACACTTGGTTGGTTTGAACAGAATGATTGGAGTATGGCTCAGCAGTCCCATTGTTTTCCCAGTGTTGCCCAGACTGTTAAGAGTTCTGCATTGTTTTTTCACATTTGCTTTCTGTTATTAATTATGGAAAGGGACAGTAATGAGGAACATACACAACTGTTGCATATGTGAGACCCTAGATAATTGTGACCCTGGATAAGCCTGAAGGAGTGGGTGTGCGTGGAAAAAAATGGTGCTTTAATTTTAGTGTATTTTGTAAGCACTATCTGGAAGGTCTGTATAAGATTGTGATACAGAAACCAGTTTCAGAGCTGTGTTTTTATGTGTATCTTTGGCTGTATTTTTCAGGGAAGGGGACTGTGATAGCTTTGCCTCAAAGTATTCAACAAACAAGCTAAATCAGTCTCAGTATCTTGCTAATGCACTAGTGTTAAAAGAGAGTGGAGGTTGTGAGAGAAGCTCTTAAGTACGTGACTTAGCTGGTTACTAATTGTGGATGGATTTCACTACCAAGTACATCTTTTACTGTTGATTTCCTGGCATGTTTGAGGAGCTATCAGAACCATACTGAATAAATGGAATGTGTTGAAATAAAGACTTAAATACATCAAGACAATTCTATATGTGAACTGAAAGAAAATTTACTTTTTGTTAAACCTTGTG
Organism: Pitta sordida; assembly: GCA_013390025.1. Taxonomy (NCBI): domain Eukaryota; kingdom Metazoa; phylum Chordata; class Aves; order Passeriformes; family Pittidae; genus Pitta; species Pitta sordida. The sequence continues at coordinate 247,057 of WEKX01000957.1, read as the reverse complement.
TGGAATATTTAAAATGTTTCTTCTTCTTTTTAAAAAATAAAAATGAAATTTTGCGGTTTGCTCCAGTGATCTCTTGAGCTAGAAGTCACAGAAAAATGAAATTACTATTTTACTGAATTTTTGAAAGCATTGCTTTGACCTTTTTTATCTTTTTTTGATCATCTCCTTTGCAGCTCCTCATCAGCGTCTGGAACCTGTGACTCTGTCAGGGATTGTCTCATTTGTGCTGAGTCTGTTATGTGGAGCTTTGAATTTAATTCGTGGCTTTCATGCCATAGAAAGCCTTCTCCAGGTATTGTACAGATTTGTGAATTGAAAAGTTGTGCCTCATAATTATCACCTTAGAAGATGCTCTAGTCTTGCCAGCTTTATTTTCAGGAGTACTGTTTGTGAGGTCAGGCCTCAGTTTATGAAACCTGTATTATTTATGGTCTGTGTATCCTCTCTGAGTGTGATGCCTCGTTCATTGAGGCTGAGTTTCAACAGCAGTAGAAGGTGGGTGGCCAAATCCTTGCCTGGTACCTTGGTAGCAGTGAATATATGAACATAATGTTCTGTATTCTAAATTTATGCCAGGGTGTGAGGCGTTTAATTTCTATAGATGCTATTTAAAAGCACTTGAGTGAAATGATGAACAGCTTTGAAAATCTGGCCAGGGTTTTTAGAAAAGTCCACAAAGCGGGCATCTTTAAACAGGTTCAGTAGAATTGGTTTTTAGAAACTTTTTTGGTTTTTCGTTTGTATTTAATAAACCTTCTTAAGTAGGATGTTTGTTTCTCTTTGTGTGCTGAAAGGATCAGTGTCAGGGAAAATTGTCAAGTGGTTTCTTCTGAATTCCCTTTACCTGCTCTAACAGCAACACTCCCCTCACCCTTTAACCTCCCCAAACCCCATTTTTTTCTATAAACTCTGCTCTGAGCCTCCCTGTAGCCTTTCACATTGTTTCTATCCATTTCTTGGGCTGGTTGAGTTCTCACTGCTATGATGTCCCTAATAGTGGTTTATGATTTCAGGCAGTTTGAATATGCTGGTAGTGCTTTCAGGCATGCACAGAAAGTTCAGGTGTGTTACCACACAAACCCCACTTCCTTGCCATTTAATGGCTCTGTTCTTGTGATCGACATACAAACTAAAAAGCCCATGAAAATTTCCTGATGGTGAAATGTTGGTCTGTTTGCTTGGCTAGGGAGTAATAATCTTTTTGTTCAAACATGTATCTGGACTTCATACAATCATAGAGTCATTTGAGTTAGGGAGGACCTGAGTCAAACCATTAACCCAGCACTGCTGAGCTCACCACTAAACCATGTCCCAAAGTGCCACATCTACACGGCTTTTAAATTCCTCCAGGGATGGTGACTCAGCCACTTTCCTGGGCAGCTGTGCCAGTGCTTGACAACCCTTTCAGTGAAGAAATTGTTCAGATATCCAGTGGTGCAACCTGGGGCTGTTTCCTCTCCCTATCCCTTTCCTATCCCTTTCCTATCCCTTGTTCCTGGGAAGGGAGGCTGACCCCCACCTGGCTACAGCCTCCTTTCAGGCAGTTGCAGAAAGGGGTGGGTTCTCTCCTGAGCCTGTTCTCGAGACTGAACAACTCCAGTTTCCTCAGCTGCTTCAGAAATCCACTTTAGTGCAGTGGTGAGTGTCTCCACCTCTCATGTGGGAGACCAGGGTTCAATTCCCACCATGGAGGCAGTGGTGCTGTTTAAGAGTTGGACTCGATAATCCTTGTGGGTCCCTTTCAACTCAGAAGATTCTGTGCTTCTTATAAGTCTTGGTCTCTCGACCTTTCACCGACTAACTGCAATATTTTCTGATGTTTAATGGATTTTTGTAGGGCAGTTAGGTGAAGATGACCTGTATTCCAGTTGCTGTGCATAGGTATTGATAAAAGTAAAGATTTAATAAGCAGTAATGTTTGAGGTCTCAGCATTTCCTGAAGACTGATGGGTTGATGAACAGGGTAAATGAAAATGTTCCATGCTAGTTCCTTCTATCTGAGATATTTTGGTTTGTTTTTTTAGAGAAAGACCAAGGATGAACTAGTGAGCAAATATCTCTACTTAGATCCCTAATTAGATTTTTCTGTGTTATGCACACTTCTCTGAGTTTATAAATAGCAGTGAATTCAAAGTATGATGTAGTACAGATAGTACTGAGCAGATTTCTGCCAATTACTGTGATGTTTCTAGAAGTTATTTTAATATTTTCCACAGCTGATTTTTTTAAAGGAATGCCAATATTAGATTAACCTATTTAAGTGATGACAGGGCAGCCAGTTAATTTTATTCTATAAGTTATTGCATCTGGAGGTAATAGATGGCACTACAGATGGAAGATAATTTTCATTTCTGACAAATGAGAGAGACTAAAAATCCATTAAAATTTCTCTTAATTGACTTTATTACGGACAAGGCCACAAGGTTTAGGGAGAAATAATCCAAAGCATGATTAATGGAATGTGTTCTGAGAAGTCATTCAGAAGCATCTCTCTGATTTCCTGAGCAGCGTTTTTATTTGGGTGTTAGTGAAACTCTGTTACAATCTGTAGCTGTACCCCAGCGAATCAGCAGTAGCACAGAGGGAGAGAGTTACACACAGTGTAGAAGTTACTGCATTGTGTGGGTGATTTTTCTCTGCTGATGTACAGAGTTTTTCCTTGTCGCCACTGGAGATGGAAGACGCTGAGCGGACACAAGTTGTACTTGCTGTTGCACCACCTTCTCAAAATGATACTTACTCTCAAGGAAGAACATTTGCCTGAGTACCCATTGTTTTCCTGGGGAAGTTTTTGTTGGTTGTTGAAAATGCAGTTGGGATAGTCACTGAGTGTGTAAATTTATTCTGCTCTGCTCTGCAGAAACTCTAACAACCCCTTTGAATAAATTAGAAGGATTTGGGGTTTTTTTGAAACACAGAAAGATCTGTCACTTCGAGTAAATTTTTCCATTTCTTCCTTCAAGAAAACTATTTTCCAATAGTCTCTGATACATCCCTGCACTGCTGTGTGCTCTCACTGCCTTGAGCTGCCTGTGTTATTCTCTGTAGAGTTTTACCCCACCCTAGTGGCCAGTTTGGGTCTTTTAGCTCGTTTCCATTTTGTGAAGCTGGAGGAAGGCACGTTTTTACAAAGTGGATATCAAAGCTAGTTACAGGTGTTCACACTTGAATTTTCAGAGGCATCTGGAGAAGGTAAGTATCCAGTGCTAGAGCTGGACTTCTTTTAGGGCTTTTGAAATTCTCCTCTTTGTTTAGCGTAGTATAGGAATTATTATAAATCTCTGTATGGAACTATTTTAACATAGAATAATTCATAACTTTCATACTGTAAATGCCTGGAATTTCACTGCAACGTTGTTAAACAGGCTTTTTGTTTTATTCTCACAGAATGAAGGTGAAGATTTCAGCTATGTTATTGCATTTTTTCTTGGAACAGCAGCCTGTTTGTACCAGGTGTGTTCTCTGATTGCATAATTCACTAGAGTTTAGAAACATTACCCAGTCATGCATAAATGTCATCATGTTTTCTTAAATGTCACAGATACCTGAATAGGATGATTATACAAACTAAATTCTGCCCTATTTTAACTAATTAATTGTAAATTATCATACAGTAACTTGATATAAAGAGCTTCCGTTTACGGCATTTTTTCCTGCAGTTAGCTGGTCCAGACAATTGCTTTTCTGTTTGGAGCTTAAAATTTAGCTCTAAAGTCAGGAGTGGTGGGGGTTGTATTGCTTTCTTGAGTAGTAGTTTCCTAGTTCAAGTAAACTTAACCTTCTGAAGAAATACCTTACTGTTTCTTCCTCTTGGGAAGATTTGAAGTAAATAGTGTAATAGCTGGACACTACACCCCAGGATTTTCCTCACTTTGTACATTAATGTGCATCTCCTTCCTTTCCAAAGCTTTTGGCCACGTTTCATTATGTTTTCCTTCTGTCTGATACTTGACCTTGCTTTTCATATCTGTAGGTTTTCCATTTCTGCACCTGAATTTTCCTTTCCTGTGTGGTTTATAGGAAGACACTCTAGTGCCTCTTGGCATCTGTCACTTGGTGACACTGCAGTTCCATTAACCTTTGTCTGTAAAATGTCTGTCATGCTTAAGTTTCTGTTGCTATAATTCTTTTGACTTTTTTGCCATGTGGAGTATGCAATTTCTACTTGTTTCCGGCTGCCAATGGTTAGTACAGTGTCAGACAATAAATGTATTGGGATTTTCCTTTTGTATCAGCGTTTCTATCAGTCAGCCTTTTGTCCAGGTTAACTGAAGTCTCCATCCTCTACAACTTACCTCTGCCAAAATGTCACAGTACAACTTGTGTTCTTCACCACTTGTTGACTTTGTGTCAACATATGCCTGAAATAATTCAGACTGGTCTTAATTTTCCATACCAACAATCTGTCCGATATCCAGTAAGGTGGAGATCCTCCATTCTTTATTTTGTGTGAAAAATACACATTCTTCATTCCACTGTAAAATCAGAAACCGTGTTCTTTGTAAACTATTCATGCCTGTTCATTGAGACATAAGGACATATGTCTTTACTGTCTTTCTTCTGCTGTTTCAGTCTCTCATGTCTAGTGTTGCTCCATAGTTTATGGCCTTTTCTAAAGGAGCAAATGTAGAGAAGTAACAACTGTCTTACTTGTACCTGAAGTGCAAAGCATCATGTCTTGAGCTGCTGGGCATCTCTTAACATTTATTAAAAAAAAATCAAAATCTTCTCTGAAGTAGCACAGAGGAGCCCTCTACATAAAAGCATGCTCAGTAATTGCCATGATAACACTTCCCTTTAATGGCAGAAAAACAGCCCTCAGGAGTTTCCTAAGAGCATTTGTTACAATAAGATGTTAAAAATTCAGCGTTTGGGCCTCTTCGCTGTTTTTTTGCCTTTTGCTCTGTTTTATAAGGGGCAAATCTAGTATTTCAGGCTTAGACCAATGAAAGATACACTTCATTTAAATAAATCATTTGAATAGTTCTTTAATAAAATCCAGAGTCATTCAACATCATGTTACATTAACATTTTTAAACTTCTGTAGTACTTTTGTTTTTTCAACCCTTTATGTTCATTAATCATTCTGATGAAGCATATCCTGACTCTTGTGTTAATCCTGGGAGCAGTCACACTTTTTCATACATTGTCAGTGGAAGTGAAAACACCAGAAAATCCCCCGAATCTTATTTCTGAGATGCTCACACCAACTAATTGCTCTTGTGCTGTGATTTGTGGAACTGTCAGCACAAGTAGGTTGCACTTTGCTCAAAACGGCCAAATGGATTCACAACAATTCTGTCTAGATTCCGAAACATGTGGATTACTCATCACTAGTTTTACTTTGCTTTAAGAGGGAGGACATAAAAATCTTACTGATATTGCCAGTACTTGCCTCTCTGAAAGTATTTAGATACCCAGAAATTCTGAGTAGCTTTGTTGGTCTCAGCCACACTTGCAGTGGAAGTGCATGTTTTATAGCAGTGGTTGAGTTCAAATAGAATATAAAGTAACCTCAATAAATTTCATTGTTAAGTTGCAAATGTACAAAGCTTTGTCCCTTTTTTGAGGAACATGAAAAATGAAAAAACAAACCCCAACTAAGTAGAATTTCTTTGATAAAATGTGGCAAATGCCCCAAAAGAACAGAAATGGCACTTAGATAATCTGATGATGGATGCTGTTCAGTTTGTGTGACCATGGTTGTAAATGCCCTGGGAACAGATTTGGAATACAAAGTAAGCCCTAATGCTGTTGTTATCTACCTTGAAGTACAGCAAAAACTTTCTTCAGCAGACAGAAACAGCCAGAGTGTATTTTTGCCACAGAGATTGCCAGAAACATCCGCTTTGTCATGGGCCACTCGCGGCAGGTCGTAATCAATTACATATTATGAAAGAATTGTTCTCAGGATGGGTTTAATGGAAAAAAAAATGTAAGCTTGTATTAATGTTAGGTACCTTTCACCCTTCCATGACTGCTGCATTGATACTGTTCCTGCCTCTTTGATTTAGACCTCACTTTGTTTTGGTCTGTATTTTCCCAGATAGTGTTTCTTCAGTGGAATTTCCTTTCCCTGAGCTAATCTGATGTGGTTTTTATTTCCTGCCAGTGTTACCTGTTCGTGTACTACACGGGCTGGAGGAACACCAAGTCCTTCCTGACCTTCGGGCTGATCTGCCTGTGTAACATGTACCTGTATGAACTGCGCAACCTGTGGCAGCTCTTCTTCCATGTGACTGTGGGAGCCTTTTGTACCTTACAGATCCGCCTGCGGCAGCCACAGGGGAAGTCCCCCGATTACAATGTCTGACAGGGCCTGGGACGTTTAGAGAAAGTCTTGTTTCCAGGAGTTACTCACTCTCAGGAATGTAAAGCTGTTCTCCAAAAGAAGAAGCTGTCTGGATGGGGCTTTTCTTTTTTATTTCAGTGTATCAATGTAAGATGCCTGTGGACATTTTTCTCATGATGGTTGAACTTTTTTTTAATTATTTTTTTTATTTTTTTCGAAAAGGACACAAAAGAATATGGGACTAGAGGAGGAAAGTGGAGCATATCCATGCAATGGAATGTATGTAGGGACACCAATTTGGGGGGATTTGACTGGTGGCATAAAAAAGCTTCATTCATGTTCATGGTGGAATGTGTAGAGTATATGTTCTGCATATCCTGCAAGCTTTTCACTTCCAAAATCAGTTTTGCCTTTGTGAGGCAGTAGGGAATAGGCTAAATAAGTACTTATAATGCTGTTGCATATTAGCAAACTATCTAAGATACTAAATTTTGGAATGTTTTTTTTTTTCACATTGACATACCTGTGAATGTTTTCTTAATTAAAATGCAGCCTGGAAACTCAGTTTCCAGGGATCTGCTTCACCCATGGCCTGCTGTCTAGTGCTGTAAGTTCTTTAATGTTTTTTCATTTATGTTTTTCTTTTAATTACACTTTGAAAGTGATCTGTGTAGACAGAATTCCTTTTTAGCAATTATTCAAAAAGTTCTGTCACTTGACCTGGGATTTTTGCTCGTTTCCTGTGTTTGGACTCTGGAGGGGTTGAAAAAAACCCTGATTGGTGAGTAAATTGAGTGAGTTGTACTTGCTGGACTATTCTTCTTTTTTGTGTTCTTCATTACTCTCTGAAATGGATGAATAATTAGCTCAAACCTGAGATAGACAACTGGCGACAGGAAAATAAATCAGGCTGATTAGCTTAAACAAGAAAAGACAAAGGATTGTGTATATTCTTCTTGTGTGTTTTTGTGTGAGGATAAAACGTCCTTGATCTAGACTTGTGTTCAAGAGACTGGTTTGAAGTGAACAGGCTTGTCTCAGACTCCTGTCTGAACTGAAGCCCTTGAAGACACCTTGGTGCCCAGGCTCCAGAGTTGGTGCTGGGGGTGATGTGCTTTGCAGTTAATTCTCTTTCATCCCCAGATTGAGACAGAAGAAGAATGTGGTTAGGAGCATGGTCAGCTTTTGGGAATCCAGATGTAGGGAAAATGATAAAGAGGATGACTGGGTTTAAACATACATGAATTTTAGGAAGTGTTTATAATGTGCCACAAATATTTTAGAAGTCAACAAAAGCAGCAAGCAGCCTTTGTTTAGAGCAGAGAAATTTCCTTGTATTAGCATTCAGTGCACCTTCCTGAGCTCCAGACACCAGAAAAAGTGAAGAGAGTCCTTTACCATTTAAAACCAGTGATTTAAAGATAGAGCTAATCATATTTTAAGCATAAAAGCAAGTTTTATTTTGCTTATAGAATCCAGAAGGGTCCTTTTACCTATCTTTGCACCTCCTTTGACAGGCAGGGAAGCTGATACAAATATCTGAAGTACTGCTTAGTTTTTAACTCGCATAAAGAGTTTGATGCATTATTTCTCCAGTTTGTATGTTGGCAGAGAAATTTGTTTTCTCTGAGGTACCTTCCCTTCCTCCTATTGCTGTTGATACATTTTTAGGTAATGAAAACTTCCTTTGTCATAGCATTTGGAGCCATTATTCCATTCCAGTTGTGCTGGTGTTAAATTAATTTCTGATTAGCAAGTACAATGAACAAATGCAACTGTCACTGTAACAGAAGACAGTTGGGATTTTGTTTGCTTGTTTTTATGGCGCTGATAACAATGCCATTTCACAATGAAAAGTTAATGAGCATTACTGTTCTTCATTACCTGATATTACTAGGTGCTAAAAACATGGGTTTGTTGCGTGTTTTAGTTTGACTGTAATATTAGAACTTGCTGACATTTTGTGTGAGATGAGAACCAAGATACAGCAGACCAAGTTGGAAGTGAAAATTTGCTGAAAATGACGATTTCCCATTTGCTTATACAAACTCGGCATTCAGGGAAATAGTAGGAGCCTCCCTGCTGATCTTACCAGATACTTGGGTTACTACACTTATGCAGATGAACTTAAGAAAGATGACTACTCTCTTAACAACACGCTTTATTTTAGTTTCAGTTGTAGAAGGTCTATCATAGTTGCTTCATTTTTCTATGGGTTTTAGTGGAAGTAGAGCCCATTTCATGCTGTATGGATGAAGGAAGCCCTCCCTGAAGTTGGAATGGGTCCATCCAACACCCACAATAGCGTATGTTTCTTTGAATAAGGTGTTTATTTTCAGAAAGGAATGACCGAAAGCTTGGCTGACTTGCACAGAGTGTATAAAATGCTGTTGGATGTTTCATTACCTCAGAGTCACTAACTTGAGCTTCTACAGTTTTAATCACATTCTTCCTTGTATATTTTTCTAGGTTTTTTCATAGTCTTCTGCAGTCTTGTATTCAATGTCTGGACCAATACCTGGGGATAAAATCTTGTCTTGTTTGTGAATTGTCAGGTTTTGCTAGTAAATAACTTTTCAGATCCTGGAAAGTGTGTAGGCCCCTTCTCCTTTCACACTATTTCATGTAAAACACTCATCTTTATGAGGTATATAAGAATATGTCCAGAGAAAGAGAGGTATAGGAAAGAATGCAGCGTTCTAGGAGGGAATGTGTGTATGTGTTACTTGGGTTGATTTGTGGCTGCATCAAAGCTAGCAGAGAACTAGATGATGATGGAGGCTGGTTTCGTTTGCAGACATAGTGATTACTTAACATTCACTGTGGATTATTTAACATACTGATACTCTCCTTATCAAAGGACTCATGACCATGTTTGGAGGATACCTTTTGGCCTCCTGACCTTCATTTCCCATTTCCACTGCAAGTACTATTATGGTATGATTGGGTTTTGCTTTGTTTTGGAAAAAGCAACCCATCAACATTTGCAAACACTAAACACACGCTATTTTAAATCAGCTTTTTGTCAGCATTAATAGCATTCTAGATATGTGGTAGAGCTTGCAGAAATCCATGCTTTCTGAATGGTGTTAATATACAGGGATGTATTACAGGAAGGGTTTTCCCTGATTTGGGGCAATTAATCAGGGGCAGTAGTGGGTCTGCATTAGTGGCAGTTTCATCCCTGTGTTGAGTCCAGCTGATCTATCAACAGGAGGAGTCAGAGGAATCCAGGACCATCCAGCTGCATGTGCACTTCCAGTCACTGACTTCCAGTCACTTCCATGGCTAGTCAGACATTCCAGGTACCATTAATTTTGGTAAGGCCAAATAATCTCAGTGTCTGGACCAGCTTCTTTTAATTAACAAAATTGTGGTTCATTGGTTGTATTGATCAAATTGTTTGCTAATGAGTGTTATGTAGCACTTGCTGGTACATACATCCCCATTTGCTCCCCTGACTGTACAGAGCTGTGCAAAAGTTTCTCAGACCTATCAGAGCACTTACAGAGTGTTTGTTTTCTTGGGTAATATGTTTCTTTCTTCCTAAGAGACAAAGCCTCCTGAGACAGGTAGGTGACAAGATGATCAGAAGGTTTAAGGTACAGGCAGTGGGGTCTGCACAGGCCCTGTGTGGATTGCAAAGATCCAACCTGGGCATCCAGCTCAGGTTGCACTGGGAACATGTGAGGCCCTGTAGGATTGGCCCCCTGACCTGTACACGGAGCACCCCGACGGGCCAAGCACTGCAGAGCCCCAAAGCAAAGGAAACCATGCGCTGTGTCTTGTGCTGAAGCTGCTGCAGAAATGCCGTGGGAGAGAGGGCAAGAGGAGCAGCAGCAGATGTGGAAGGGTATTGTTTCACAGAGCTGGGAGGAGTATTGGATGGTGACACCACAGCCTGGGAGGTTATTTTTTGCTTATCCGTAAGTTTGTATATAATCAGTTACTTTGGAAGGAGTGGCTGCCTTGGGTTGTGATGTGCACTCCTTTCCCTCATGTTGGAAGGGGTTTTTGTGTCTCTTTTGGTCTGATGCTGCAGTGCCTGGCTGAGGCTCCATAAGTCTGTTTCCAGTAGATGGCAATGGTTATTTGCATCTGAAATTCTGTTTTAGAGATCTCAGGAGCCAGCTGCTCCCAGGGAAGCTGGCTCTCTCTAGCTGGTCTCCTGTGGAGCTTTTACTGAAATGCTTGTGCTGTGCTGCACCAGCATCACCTCTGAGTGTCAGTGCTGGACTCTCACCACTGCTCTAACTCCCACCTGGCACCCACTGCCAGCATTCCCAGCAGGAGCCACAGGCACAGGGCTGGCACCAACAGTTCGGCCACTACCCCAGCCCTGCAACCCAGTGCCAGAGCAAAGCAGGACAGGTGGGGACTGAGAAGTGCTCAGGGACAGAAATTAAACAATATATCCCTGCTGTTTACAGAAAACTACCTGTCTGCCAGATGGCAGGAAAATGCTGCTGCTTCCGCCCCCCATCCTGCCTGAATTCCATTTTCTCAGTCCTCCCTCCCTGTCTCCCCAGGGTCTTCTTGATCCATCAATTGAAAAGCCTTGGACAGAGTGGATTAAGAGCATGAGTTTTGAATCTTAAAACAGCCGAGCTGCCCTTTTCCAGCAGCATCCCAAGCTCCCTCTCCAGGCCACCCCTCAAACTTCAGTCTTGAAGTGATGGTGCCCCCAAAGAGCAGTTGGGAAGTTTAACAAAATGAAAATAATTTCTGGGCATAATTTTTGGCCAGATGTTGGTGTCCATGTATGTTACATTAACGAAGAAACAGCAAGGCTGGGGATGTTTGCAGTGTAGGACACACAGGTAAGAAATTTGGTGCATCCCAGAAGTGTCATTTTTGTTATGTGCAGGCAGATGCTTGTAGGCAGCTCTCTGCTGGGGAAAGTGGCTGAACACCTTAAAATTCATCGAAATGCTTTTGTGATGGGAAAAAGAGGCATTTGGGGAGAACTGTTCAGCCAGTCAGTCTGTAACTGAAATGAGAGTGCACAACCCTGGAGCTCCTGCCTTCCCATCCCTGGGGAAGATGCTGCTCCAGATCCAGTAGTTAAAAAAAATGTTCTTACATCAGATTATGGCTTACATTGCTGTTTGTATGTTGATGTAGGAGGGCATAGGAAGTATTAAATACTTCTTCACCATCTTTCTTCAAGACTGATACCTTAAACACTTCGTGACTTTTTGTTACTGCAGCTGTATTCTCAGTACACTCATAAAATTTCTCACAATCTGTTATTGGTTAGAAGTCATTTGCTTCTCAGTTGCCTGTGTAATGACTTCTCAACTAAAAAAATGCAGCTGAAAGCTGCAGGTTTTGTTTCTCAGTTACACTTTAGGCTTCCGTTAATTGCTACAGTTATGTGTAGCGTTTAAAAATCTTTACAGGTAAAAATAAATGCTGCACTGGCAGCACTGCTGCCCCCTCCCAGATGTCCTTGAAGGGACAAGTACTGAGGTACCTACCTGCCAAATGATGCTCCAAAGGTAACATTTAAAATTTAGAAGGCATACTTTTTTCTTTTAAATAGGACACACACAGAGACTTAGGTTCCTCAATTACATGAGTATATGGAACCCCAGTGCCACAACAAGGCTTTGCAGCTGTCCTGAGACTGGCATTGAGAGGCAAGGGGGTGCACAAGAAGGACCCAAGGGCTGTTTGCTGGGCAGCCAAGCCCCTGGGACTCGGTAACTGGGCAGTGCACGGTACCAGTGCAAGACAGGCACTGGATGTTTCCATTTGCACATCCAGTATCACCTACACAACTTCTGGCTGCTCTCCTCACTAGCCCGGTGCAGCTAAAATAAAACAGAGACACTTTACCAGTGAAACAGTGTTTAATATAGTTAAATTACTTAAATAGATTTCAATTTCCATGGGAAATCATAACTGTATCCATTTTTGCAAGATCCAGAGTAAAGAGTGTGTGAATACCCCTCGAAATGATCATGACACACTGTCAACAATCACAGCTAGAGATACTGGGGACTTGAAATTTCATTGACAACACAACTTCATAAGATGAATCAAAAGTTAAGAAGACTGCAGACTTTTGGAAAGCAGAAAGCAAACCTAAAACTGAGTGTATGGCATGAAGGTAATGAAACTCAGTGAGGGAGCAAAAGGGATGGAAGATGGAGGAGGGAGAGAAAGGCATAACAGCATGATGCAACTTAAGTATTTTGCAAACCAGGAAAGATGTAAAGGAGCAAAAGTATAGTACAAGGACAGACTTGGCAGTTTTACAGAAGTCAATATATACTATACTTTTCAGAGATGTTTCCTAGTGGAAGGGGGAAGGAAAGGGGCGATGCCATTTAAGCTCACGTTTAAATGGCTTAATGCTTGGGTCATGCTTAGCAATACAGCAAATTAATTAAGACAGGCCCATGGATTTTCACTTATTGTCGTGTAGGAAATAATAAATCACCACCACCATAGTGCAATCATTAAGCTGTTAGTACTACAATAATTCTGCCCTGAGAAGAGTGGAAAAGAACTTTATTAAATGTCAAAAGATTGGAGTAAATTTTAGTGCTAGCCAAATTCAATATCAAAACTTTCCCCTCATAGAATATAAAAAAATATAGCTTTTTTAAAATTATTTTCCTTTTTTTAATAAAATATCAAGGGATTTTTCTTTAATAGTTAAAAAAGGTACATAAATGATAACAGTGAACTATTCATAAACCCCCCACTAGTGATAAATATGCCCAACACAATATCAATGGCACTGTATTTTAAGGTCAACCACCTCACATACACACTTGCCATCGTAATCTTTTTCGAAGATCACCTAATTCCTGAAAATTGAAAATCTGTGACTCAGTTTAAATAAGTGCTTACTACAGGAAAGTCGACTCAATGCTGCAGCACGTAGTTCCTTGTAATGTCAAATGGCAGTTACAATATCAGACAACTCTCAGAAAGCAGGATTCTAGTAAGACCATCTATGAAAAATGATTCTTTTAACATATAAGTTCAAATGACCTTTTTTTTTTTAACTCATAAGAGCCCCTGTTAAGAGTTAGAAGATTTGGTTAGAGCTCTTTTTGACATGTTTCATACCATTTCAGTGGCTAAAACTCAAAGGTCCTGTTTCCAGTGGAAAGCCGCCACCCTCCTCTTGAATTCTGCATGGAAAAACTGTGACTACCGCGGGCTTTTTCCTCTTCTTTGGGGTTGTAGATTTTTCTGGATTTTCATTTTAAAATGCATCTGATTCAGCCTGGAAACTCACCTGTTTGTTGTTGGTTGATTGTATAATGATAATCTGAAAACTGCCAAGTCTGTGTTCAAAAGTATTATGCAGAAAACAATTACACAAAAGTCTACAGGTTATATACACCTCCCCCCACACCTTGGTGTGGACAGCCTGCCTTCTGATTTTATATATAATTTACAAAATATAGAATTTGGTATATCTGTTAGATCTCCAGGTTTTCAATATTACAAAATAAAAAATACAAAAAAACCCACAACAAATTTCAGGGGAGTTCCCCCCACAAAATGTCTCTTGTTTACATCTAGTCTTTCCCATGTAAACTGATAGATACCAAAGAAGAGCACAGACGACTTTTTAATAAATACGGTTGTAGAGCCATCTTCCTTTATCTTGGTCTTCCCCTTCGTCAGGTGTGCCAGCCCCACTCAGAAGAGCAGTCATTTAGCCATGGAAAAGATGGGAAAAGAGGGGACCAAGGTTATAATGTCTTTTCACACTAAAACATTACCAATGCCCTTCTAAAAGGCCTTTTTGTGTGCTGCAACAGTGGGTGTCAGTTTTGAAAGCCCATTCAAAACAGCTAATAAAAGCACAGTGGTACACTTCAAATAGCTGGCAGTATGGGATGGAAACATTATGGGAGTGCAAATCCATTCCAAAATAATGCTTTGTAGTGAATCATACATTCCTTCAACCAAGTAAATGTTGTGTTGCGTCAATAAATACTTAAATAGCTCCTTACGTCATCCTGTGGTAGCAGCCTTTTTTAAAAATTCCGAATTCATGCCTTATCTGTGACCTCTGTAGGACACATCTTTGGTTGACTTAGCCACGGACAACCCCAAGGTGGTTTCTTTCGCTTGCTGTTCATGATGGGAGGCCAAAGAGTTTGCTGATACCACTCTAGAGTTACGGAGTGAAATCTCAACTGCACCGCGTCTTCAGCTTTGCTGCCAAAAAATGATTCTTCTCCAATCCACAGTCCTGTGTAATGCAAAATCCGTCTTTGCGTGACGCTGCAATCAGTGCTAACTAATTGGAGGCCCTTCATTTAGAAAGTAAGTGGTCATTTCTCCTTTGCCTTTGACCTTTATGACCCCTCGATATTCCAACTGATAGTTGTTGGCTGCTAAAACCTGGTACATGTCCGTGGTTACCTGCAGAATAAAGGAGAGTAAACAGATGCTTGCCGTGTTTTATAATCCGTGGACAAAATTAAAGTAAGATCAGCTATATTGTTTCTACGTCCATCAACATTTGCAAACCAATCACTAAGTAAAAGGCTGGCACAAGTTGCTGAAGAAACACAACCCTTAGAAACTGAGATATATTACCAGTCACATGCAGTAAACAACTGAGGGCAACCCACATTTTTCAAGGAAGTCACAGGATTAAATGGAACAAAGGAGCCACATTTTAAAAAACACAGCAGTCAGTTTGGTCTACTCTGATGCATTCATTGTATCACTGGAGTGGCAGTAGGAAAACAGGTTAAACTTATATAATAAGTCTTCAGAAATGAGTTAGGTGCACAGCTTGGAAGGAGTCAGGGATTGTTTTTATGAAGAAGGTAGTGGGCACTGAGGCAGACTGATCCAATAGAATACTCTAGCTAACATCCAAATTCTCTTTGCAGATGACAGTCAAAAATAATCATTTGTGCTACAGAATAACAGAAGCTTAAAGACTGGATCTCCTGAGATGATATTTATTTATTTATTACAATGTATTTTCTCACCCTGTTTCACGTGGCATTAAGTGTTTCCCTTCCTGGCTTCCTATTGCAACAATGCTGTGCTGATTTGCTTAATTAGAATGAAAATTGTCGACAGACCATCTCATGGGGAAGCTTAGAGTGTTGCACAAATATCAATCCAGATAACTGCCAGTCAAAGAAACAGCATGGCTGCTCCTCTTGGTTTTTACATCAATTAGTTACTCTATTTTTATAACCCTTCAGTACTTTCCCAAGGAACGGCAGTTGGTTACTGTGGACATTGGCTCAGCAAAAGCAGGACAGTAGAATTGAAGCACGACAAAGGTCATGTCTGAAGGCCAAGGAAATGTGTGATTACCAGACAGTTTGCATTAACCCCTTAAACCGTCCTCTTTCTCTAGTTATATATCCCCATCCTGCTGGTGCCTGCCTGGCCTTGCCCGTCACATGGCATTGTGAGCAGAGAAGAATTACAGAAACACTTATCTACATCAAGCCCGTGGAAAATCAACCAATCTACCATCACAGGCAGCCAAACAGCAGATGTGAGCAAGGATCAGAGCAGGACTGTGCTCACACTGCCAGTGAGGCACACGGGGAAGGAAGCTGAGCTCAGCAATGCCACCTGGAACTAAACTGCAAGTTTTTGACCAAAGGTTGCAAGTTGGTCATGATTAAAAGACAAAACTTGCTGGTATCACCAGCATGCCCTAGGTGGCTTTTCTTTCAGTTCTGTGCCAGTAAATGTTTGGCATAAAGGAATCAAACAAAACTGAAATTCCAATTCTAGTTGAGTTTCAAAACATGTAAGTTCTCCAGTGAGTGCCTTACCTGAATCCTGTCAGGCACACCTGTACTGTCCATTCGGCTGGCTACATTCACTGTGTTGCCCCATATGTCATACTGGGGTTTGCGGGCTCCTATCACCCCAGCCACAACAGGACCAATATTGAGGCCTGGAAGGAGAGGAGAAATGCACTCAGATCTACATGAAGCTGGAGGCAAGTTATTTTTCATACAATAAAAAACATCCTGAGGCTCATTGGTTCTGGCTATGCTTTACTGTGACATATAAAGCTACGGCCAGACTGTGGGGAAGGAAATGTTTCAAGAAGTTGGCTCCTTTGATCCTACCTGACTGGCAGCTCGGGCTGGATCTCCTCAATCCAGAGCTACTTTCCAGTACCAGATAACAGGATAAGGTTTATTTGCCACCTGGCTAACAAGCAAATGGCTCACTTGGAAGTCAGCACGTACCTGCTGCAATGCTGAGGGCCTGCGAGGCAGCAGTTGTGCCGCTTTCCAAAACAAACCACACTTGACATCCTCACATTTTTCTCCTTTGCTGTAGCTTTACTGCCTGACTTGAAAGACAGTTTAACATTCAAGAATGGCAGAGCCAGAAGCACAGGGGGTGTGGGCAGGAAGCACATCACAGGCAAAACAAGATCTCAGCCACCATGAGAGACCATGCTGTGGGAAGAACTACTCTGTGCCCAGGCCAGCTTCCCAACTGCTCCTCATTCTTCTGGGAGCCTCATTAACAGTGTTGCTATATCCTAAATACTGCTGTGATATTCCTTAGAGGCCAAAGTGGTGACCAAGCATAGGACAATTCACATCACTGTCCAACTAAAATAACATCTGGGGTTTTTACTCCCCATAAAATCCCCAGCTCAGAATGACCACTACCTCCACAGAATCCTGTGAACATAGGGACATTACCTATCTTCATCTGAAAGTTGTTGAATGAATGTTCATTAATGTATTTCATTTGGTCCATTAACCTCATGGCGAAATCAGCCAGAGCTTTGATATGTGTCTTCCCTTCCTTGTCGTAAGTGGAATCGTTGAGGCCTGATGCAGCCATGTAGGTACTGCCAATGGTCTTGATCTTCTCCAGCTGACGAAATTGGTCTTCACTTATTATCTATTTCAAAGAAGAAAAAGAAGCAAATAAGCCTTGATAAACATGCTGGGAGTGTCCTTGCCATGTGTCCTCCCTTTGTTCAAGCACTACTAAGTAGTGGGCAGAGCATCCAATACTCAAGGTATAGGAAGAAAGGGGATTAGATATTTGGAGGAGCAAAAAGGTAATAGAAGGTATTTTAATGTGGGAAAAAACTCTAAAAACTTCTAGAGCAAGGAGAAATGAACTATGGCACAAGGACTTGATACAATCCTCCTTCAGAAGCTCAGCAAAGCCCAAGTAATTTTGTTGATTGAGTTCACTTCATCCACCCAGATTTTCTGTGACTCACCTCATCAAAATCAGCAATGATTTCATTGAGCAGCCTCAGACACTCCACCCCTTCATTGTTGGCTTCCAGCTCCACATAAAACTCGGAGAAGTTGCTTATGGAGGCGAACATGACAGCCACACACTCACAGGACTGGTAGTACAGTTCATCATTTCTCCGCTCCTGAGCCAGGAAATGGGCTGCCACATCCTTCGGCAAAATGTTGTGGAGGAGGCGTCTGTTATAGGCCTGCAGCTCCTCCATTTCTTCTTTCTCTTCAGTGGCCTAGTTTAGGAGGAAGAGATGTGCTTACTGTTTGGTAACTCCCCTGCAGAGGGGAAAAAAGCTGAAATTGAACTTTCAAGGAGGACAGAAACCAGAGAGGGGCAGGAACTTGTGTTTTGCAGTAGGAAACAGTCCGTATGTCCACACACGTATGTAAAAGCAGGCACAGAATAATGCCAGAATCCAACGTTGTATTTCTGGGCGTTGAACTGGATAACCACTCAGCTCACCCTTTTCATTGTTTTACCATTTATAAGTGAAGGTAACAATGTTTATCTGCTTCCCAAGGAGTTTAATTAATTGTTGCTTCCTCAGTGCCTCGTACTCAAACCACAAAGACCTATGATTAGAATGATGTCCTGCCACCCAGAAGATAAAAAATCTATATAAAACCTGCAGTCCTGTGGCTCCCCAGCCCGGAGTCCTGCTTGCCTGAGAATCACGTACAATCCCCCAACATTACTCGTGGGCACAAGCAGTGAAAACACTAACAGTGAACCCGGGGACAGGAGCAGTGTGGCATTATCCACAGTGTGTTGCTTATCCAGCTCTGCTGCCTGGGGGCTAATGAAGGCTGGACATTGAGCCAGTTCCCACTGCTTAACAGGAAAGTGAATGAAAATGCAAATGTGAATCTTTCACACCCCCCCCAACGTGGCAAACTAAAGCTCACTGAACTCTGGGAAGCAATTCAGCAGTGAATATGAGCTTCCTATATTTACAAGTTGTGTTATATTATCGGTTCCTGCAGCAATAACAGCTCAGTTGCCCCAAATCATTAATCTTAGCCTTCAGATCTCTAACCCTTTTCAGTGGGGACCATCTGAAGTGCATTTGCAAGTAAAAAGGGTTGACGGAAATAACTGGGATGAGAACAGCGTATGCAAAGTACTACAGAAGAGCAGAGCATTATTAGCATGTACATTCATAAACCCGATGCTTCAGATTAAATTCAAAGGCACTTTATAAGACTGCTCAACTCCATAGTGAGTAGCTCAGTAGTTTGACATTAATGCTAACGAGTGTAATCCTCCAAATCAGCCAACACCTACTAACCTGAAGTTTCCAGAGGAAATCAAGCCTTGCAGTGGATTCCACTTGCTGGGCATGCAAGTACAGTGCCAGGACAAAGACGGTGATGATGACAGGGGTCACAATCTTCAGAGCAACTCGTGTCATCACTGGGGAGCTGTAGCCAAAGAAAGAGCAGAACTTCCCAGTTAGTGGAAGAACACAGCTTTGCCATGCTCTGCAGTTCCCACTTCAAGGCTCACCAGCTTCTCAAGAAAAGGCTTTTTAACTTTCCCCTCAAAACCTGTGCTGATAAAGGGACAAACAATACCTGCAAAAAGTTCTGGACTTCAGTTCATGGATGCTGATTTCTAAAGGAAGACTTGGAAACTGGAAATGTAATCCAACTGCTTATTGATACAAAAGACACTTTTCCGACACTGGCCATACACACTCAGTGTGGCAACACCAAAATGCTGACAGCTCTTCACACTGTATTCACTGTATGTCCTGCCTTGGCCTCCCCAGCCTCCTAAATCTGGAACTGGCCTACACTTCAGGCTTCTCTAATTAGTCACTTCTTAATGGCCTCTGTTTTGTAAGTGTTTTATATGCTGAAAAAGGACACTAAGGCACATTTCCGTTCCTTCTGACAAGCAGGGAACTAGAAACTGTTAAGTATGAATTACAGAGTTTTGCAGCATGAAAATATTATTTTAAAAAAAATTTGACTTGGATTACAAATAAGTGGTCTGAGATCCTCTATGGAGCAAGCTGACATAAATCCCACAGGAAAGAGGATGCTCTGAGAGTAGCTATATGTACAAAAGGGCAATAGTCAAACCACTTAGGGAATCTGCTGTGTCTTGGACCAGCTTACAGCAAGGCATAGTCAAATACCAGACACCACTGATGAGTCAACATGCTGATATTGCACCTTTTGAACAGAAGATACCTACCAACAAAAACCCATAAAAATGTTTCATGCCAAAGTGACTCACCATGATGATGTATTATTTGCAGACACACTGAAAAAAAAAAGCACAAACACAAGGTCAGTAGAGCGTTTCCCTGCAGGACCTGCCTTTCTGCACATCATTCCACAGCACCTCTGCAGTGTGGCACCTCTAACACTGTGTGGGGCTACAACCCTTTTAAAGCAGAGAGCTACTAAAAGATGGGAGGGTGAGGAGAAAGACGGGCTTCTGAGCTATGCTCAAAAATCCAGTGATGGTGTGGCATGGTTAATGCAGTTAAAGTATCTAAGAAGCACTGAGAGTGAAAGAATCATTTGGGATTTTAATGTCAGTGTGGGATGCTTGGCAAATGCCTGTGCATCCGTCACTACTTCATTAGGTCAGGCTGGAAAGTTTGCCCTAAGGAAGAAAGCTTCAGGCTAACATCTTGTGAGGGGTAGCTCCTCTCTTCTCCGTTCAATGTGGCATGGAGACGTGTTTAATTCCTTTAACTAGTCCTCCTCCCTTTTTCTGCAAGTCCCTCACCATCAGTATTATGCCCAGCTCTGAGTGCCCTGAAGAAAACTCTTAAGCACATTCCTATTATTATTCACAATTCTGCAAAGTACTCCCATGAAGCAGAGCTGCCGGGGAGGATGGAGGGTGTGCTTTTTGACACTGAAGTGATGGAATGGAGCTTTCTGATAGGTAGCAGCTGCCTGAGCTCCTGATTGATTGATTGCTTAATGCTGTTGGGTTTCTTGTCGTGTGTGGGTGGAGTATTAGGTGGCTGAGAACCACGTACAAGCCTCTTTTAAAACACTACTTAAATGGAAAGGAGATCAATGGCAAAATTACTGTACTGTCACTGATGCAGTTAGAACTTTGCAGGCTACTAGCATGATACATGTTTAGCCTGAGAATCTCACAGCTCTCTATAGAGTTTCAGGCTCTCTAGAGTCTTCTGGGGTTGGTGGGAACTTCACTGTAGAACCAGAGATAGAAATCATCAAAATAGCCAAGGGAACATAACTGGGCCTAACAGAAAAAAAAATAATGATTCTCTGACCTTGTTTGTTACAAGACATTTTCTGCAGTTCTGAGCATGTAATTTCTTCTGACACGAATTTTTCACCCCCACTGTTGTCTTGCACACAATCTACTGCATGGCCTCTTGGCCAGATCCAGCACAGAACATGTGTGCTTGGACACAGACCCCATTTGAGATGCCTGGGGACTCCCACATTAAAGGCTGGACCTATCTGGAGCTGAAGACACTTCCCGCATGCAGCATGATTCCTCTGTGCCCCTAAATCATGGGCCAAGGATAACTGAGTGCCACCCATTATGTCTTATAGTGGGAGCACAGCAGATCTGATCCTTAGTACTGGGGCTGCCACTGACTGTGTGTGTTACTCTTGGTCTAAAATCTTCAGCAGAGACTAAGAAATGCAGCAACCCCAGTATTTACATTTTGCATAAGTGAAGATGCCCAGTGCAAGCAATACTGGTGTTACATTGGTAGGTTATTCCCCCATGGAACAGACATTTCCAGTAGCAGATGGCTCTTTAATTACTGGAAGGTAACAGAGAGAAGCTTGCTAAACACACTCCAGTTCAAGTTAAGTGCACATTTTTAGCAGGAAAGGCAGTTCATTTTGAGGACAGCTCCCATAGGACAGGAACAGCTCACTTCTCACAGCCACGACAGCAGGGACGGACAGCTCTGTAAATCACAAACCACAGCTTGAACAGACATGATGGGCCTGATGAACAAAGCACTGGGCAAAGCTCTTGGGACTCCACTGTGCAGGAACTCATCTTAGAATGTCACATCAGTCCATCTCATCTTAAAAATCAATGCATCAGTTTTATCTTCTTCATAGGGAAAAGGCAACATGATAATATCTCTGTGTATCCAGACATACTTCATATGTCACCACACTGGTGTGTCATTGCAGTCAAGTCTAGCAACTCCCAAGGATTTATAATCAGCCTTTCAGCTGGTTGCATGCTGGGTTGGTTTGTACACAGACGTGTGAAGTGACATCTGCATCACTTCTAATTAGTCAGAGTATCATAATGGCTGCAGAGCAGACAATAATTATGTAGCTACAAAGGGCACCCAATTAAAGCAGTATGAAGTCATGATGCCTTTTTTTATTTTAGTATCAGCTGGACAATAAGGTCCATCTCTGAACTATGTGCTACCTGCTGCTCTCATTTCCCACAGCACACAAACAGGCTGCCAGACACTGGGCAATAAATAGTCATCCTCAGAGCTCTTTGGTTAGAACAAATTGTCCTGGTTTTCACTGAAATAGTTAAATTTCTTCCTAGCTAGTGTTATGCTGTGCTTTGGATTCAGTATGAGAATAACGCTGATAACACACTGATGTCTTAATTGCTGCCAAGCAGTGCTAAGTCAAGGACTGTTCAGCTTCCCCAGCCCCACCAGGCTGGAGTGGCGCAGGATGTTGGGAAGAGACATAGCTGAGACAGCTGACCCCAGCTGGCCAAAGGGATATTCCATCCATATCACATGGCATCATGCTCACTGTGTCAACTGGGGGGGAATCTGGCCAGGGGCTGCTGCTCAGGAAGAGGACATTGGTCAGTGAGTGGTGAGCAAGTGCTTTGTGCCTCACTTGTTTTGTCTATTCTAATAATTTTATTATTATCATAATTGTAACCATTACTATTATTTTCTTTCTTTTCTGTCCCGTTAAAATGTCTTTGTCTCGGCTCGGGAGTTTTCTCACTGTTACCCTTCTGATTCTGTCCCCCATCCCACTCCAGGGTGAGTGGGTGGCTGTGTGGGGCTGAGCTGCAGCTGGGCTTAAACCACGACACAAATACCATTTGGTGAGAGAGAATACAGCATCACAGAAAGCTATTTCTGGGAAAACATGCTAACCTTCTCCACTTTATTACTGACATTTTGATTGTGAAGTGATGTAAATTATACTTCCAAGCACTGCAATTTCACTTAGTGCTTGACTTACAAGAATGAAATTATATTTGAGATATAAAATGCTTTATTTCACTAATTATGATAGAAAGTGCTAAATAGCTTCTGCTGATGTAAGACACAACATCTGCAAAAAAAATGAAGGAAACCTCATTCTCCCTATACCTCCCCACAGAAAGCTCCTTGGGTTTTCCTTCCTAATTTCTTTCACCTGAGTTAACAAAATAATTTAAGCGATCACTGGCACTGGCAGCAAAAGCTATGCATCCATGAATTATTACTGGGCACACAGGAATCATAGAATCATGGAATACTCATGTGAAGGACAGAAGTAACCAGGTACATCCAGCTCGAAAGGGTTAAGGACTGTCATGGAATTTAGGCAACTACACAAGCTGTTCCCCAACATACAAGATAACATTGGGAGAGCAATGGGAATCTTCTCAACCGTGCTCCTTTCCAAGGTAGGAGCAACCACAGCAATCATCCTTGACAAATAGTTCACCTAAACTGGCAAAATTTGACTGACTCACATTCAAATACAATTGTTGCCTACGAGGAGAAATCATCAAAACAAGGATTTAACACAACACAACTTCCAGCAAGAAATTAAACTCGTGGAGGAGGGCAGGTTTGCCTATTTGCCAAACTTCCCTCCCTCATGTGACCTTGAGGAGAGGAGTAACCGTGTCAGTGGAAGGAGCCTGCCACCATCATTGATGTGTGACCTGCTGATCACAAACTACCTTTTTGAAGTAAAAGGCCAACTGTCCACTCCCACTTAGCCCAGGCCCTTCTGCTGGGAATTGTGCTGAGCCCAGCTGTGATACTGGCTTTTCAAATGAGGACATGTGTCCAACAGCAACTGCCAAGAGATCGCTGAGCAAACATCAAACACCACCATTCCACCACCCCAAGCTGGGTTTGATACACTGTGGTGGTTATATCACATCCTTGAGCCAGCTCGAGTTTGTTAGAGGGTGCTTTTTTCCCTTTTTTTGAGAAATGACATTTCTATATTGGGATTGCAATACCAGAAATAAGAATGACTAACTACACTTCCTCACTTCTGGAAAAAAACAAAACAGATCCATTCTGATTCCAGTTATATTCTGTTATTAATATATAGTTCATTAGTCAAGTCCCACATTGGAAAGTCCTTAAACGGATCTGAATTCTACTCCTCAGAGACAGAAAGCAGCATTGGCAAAGCCTTTAGCTTACAGCCATGCCTTCTCTGGTACCATGCCCTTCCTTGCTTGCACCACAGTCTTGGCACTCTCATCCACCTAATGGCACACTGGAATCAGTGAAAGATTTCAGAAGTGAAAGGCACTTACTAGGTGTTAGCTGTAACCAGGAGATCTGCATTGTCAAAAAGGTTCACCCCTGGCACTTCCACAATGAGAACATATATAAATTCAATGATCAACATAAGGATCAATTTTCCAATACAGCTGATCTGAAGGAACACAGAGCAGGCCAGGAGACTCAATAAGACACTGTAGGTAAAGTACTGTATAAAGACAAAAAGGGGAAAAAAACAGAAGAGAGATGTGTCAGCTGGATAAATCAAAACTGAAAACAAGGGAAACTAAACAGAGGGAAGAAAGGGATTGGGAGTTATGTAGTTGAGGTGACCAAACATGTAAACCTAGGGCAGCCTGTGGAATTCTCTCATGTTACAGAAGTTAAAACTGAATGGATGGAAAGGAAAACTGGCATTCTTCTTCAGGCATTATGTGCTTTACACTCAGGAGGCACAGGGCTCACAGCTGTATATACAACATTGTGACATAGGTTTGCCCTGGACACAGTAACTGAATTAGCAGAAAGTAGCACCTAGTTATGCTGGAATAATTTGTGCTTTTCTGAACTCAAACAGCACACAGGACCAAAGGTATTAGCAATTCACACAACAGGACCCGAGATCCACTTGAGGCCCGTGGGAAAGTACTCTCAGTGCTGATGTGACACACTGATTCCATTGGCAAGATACGGGCTGGAGACACCCACTAATGCCCACCACCATGACCATTTCTCCTGCCAGCAGGTTCAGGCGTGCTCATGTGTGGTAGTGGAGCACCTCTGCCACACCTGGGTGGTTGGGCAGCAGCTTCTGCCAACCTGAGAGCTGGATGTTTACCATGCCAGTGCTTTCAAATGCAGTTGCAGGCTGAGGGTGCCATTTATGGCTCCTGGGAAAGCTAGCATGGAGAGGCATCTCATCCAGCTCACCACCTTCCTGTTATCAAATCTGTGAAGATTTAAGCTTCCACTCTGTCTGGACAGGCCTATTTCTGGCAAAAGAATAACTATATCATATGCCTGAGGCAATCCATCCTCTCATTTAAAAGCAAGCCTTGTTGAAGTAGAAATATGCTTATGTTCTGAGCTCATTTATTAATAGTCATTGCTGATATATTAAATTAGAGAAAATAACTTGTACAGCTTGTACTTGACTTCAGTTTCTAGAGAATGGGTGGATGTTGCCTGTGACTGAGGGGTAGGATCTCACCATGTCCTGAATGCTCACTGGCAGCCACAGGCAACACCCGCCCCAGATCCAACAGGCGCCTTGCAGAGCCCAGGGGAGGGACTTCTCATTTCTTAGCCCACTGACTGGCAGGACCTGGCTGGAGGCTGCCATAGCAACCTCAGCATGCGAAATGGTTGCTCCTCATTGCATAAAATCCCTCCCTGTCCTGAACCAGCACCCCTTACAAATTCATGATGGGCACAGAGTGCTCCAGTTCTCCACTGTGCCAGATTTTACACCTGGGTCTTTCTGCAGACACACTAAAGGCTGCAAGTTTGAAAGCCACAGTAATGGTGGTCTCAGAAACCTCACTGAATCAGATATAGACCATACTTGTGTGAGGTTAAAAAGAAATACGTTGAGTGGGCACTTGGGCATCTGGATGACTGATAAAGGTATCAGGCCAAATGACCTTGACATAAATTCTGCCTCTATCCCAGACAGGTTTTTTTTTTCCTTTCCAATTTCCAGCAGACAACATGTGAAAACTCACAGAAAGGTCTTGAACACCTATGCAAAAATACTTTTCTTTTTCCTGGCAAAGTATTCCACCAGTGTGCAAAGCATATTTTGGTAGGTTGAGTGTGTTATTTTAATTTGTTTGCTTTGTTTTGTTTGTTTCTTCCCGATTAGAAGCATTGGGTTTTTTTAAGAAGAAGAGGTAGGAATTGCATTTGCAAATTGAGGCAGACCATCTGAGCTGCTAACCTGTTTGTGGTCAATATCTACTACATCTTTTGAAAGAATATATAAGCAAAGTTTTGTGTTAGGACATAAAGCAATGGAAATAAATGTCTATGACTAGATACTTATTTTCAGGGATGTGACTTTCAAGTAAAACTGAGCACCCACAAACTCCTTTGAAGTGACTTGCAGTTCTTCATGCCATTAAGGGCCCCATGGAGAAAGGCCATTTCTCCTGCTACAGGCATGATCCAGTAATTATAAAAGCCTGCTGATTATTCAGCCCTGAAGGAACGTGAACATTCATGTGGACTCATGATAACTTTAGACACTTAAGTCTGAGTGTACCAACCTGTGTCAGTCCTATAAAATCAGTTAAGAGCAACTTGCTTTCCTCAGAACCACTGAGATTTATCACATGGGTTTTATAGCCTTTTTCCATCAACCTCTGAAACCCATTTTTTTATAATACCTCTGGAAAGTTGCAGTTGGGCAAAGGACTGTCACAGAATCCCTGCAAGGTGCCCAGGCTGTAGTTGGAAGTCAGGTTGCTGATAAGGCATATGTCCACCCGGTCAGGAGTGATGTTGTATTCAGCAGCCATGCAGCTGGCAAGGTCCACAGTGCTGCACATGAACTGGAAAAACGAAATGCTATTAAGCTCCACAGCATAGACAAAGAAAAGAAAACAAAATCGCTTATGGCTCTTGGCTTATAGCTGCCACAATGTGCAAAATATGCAACAAGAAATTATCACCTTATGTTTTACTGCATGTGCAATAGACATGTTTTTTCTCCCTTAAAACATTCATTAAAAAATCCAGGCTGTGTGCTCTAGAAAGCTGGCTGCCAGCTCAACTTTAGATGCAACTTTATGTCATGAGGTTTGCAGGCAAAGGGGCTGTAGATATTACATACACAAAAATATCCTGCTGTCTGTGATAAGGTCCTGCTCTGTTGTTCTGTGTCTGCTGATGGAAATTTCTGAGCTGATAACTTTCCTCCTGCCATGTCTAAAGCTTCTGCTGTTGGTTTTTCTACAGGGAAGACTTCAGCGACAGGGCTTAAAGGCTGGTGTGCCACATCACGTGGAGGAAGCAGCGGAGGCTCATTCCGATCTCCATGGCTGCTCCATTTGTCCATTTTAATAATTTTCACACTAAGCAGGTCACAAATGCAAAGAAGCACATATTATGCAGAAACCCCTAGCTCTAATTTCTGCATGGTGCTCAATGCCACTAGTGCCTCCCATTCAAGCACCTCAACAGAGCACAGATTTGTTCCTAAATCTCCACTGTGTATATAGGGAAGCTGAGGCAAAAGCAAGCAGAGGCCTGATTTTTAGATGTTCAAACCACTCCATGCCGGTGCAAGGCGCTACTGCCCCAGCTGGGGCCATAGCTGAGAGGAGCTGAGAGGAGCAGACAGCCACGTGAAGACTTTCCAGCTACCTCCAAGCTCAGGGTTGTAACCCTGGCCCATTTCACAATTTTTTACCCCTTCTCTTCAAAAATGAACTAGATGTATGCAGAGTAAGGAATATTCAAATGGTTTCCTTAAAACACGTTGAGACACAAAGCCATTTGTAGACGTGAGAAGCCAGCAGCCACAGGACCCCAGAGAGCAGCCCTACCTCTCTCTCTGAGCCTCAGATGGGCACAGCCAGACCACCTCGGTCCTGGGCAACACAAAGCAAAGCTGTCACCTTCCCCATTAGCTGATCCCTGCACTCAGAGCAGGATGCAGCTCTGTGCAGAGGCTGGCACAAAGCCTACGCAGCATTTATGTCCCACTTGGTGTAGCGGGAATTAAATCACATCAGCCTCATGCCAGCCCTTCCCACAGGGATATGCCTCAGATTTGCTTCTGTACTGGGAGAAGAAGCATTTAAATAATCAGAAAAGGATCTGGGCATAAATCAGTGTTGGGCATGTGATGGGGTATAGGGATGCAGATGTCAGGCTCCCGTTTCTTTTCTGTGCCCGAAACGCAAGGGGAGCTGACCTCAGATGCTGTAAACACTGGGAAGGATCATGTTAAACTCAGTGGGTTTATGATGCTGCAGGGCACCAATATGAAAACCATGCAGAACTGAGTGGATTAAAAAGAAATAATGGACATACCATGTTGACAAAGGCAGACAGAAAAACGAGGATAATGGCAAAGACTCCAACTAAGGTACTATTGGTCCTGGACTGTACAATCTTCTTAGAAAGAGTCTGGAGAGGAACTGGGAAAAGCTGCATGTGGGGAAAAAAAAGATTAAATAAACATGTAAAATCCTTGTTTTACAGATTACAACCTGCATTTGAGCTGCCCACATCCTTCAGTGCAGGTCTGTGTGGATGCTGCACAGAGGCTGGAGGACGGTGATGGGGGATGGCGGCTCCAGGACAAGGGCGAGCAGAAACACAACTGCCTCGTGGCAGCAGGCCCAGCTGGCTCACCAAATCTACTTAGGCCTTCCTAATGGGAGTGATGGCTCCTGAGCCCAGATAGCAGGGCTTGCAGGGCTGTGCTCATCCTGCTGTGAGAAACAAACCACAAGCCATCTGTAACTGAAATAGCCAGGAGCTCGAGCCTGGAAACTACTGGAGCAAAAGTTAAAAAAAAGCAGAAATGAATATACACATGTCATATCCCTTTGATCACAAAGGCGTATCGTAGGACTTTCTGGTGCCATTTCAGGGACAGATGGTTAAACAGCCCTGGCAAGCCTTGTGATCTGTCAGACCCTTGGTGAAAGGCACTGCAGAAGTCATCTGGCCTGAGCTGGTCTATGGCACTGAGCACCACACTCACATGGGGCTAAAAATAACCATGGGTGAGGATGATCACAGAGCTCCGGAACCAGACAGTCCCAGTGACTCACCACTGGCAGAGCTGGAAGCTCTCTGCTAATGGCTAATGAGTGCCAGCTGCCAGTGAGCTCCACTTTAAGGTGCTGCATTATATTCTGGGTAAAACCAGTCTGTGTCTTAAAGCGGAGAGTAACCCGGTCACCCCTTGGCATAGCATGAGGCCTCCCTGCACTGCACTGACTACAACAGAGTCCAGGAAACAGCAAAACCAACCCTTTCTCTTCATGTGCCACCACGGTGCCAATGCAAGGGGGCTGCAGCAATGTGAGACGGATACCAGGAAAACCTCGTGCACTGAAGCGTTCCCGTGGAATATTGTCATCCCTGCAGTGCCCTGCCCCTCCACGCCATCATACCAGGGCAGAGGGACTCTGACGAGGATCGCCAAAGCTCTTTTCAGAACCCAACTCTCCCTTCCCTTACTCACTCCATGAATAACCAAGCCACTAGAGGGTATTTTTAGAGACACAAAGAAACCAGCAGTGCAGCGCCACGGCACCGCAATTTAACTATGACTAATGTTTCTATTAAAAGTCTTGCTTTTCCCTTTTATCCTTCACTCTTACATCTTTGGAGATGCAGCATTTTGCCAGTGCTGTGCTTCCCACACAGCAGCCCCACAGTGTAATTACCAAGCGCTGGAGTGGCCGAGGTGCTGACTTTTACAGAGGGAAGGAGAGGTTGAGGCAAAGTTTGAAAGAGCTGATTTCACCTGTTATCAGAACACACACACAATAGTCCAGCTAACTCCAGGTGAGAGGAGAGGGCAAGGCTGTGGGAGGGGACTGGAGGAAAGGAGAAAGTGGAGTTGTGACTTATTTGCATTGTATGAGGATTGACTGAAATTCACTGAAAGCTTAAGCAATCCTTCAGGCTTGGTGGCAGCCTCTGTAAAACAAAGGAAAACACTTTTCTCTCAGAAATAAAAGTGACACAGAAATCCTTGGCTCTATTGATAAGCCATTAACCAAAACATCTCTTTTCCCTACCATGTCCATCTGCTTCCACACAAACATCAGCACGGGTGTATGGAAAATGCAATAGGGCTTTCCTCTGCTCTAACCTTTACAGGATTTGGAAGGAGGAGGAGGATCTGTGATGCATTTAGATTAGAATAGCACAGGTTTTACTGACACCTCAAGACTAAGATCCACAAAGGTACTCAGGAACCTAACTTCCATCTGTAACATCTGAGAAATCAGGCACCTAAATAAAACTTGGGAGTTCTTTCTTGTGGATCTTGGCTCAAGGCCCCTCTGCCAATGATTCCAAAAAGGTCTGACTTTGAACCAAGCCTGAGATATCAAGCAAAATGATCAGTGGAAGACACATTCTAATGAAAACATTTTCCCTTTGTATTAATCTTTGTTCTCATTACTTTGCAAACTAGGAAAAGCTTTAGGTCAGTAAACAAGTACAGCTGGAAAAAGTCTTGAAGGAGAAAGAAATGCCAAAATCCATAGGGGGTCAGAACTGTAATAAGAGTGCAACAGCACAGTCATGCTGTGAACCTGAGGAATCTCTGCCTTGAGAACAACATCCATGGAGGCCCTGCACATAAGGCACACTCCCCATTTCACAGAGGCAGGTAGAGACCATGAATACTTGCAGCTTGGAGGACTTCTATGATAGACATAAGGGACCTGTCTCACCTCTGACAATTCAGCTCTACTCTGGGACTGGTCCCTCCACAAAAACATCCACAAGTCACAGGTGTAGCACACAAGAAGAAAAAAGAAAAAATGACTTCCCCATCAATTAAAGAAAAAGAAAACAAAATCCATTCTGGCGTCAGAAAAGAAGCAGAAATCCGGACATTACAGTACATTGAAAATTTAAGCACCATTCCTGGTTTGTAGTGTCCAACACCACCCAGTCCTCCAAGTGATCTTGCCTGAATGAAGAACAGGACAAGAGAAGGTCTGGGGAAAAGGGAACTCCAAGTCCACATCTGCATGACTGAGAACAGGGGCTGAAAGAAAGAAAGAACGCAATGCATTTGGGCAGCTGAGATTCATGTTTGAGTAGTTGAGTAGACACACAAGTGAGAGGTCACTCATTAAACCTCTTCAAATCCCCATGTAAAGAAAAATAAAGACAATGGGTAAAAGAAAACGGAATTGTCCAGTTGATTCCAGTTCATTCTGAATTAAAATGCATAAATCCAGGTGACGGTAGGGCACTGCTCTACAGGTGAAAATCTGAAGTTAAAAAGTGATCCACCAAGTGCTTATGCCACACTAAAACTAATCTGCTCCAGTCATTTGCATGACAAAATTACTCTGAGAAAAACCTATACTTTGCAATAATAGCTGATCTAGGACAGAAGAGTAATATCGCTTCTTTTTGCCTTCTTAACATACATTGTGAACAGGGAAAACTGTTTAGATAATTGTGTTGTAAGATGAGGTCTTTAAGTTCTGATTTTTCAATTTGTAATAAAAGTCTTTGAGTAATTTTGAAGTAGATTAAGATACTTCTGGAGTAAAAGACAACATCTCCAGGCAACTTGATGTTACAAATCCATTTATGTAACTTATTTCACAGTGATTTATTAGTCTATTAAAAAAGTACAGTTTTTAGAGTTGGGGTTTTTTTCCTGCTTGAGAAAAAACTCCAAATGCTTTACAAGCATCTAGACCAGCTTTGGGAGGTGAAGAAAGAGGCAGGAAAGCTACACATATAGAAAGCTGTAGAAAAACTTACTTTCTCATAAAGAATAGCTTGACATTTCTCTTGTACATGCTCCCAGGATCATGCAACAAGTTGAATTCCACACAGCAGTGTAGATACCAGAAGTTAAAGGATTTTAAGAAGAAACACAAACTTGATAAGTTAGTAGCAAAACAGATGTCTGTCAGCAGAGTATTTGTGAAGGGACCCTGGTTCCCATGACCTTAGACTCTACTGGGAAGAGACACCATCTCACAGTGGCCAAGTCTTCATGGAGCATCAAAGGGAAGAACTGGAACTGTCTTGTTTATTACAGCTGAAGAAACTTGGAAAGCCAAGCTGACTGCACTGGCAGTTCCAGGATCAACTTCTAGTCCGTGGAGAATTTTATAGTGGAAGATAATAATGACAGCAAAAGAAAATAAAACATGATCAAGCTGTTCAGAAAGCGCCTGCTGGCCACTGTCAAAGCCAGAGATGGAGAGGCCAAAACAGGGAGGGAAAATCTCACATGAAAGCTGGAAAGAGAAAGGAAAAAAGAGACACTTATCATGTGGCAGCACAGCAAACAGGCAGAAGTTATACTTATGCTGATATCCTGGGGAGGACACCTGCTTTCCAACTTTGTGTGGAATGAACCATTGGTATGTAAAAACATGCTTTCCTGTCTCACATCCACGTGTGAAACAAAGCAAACAATGCTGACATACTTATGTCTTAAAATGTCATCTAAAAGATCTGTAAAAATGCTTCCTAGGGCAATGAGAAATACAGAAATTAAGTAACACCCAGGATTGGGTAAACCCATTGCTTAAAAAATTCAGACTTCAAACATAAAGATCTTTAATAACAGAAAGAGGCTGCAGCTCTTAGAAGCTGCTGCCATCAGACATGTAGCTGACAAGATGAAAGTACGTGTTCCCTAAACAAGCCACCTCATAATCAGGTGTTGTCAGCGGAGGCTAATCCGGAGCACTAAAAATGGGTAACCAAAAAGGTACCAGAGCTAGAAGGCCCCATATTTTCCGTCTGTGGACAGAAGGCACTGGCCACACTGGATGTTATAAATGAGCATGTTGTGGGGCTGGGCCAACATGCTGAAATCTCACTGTAGGAAATACAAGAGGTGTCAGAAAATCCCATTACTGATGTCATGCATTTCCAGAGCCTGGGCACTGAGGCAAAACCAGCCTGAAATTAGTTGCAGGCACCATTGAACAGACCTCTTGTACAGGAATTTGGAAGACCAAGGTAAAGAAGGCAAAGAAGGAAAAGAAAGGAAGATTGAACATCTGCTCAGGGTCATAGAGACTGAAAAATTCTGTTGCCTTTTTTTTAAGATCACTAATAATTTTAAACCAAAAAGCCCAAACCAAAACCAAAAGCTTTGAATGATGACAGAGTGCTGCTGTCAGTATGTGTAAGCAACCTAAGCCTGCAAATGCCAGTGAGTGACACAGCTGTGAGCCTTGGAATGCACCTGGTTGGAAGTCATGCAGCTCAGTCATGGTGCTTCAGAGCTCGGGGTCTGCCCCAGCTCTTGCCCTGGTGGAGCTGGTGTGGCTCTGCTCTGCTGGGACGTGCTGGGACGTGCTGGGGTGTGCTGCCACTGCCACTGCAGCAGGAGGAGGCAGCACAGCTCTGTACCGAGCTTCCAGGTTCTTTGTGGCTGTGACCCAAAGCCTTTCGAATTGGTTGTCAAATAACTGCTAATCTCATTAACTGCTGATACCAGTTTACAAGGTAATGACAGTCAAAAACATCCTCACCTGCAATGGACTCACCAAGTATAACCAGGCATCTTTGGGTACCATTCCCCAGCCCAAGCCCTCCTATTAGCACTGTTACTTCTGAGACTACTTCTCATTGCTGATAAAGAAGCAGGACCAATGGGAAGCTGTGCTTGCAAACTCCCTTTAAAATTGTCATAAGGCCAAGGGAAACCCTGTGAGTGAGTTACGTTCAATTAGAACCTCAAGCTTGTTTCCCTGGGAACAGTTTGCAGCTCTTATTATGTGAGAAGGCAAAGTTTAATTCTTCAAATCTAACTTTAAAAAATCAAAAAGACATGTAAGGTGCAAGTCTGTCAAGAGCACCCACATTCAAGTGTTGGAAATGGCACAGAGAAGATAATTAAAGTGAGGGAAATCATCTGCCTGACATTATCCATTATCCCACTGTTTCTTCTGCAGAAAACATAATGCTACTGAACTATTTTATTCCAAGCTCTGAGGAAAGCTGAGTTTGGGCTAAGGAGCCTGAATCTGAGCGTATTCCATGTTCACACAACACTTTACTAGAAGGCTCCCAAAAACTGCAAATATATCAACATTTTAATAGAAATACCGTTGAGTAAAAAAGATGAGCACACAACACTTCCCACAGTGCTCACTGCCAATTTACCACAGGCTGATAAGAAGAATTAATGTATTTTTGGACTTCACACAATGTTTTTCTTTGCTGATTAAAGCCACTTACAAGCAAGAGCACACTGAATGTTGGAAGCTTGGCACATTCATCTGAGAAAGGATGATAAACTTCTATTTGTTTATGGTTTTTATTTCCCTCCAGGACATTTTTCCTTGATGATATTCTGCTTCTGATTATCTGCCTACCCAAACCTGCATGTGCAGCAGAGGCCAGTGCACAAGCGACTCCACAGGAAGTTTACAGGGAGGAAACGAATGGTCGGTGTTTCATTCCACGTTGGAAAATGTGTTCTTCTTATATCAATATGAGAGTGCCTGCAGGGGACTCAATAGACATGCAGATCCACAGAGTGATTACTTCTGCTGAGCTAAAGAGATGCCAACCCTAACATCTGTTTGCAGTTCATTCTGCCTTATCAAAGGCTTTTTCTGTAACCCTTATCACATAGTGTGGAAAGGACAGCTAACAAAACATGCTCTGTTAGCTGAAGAAACATTGCTGATCTAGTTACCTTAGGCAGAGGACTCTACAAAGAAACCACAGTACTCACCTTCACACAGGAGTAAATGACTGAAACAAACACCACTGTGGTCAGGATCAGGAAACAGGTCAGGTAAAAACCCAGCATAAACGTAGAGCTGAAATTAAGAGAGGTGGGCTTTTGGTTTTGTTTTTAAATGCATGGCATGCAATAGCTACGGCTCTACTCTCCAGAACACGACATTTGTACAAGCTATGACACACTGCACAGGCTTTCCAATTAGGACAGCAGTAGGAGACATGAGGTGCCTTGAATACCAACAGATATTCTATCCTATTTAGAATTACTCATGCAAGCAGCAGAGCAGAGAATGCTGCATCTTCTACAGCAATCACCTTCCTGCTGGGGTGACTGTGGTGGGACTGAAAAATATTTCTTGTGCTAGAGGAGGTGATAGAACATCTTGTTATGGCAGGTCGGCCCCCAGCTGGCTGTGGGCAGGACACCCCTGGGAAGGAAGGCAGGCTGAGTGCTGCAGTGCAGCTGAGTGGGAATAGTCCCAATGGGAATAATTACCTGTCCTTGCACAGGGAATGTTTGTGCTCCACCATTGCCCGTGCTTGGCCTTGTGCATGACATGGGAGCAGCCATGGCAGGAGGAGAGTCAAGGAAAGCAGCCTTAGCCTGGTGAGATTGAGAGGTTCCTGCTCCTCCCAGCTTTGAAGTACAAAGAGGATCCCATGGCCAGCTTTGTATTATGCATTTTCATCTGTTTTAATCACGAAGATATTCAACACCAATTTCCTGGTGATTGGTCTCAGTGTGACAGGATAGGCCCCCTCCCAGGAGTTAGCCTTGTTCATAATTTAAAGGACGTATTCTTGCGACGTGACATTGAGGCCAACCACACCAAAGCCAGCTGGTCTCTGTGTTCTCTCATGACTACTAAGATAATTGTACTTGCTAATTCACTGTGTGAAGCTTTGTGAAATTCATTAAAGGTATTCCTCTTTATCATCATAAATTATCACTGACATTCTGTCTCTAGTTTCAGATTCAAATTCCATGGCGTGTCTTTCACGAAGCTCTGATGGTGACACACACACACACCTGTGGTTTCAACTGCTACCTTCAACAAAAGACCAAAGCTATGCAATTAAACTATAAGGAAAACCAAACTAAAATGTGAAGGGAAGTATAACTGACACCTGCAGCCAAAACATTTATTTACTTTTTATTTAGTCTTGAGCCAAATCACCTTTCAGACAGGCCAAGCTGACTAAGGACACTACAGAACTTGTGAAAAACCCCAACCACCACCCTGTGGGCAGCATGGAAGGAGACTGAGCAGCATGACACTTACACCACGTTGTCATAAGGGATTGGCTCCTGTGTAATACAAAGGAGGCAGACATATGGTTGCATCAGAAATTGTCAAGTTGTCATTTAAATGTTAAACTGGGTTTTATGGAGACAGCTTAGTGGCTGCTCAGGGAGTTTGATGAGCAACATAGGGCTGGTAGAGGCCTCTGCAGGTGTGAAGTCACTGCAGCAATATCCAGAAATCCAAAGTATAAGCCCTTGATAAATCAGTTACCCTCAAAGAACATTCCTGGATGTAATTAACAATACATTTATTTCTGGGAATGGTCTAGTTTCAATTTTCAGCCTCTTTCAGCTTCAATTCCACTTTCCCAAAGCAGACCTGTCTGTTTACACATTGCATTTGTCCTGATGTTATTTTGTTGATTCAATCTTTCTGTGAGCACTCCAGTCAGGGAGAGTGAATGATAAACATGAGACTAGGTATTGTTTCTGTGACCTTCCAAATATCTGGTCTGAACACTACAAACCAATCTCTACTCCGAAAAGGCCTGTGGTGGGAACAGAAGTAGAAAGCCGTTGTAATGGCGTAAAATAGCACTGGAGTTCTCTTCAAATAATTTTTTGTCTCTTGTAATGAGGACAAATTTGGAGCCTTTTCAGAGCTTCAGTGATCTTGTTCTTCAGATTAAAAATTACTAACCCCAAATTTATTTCCAATGCAGCATTGCTCAGTGAATGATATATTATTGCTACTAAGCCAGAGCACAGGAAATACTCACATGCTGTAATTTTAAGGGATTTTTAAAGAAGTCTTAGAGAATAAATATCATGTCTGCAGAGCTCACTGCTGGGAAAGATCTAGTGGGTTATGCTGTGCCTTGCAGAAAAGCTGCAGACCCCTGCAGTGCTCCACAGCCCTGAGGAGCTTATGCCACTCCTGCCTGGGAAAAATGACTGCAACCCTTAAATCTGGAGTGAGCCACTCAAAGCTTTGGCGCGTGTAGCTCAACTCCCTCTTTACCTCTCTTCTTGCACAGCTGCTCTGAGTCCAGAAGAATAAATGTATGAGAGATTACACCTCATCTGTTAAGCAGACCTTGCAACCTCAGGGCTCTGAGCAATGAGGCTGTGATGGGTTCTCCTCCCTGTCCCACTGTGTTTGGGTAAGAGGACAGCTGAGCCTTGTGTTGTGAATGTGTACTGTGCCTTAGTAGACAATCCTTCCTACTTAATGGTATTTATTTTCCACAGGCTAATAAATGTGCTGCACTGAATTTCTTTAGATGAAGGTAAATTACAAGAGAAATCAGACTGGGAAAACAGAAATCCTCACATGCCAGTGGGAGGTTTTAATCTGCACTAGAAATGAGTGAAAACAATAAGCATCATGCATCAATTGAGCATGAATTATTTAAGGATTTCTCTCTTCCCTTTGGTGCTCCGAATTCTCAAGAAAAAAACAAAGAAAAGTAGGCCGTAAGAGAGGAGGGGAGCAGATGGGAGCAGAGGGATGAAAGGGTACTCACTGTGGCACAATTATGATTTGAACAAAGCAGATGAAGAGGAAGACTAGGGAGGCACAAGCCACATAGGCTCCGAACCTGTCATCCACCTGCTTGGAGTACTGCAAAAAACACAAACAGTTATGTTAGTGGGAAAGTTGGCTGGCTGCCTCCTCTCCACAAAAACTTCTAACTTGGCTTCCGTTTAGGTCCTTGGAAAGCAGAGCTTGTAGGAAACAACTAACATTACAAACTCCCCTTCTCCCCTGGCAAGTTGTAAGGGCTTGAACAGACCTAAAGGGCAGGGAGAAAACCCACACTGCTGGGTGGAGAGAGGATTCACCAACTGCCCCTTGCATTAGGAAATGGATTAACTGGGACCACGATTCTAGGTCACTGCTGGCAGACCTAAACATGGGAAGTTTCCTCCAACAGGGACCAATGCTGCCAATGAGGAAGCCTTGCATCTTGTGCAGACGGCTCGACTTGTTCTAATGACAGCGCGAGGACGCTGCGGCTTTCACACAGTCACTCCTTCCAAATACTTGTCAACATATCGGTCACACGGGAGCTGCATCCGCTTCCCAAAGATGCTTTATTTAGCTCGAAGTACAGTTCCCAGCACAGAAGGTCTTAGTGTTTGAACCACAAAATAAAAGGTGCTCTGAACAGGTGAACCACTAATTTCCCTAGCTGTTTTCAGCTACAAAATTGAAAGGAAGGAGTGAGGGAGAAAATGCATGCTTGAGCTCTTATCCATTCCCATATTGATTCACTGAACAGCTGTAAATTCTGCAACAGTCTGCTTTTGCAATAGGTTGCCAGTCCTGTCATGGAAATACTATTTCTAAATAAAATTATAAAATAATTAATGCAAACTTATTATGAAGCTTTTTCCATGGAATAGTGAGTTTAACCTGAAGACCACTCAAGCATCCCAAGGATCTGTGCTTGGATTAAAAAAAAAAAAGTGTGACTTTCTTTGGACAACTAAAACCATCAGTTTTTATAACAACTTTAACAATAGCATCTGGGTATCTCTAGGCTTAGATGAATTTAACTTTGCAGACATTTAGAGCTGATTCTCTCATATAGTCAAGGAAATGGAAATGATCTTTGCCCCACAAAAGAGTATCCGAATCCAAATCAGGAAGTAATCAGGTATTTGGTCTGTTACCCCCTTTTCTCACATTTGTGGGATAGAGAACTTCACTTATTGGAGTGGGCTTCCAAAAATGACCAGAGTACAGACTACATCCCAGTGAACCCTAATAGGACCTGGGGCTCCTTGAGGGGACAAAGGGCAGGTAAAAATCCCTCCAGAGCTCAGGCGGGCAAAAGCCAGTTTCCTCACTGATTTGAGCGAGATAAGAGGTGACTGCAATCTCAGTTTGGATGCTTCAAAGTCGGAGAAACAATCTGCTTATTCTGAATTCCTTTTACTGCTCATCATTGCATATTCATGTGTGTCTGACAGAAACAGCTTCGGTTTCCCTGGCCCCAGTGCTCCCTTCAGATGACTGCAGCTGTCTAGGGACACGCACAGTAACGTTTCCATGAAGAAGTATGGATTTTTTTAAGACCACAACTCACCTCCAGCACCCGGATCCTACCTTTGTCTATAGATATAAAAATGTGACCTTATGCAGGAGAACTAAAGCTTGTAACAAGCCTGACTGACATGCTGAGGTGGTTTTTAGACAACATTACCTTTTTCTCCAAGTCAGGCTCCCTGAATGTTAAGAGGAACTTGCGCACGTGCTCAGAGCGTAACCGATCAATACTCCTGGCATCGATGGCACGGCCCAGGAACTCATCCACTTCATCCTCGGGGTTCATACTTTCCTGTGTATTCCTAAGGATGCCATGAAAAGGGAGCATAAGAGGACAAGGTAATTTCTGCCTCTTCACCGTGTGTTATCATCCCACTGTGTAACAAGCTGGAGGTTAATGGCATTTTGCTTATGACAATTTCACGTTGGCAAATGGAGTATGAGCAGAGAGAAGAATGGTATCAGCTCTAGAGCTCATTGCCAGTCCTGAGTCCATTACTGAAAGAATTTGATTTACTTGCCCTTTTTCTCTACTACATCCATTTTCTTGTCTTAAAGTCTCATTAACATCCCTTATTCTCTAAACCCACTGAACAATCTCCTTCCACTAGTTCTCTGCACTGCTGTGTTGTCATAGCTGTTAGTGCCTGAACTGGCAAAATTATTTATGTATTCAATTATTTCTTGCTTACTAATGATAATTTCTGTAAATATTACTATAAAAACTGCCTAACTTGAGCAATTCTCTGTTTTTGATAACAAAATTGTTTACATAACATAACAAAACGTGGGGGGGAAAATGCGATCCAACTCCCCTTCAATCATTTACTTTTGAGCATAAATCATAAATGAGAAAAGAAATACATTTACTTAAGGAAAGTTTGCAAAAGAAAAAGGTAGCAAAAGAAAAAAACACAGATTAGATTCTGCTTTCTAAATATGTAGAACAAGATTTCTAGGTTGCTTATAATCTTTAATGTCAGTGTTTTTCTGATCTCCTACAGCTTCGGAAAAATGAAGCTGCTTTTCCAAAACTCCAGGAAAAAAGTAACACTGAATACTTAACTGTCCTGAGGCATTTTGCACTGAGCATGAGGAAACCTGAAGCACCTCCCCAGCCTGTGGTTATTTTAAAAATCTAACAGTATTTTAATGACTTGATGCTGTCACTTTAATGGCCTGCCTTCTAACTAGCTATAGGCAGAAATCAAAAGCTAATTCAGAAGTGCTGTTTTCCTGCTCTGCTTGCATGATTGCCAAGGTTATCCACAGGATATGCCAATAGTTACCCACTGAAATACTCCCCTCACTTGCACTGAGGCATATTCCAGTGAATAACTATTTCTATGTGCAAACCCCATGATGGCACAGCAACTTAGGGCTCATGTTGTGTGACCTTCACTTCGAGCACTCTGGAGAAAAAAATCCCAAGGTCTGACAAGCGCGATGAAAAGCCACACTGCCTTATTTCCTCGGGTTTATTTGTACTGCACAAGAGCACACAATGCACTCTGTGTTGTGGCCAGCGGGCTCCGACAGGTATGACTGTGCTGGAAGCAGAGATTGCTCAAAGCAGCTTACAAACCAGAATGCGACTGTTCTAAAAGCTAAAGGTCCATTTCCAAAAAAAGGATCTTTCAAAATTTTCTGAAAAAACAGATGAAATATTAGGAAGCCCTGTGCACACCAACTCTTCCATGTAGCTCTGGGCAAGAGAAAAATAAATCAGGTCCACCTACTCTTTTCCATTCCACCAATCTTTGTCCCAGGCAGGCAGTGCGTTGAATGCATCTGTACCTCAGTTGGGTCATGACGACACACCAGTGCCATCTATTTAGTGACCACATAGCAACTACAAACCTAGTTTGTCTCAAGGTCTAATCTATATTTTAGCCAACCTTAGTGTTTCAGTGGTGTTGGGGAAAAAAGATTTTTATTTTGGGGCTCTAGAGTTATTTGATTCCTTGAACTTCATACATTCCACTTGGAAAATAAAAGTGGTTTTTTTCCTACAAGGTCAGGACATGCTTCCTTAGAGGAAGTACATCTGCTTGAGCACTCAAGGCAATGCTGCTTAATTTCATTCAGTCCTCACAATGTCTCCTGGGCTCATAAAAATGAGCAAGGAAATCATTAGGCTTCATATTTACAGAACATCTTCCAAGATCCTGTGAGTTATGTACACATTTGGGTCATTCACATTTAGTTATTTCATACCATGTATGAGAGATGAGATATGCTTTCCCCCAGAACTGAAGCAAAAGAGTCGGCTCAGCATCTTGGTGAACCGCAGTTGAATCCCAATTTCCAGTCTAAAAACGTCACTCCGGGGGATGCGAAGAGAAGAAGAAACTGCCTTCTGGGGCTCTGACCTCGGCTGCCTCCAGTTTTGTAGTACGTTGTGTATTTCTAATACTACAGTAACTTCTGTGACTGCAGGTTGTGTAGAAATACCTCTGCAGGTTTTACATTGCCTTGCTGGGATATTGGCAGTGGGCAGCAACCTCCTCATAGAACTGCAAGAAGCTTAGTCACCTTGCATAGACCCAGCTGCCCAGGTAACTTTCACAGCCCTGTACCCAAACAAAATTACCACACAGCAAGTTTGGGTACATTTGCACAAACATAATTTTAAATTGAAATACAAAAGCTCCCTGAGCTAAGGAGTCCTTGAGGCAGTGCCGGTAAGTCAGATCTGAGGTACTGCCATGGACTAACGAGATTCATATGTGGAAATGTGTGTTGATATATTGATAGCGTAGTTGCAGATGGGGGGTGGGGAGGCGATGGGTAAATGAGGATTTCAGGTCACCACAAAACTTCCAGAAACACGTTTTGAAAGTACTGCCGAGATTTCTCAAAATGCAGCCAACAGAAAATTGTTGCAAGGGACAGGAACAGCACAAACAGAGCTCGGAGCAACTTTTGCACTCTGCAAATGTGAAAGCCAGCAATTAACCTGGGGATATTGGCTTCAGAGTGGTCCAAACATGCTCTGCTGATTTAATTATGTTCTGCAAATGAAGTGTGTGACCACTGCCAAAACTACATGTATGCCATAATTTTAAATGCTCCATGCCTAGATTCAATAACCAAATCTGAATGCAAGCACGAAAGTGTTGTGTCCTGTTCTCAGAGGTGCGTGGTGCCCACGTCTTCCCTTGCTGCAAGCCAAGGTATTGACCCTCAGTGTTTCTGCATGTGAAAGAACTGGGTTAGTACTTGACATGGTTTAGGTATCTAATTTTAATCAATATCACCCTGAGTATATTCTGCTAGAATTTTTTTGCCCAATCTTTGTACTTCAGCTAATCAGATTTCTGGGTGAAGAGACTCTTGAGGCAAGTAGTAGCTTCTTTTGGTGCTGAACAGAAATACAAAAATCCTGACATCTATATAATAAGGTGGCATCCTGCTGAGTCAACAGTGTGAATACACAGCTCAGCTGTTGGCTATAACAGCCCAAGGAACCTCTCAAACTGTGGGATGGAGGAGAGACATTGTGGTCCTTGGAGCAACAGAGGAGACGCTGTTCCTCAGCTGTTGGGTGACTCTGTTGTGGACCAACACTGAGGCAGCAGAATTTGTGTCTTCCTGCACAAACTATGAGGAAAAATACTATTTCATGAGGTATACTGAAAACTTCTGTATTCCTACAAATTATTTTGTTATAATCTGTTAGCTCTTTTCTCTTCAAGTCCTGTCTTACATAAACTGAGTTCCCAGCAGCCATGGAGGCAACAGGAAACCTTGATGACTGTGAGACATTCTGTGGGACCAGTGAAAGATCCCAGGGTGCACAGAGCCAAATGTTACAAAAATCAAGTTTGTAGTGAAGGGTAAGGGAAGGAGAGAATGACTCTTAATAATGCAAGGCTCAAACTTATTGCTTTCCTTTTTGGCAGTTGCTCATGCTCCACCACTATAACATGAATTTTCCCCCAGCTGGATGCTTAGGACTCACAGAAGCCTTTGGCTGTCCCAGCTCACACTTAACCCTGACCAGCAGCCCTAGAAACATGACAAGGAGCAACAGCAACATATTTTAGGCAGCAGTTTCCTCTACTGCTGCTCATCTTGCTCTAAGCAAGCTTATAAAGAACGCTGCTCAGCAGGATTGAATGTGAAATTAATCTAAACACCTTCAATACAGGAAAAGCTTGTGTTATGTCCACTTATAAAAGTTAAAAAGTGAATACATTTGGGCTTTTTTCCTCAAAAGGCAATTTTTCAAAATACTATTCTTGTTAAATTGTTATTTTAAACATTTCTTTAAAGTTCTATGTAAAGAAAATGAAAATACTGCTTTAAATGTGGTTACATTTTAGAGCATGAAACTTCAAATTTAATTTTTCACACAAGCTCTAATTTCTGAGTTCAGACACTATACATGCATTTCAATATATTCATAAACTTTTCTTATTGGAAATGTCCAACACTTAGACATACATTACAGGAAGATTTTGTCTTGGGTTATTTTCAAAGAAGCAAATAGTGGAGAATATCTGAGGCACTGGGGAATGCAGCAAAAGCATTTTAATTACAAAAGCAAGTTAGAATCACACAAACAAGTGTTTGGAGGGCAATGGCTGTTTTGAACACACATCTGTCAATCCCATGCCCTCAGCTGGCTGTCCCTCCAGGAGAAACCTCTGGGGAGTCCAGGCCTTATTTTTGGATTCTGGGCATCAGTTTTTGTCCTTTTTTAATATGAGAAAAAAAAATCCCAAATGTATAAACATA
The DNA here is from genome assembly GCA_013390025.1 of Pitta sordida. NCBI lineage: Eukaryota > Metazoa > Chordata > Aves > Passeriformes > Pittidae > Pitta > Pitta sordida. The sequence continues at coordinate 203,550 of WEKX01000957.1, read as the reverse complement.
ACATTGTATGACAGAAGTAAATTTGCTTACTTGTCCTTGGGGTCCTCAAAACCCTGAAAGAAAGGAAAAGGACACAAGGGTTAGAAAACGGGCTGACCTTGAGAACACCAAGTATCCTGGGAATGGCATTTTGCAGGGGAGTTTTCAGGGCACCGATTTGTCAGGTGTGGATGGACAGCTTTACCCACCCACAGCAATATTTTGTGCAGCTGGGTCATCAGGCTGACAGAGGAGGTTTGGAAAAACACATTTCTTCAGATATAAATTCATGGAAGTGAAGATAAAGGAAATGCTTCAGCTGACGGCTGGCACACTTTATTTCACACTTTTTTGCAGTCACTATTACAAATGATGCAATGGAAATTGTACTGATATTGTAACTAAAGATATATTGTACTTGAAACAAAGCTCAGAGTCATGACATAAATCATCTATTGTGTACAACAAGGCTTCACCTCTTTATGTCAGGGCTTGGCTAAGGGTTCTCATTTTGGTTTTCATCTGTTCAAGAGGAACTTCTAGGGGTCTCCTTACTCCTCCCCTCATCTCATGCACACACAGGACATATTTTCTTGAATGAGATTTCAGGAATTATTTATAATATTTGCAATATCCTGAATATTCACGATTCTTTCAGGGCCACCTGAATCGATTAAGTGTACGTATTTATGAGCCATCTATACTTTAAGTGGCTAGAAAGCCTAAGAGAAAACAATGTAGGGAAGCTTAAGTTTATATGTTTAGCATGAACACACCTAACAGACCAAATTGCCTCAAAATGGCCATTTTGCTTGGGCTGAGCCATCTTGGGTTAAATTTAACCGTAGTCAAGAAAAGTTATATATGTATTTGACAAGTAGGGTCAAATACTGAGACATAGAGTTTGTACCCTGTGTTCCAAAACATAAAGCAAATGTAGCCAGGAGATAGGAAGAACTGCTTTTGTTTGTCTCCCAGAACCCTCAGGCCACAAGTGCTGAGAGCACGTGAGGATATTCCAGCTGCTGGACCTGCAGCAGCAACCAGTCTGAGGGCAGCAAACTGAGATCCCTCCTGACTGCAAGAAAAACAAACATCTTTGGGCAAAAAAATCTTCCCACAGCCGCCTTGTCCAACACCATCAGGAACAAAAACACTGACCAGATACTAAACAAGAACAGATTTTGCCCTTGCAACTAGTTAGCAGTGTGGTGACACAGCACAAGTAAAGCCAACAACATTGTCCCTGAACAGCACCAGCTTTGCAAGTGAGGCTCGTCACAGGTCAGCAGCTGGGACTATGATTCACTGAGAGAGCAATTTGCATTTTTACATACTCCGTTTCAGACTAAATCCACACTTCTAAATAGAAACTGCAAATCCAACTTAACCCATCCGATAAAGGAAGCTTCTCAGTCCCATGTAACAACAACCAGAAGATCAAGTGGGATGAAGGAAACAAAAACGTTGATTTAAAGTGAGCAAGTCCAGTTACCCAAGCCAAAAGAAAATCTGTACTTTCCGATTTCCCATTAAGGAATGATAAAGTGATCATTCAAGTGTGGCTTTTTTCTACTTTTTTTTTTCGCTAATTATTTTACAGTTGTCAGGAATATCGGATTGATTTATTTATTTATCCTCTAAGCAATCCCACAAAACAGTGCCAAAACTGAAAGCTCACAGATTAATCATGGAGACAAAATGCTTCCTAATTTATCTGGTGTCATAGTCAGTTAGGCTGGGAAAAACAAGAAGAAAATCAGTTGAACACGAATAGCTACCGGCCAAGAAATGAGCAGAGGGAACCAATGAGAAAAACGCCAGTACTTGCTTATTAGATAGATATCAAGTTCACATTTTCTAACTTAGTCACATGGGAATTGGATGCCTGAGTGCAGTGGGAGAGTCCTCCCAAGTGCCCTGATTTTCATGGTCAGCTGTACAACCATCCATCTCATACTCCTGCCTTCTAGGCATTTGAGGATACAGGCCAACCAGACCAAGTTACTAAACACCTTACCAAGCATATCCTCAAAAAATTCCCCAATATATCAAGTGTACAAAAATGTGTAGGCTGCATAGTTAACTGGGCCCTTATACAGGTGATCATTTGATCAACATGGAATTTGGTCCTGCCCTGCTCCTCTTCCTCAGCAAAACTGTTATAAGGAAAGTGTCTAAAATAATAGAGAATTCATTGATCTAGCATTTCAATTTAAAATAATAAATTGTGCTTGAAACCCTGGAAATTATTCATGCTGGTAGCTCAAATTAAATTGATGTTTCAAAATTAAAGACTAAAAAAAGGCATATTTCAGGTAAAGCAAAACCGGAAAAGATTATTACATTTTTTTCCCTGGATCTTCATTTAACGAGGCTAAATATTTAAGAGTGACTTGAACTTTAATTAGAGAGCATCATCTTGAAATTAAATATACTAGGAACCTCTTTAAGTTAAGCAAATTAAATGATTCACTTCAAATGCTCCCATTTCATCAGAAAGATTCTTCAAGCAGAACTGCCAAAAATGGAATTGTTAGGGAGAAAAGTCAGTGAGATTATTTCAGGAAAAAATCCTCAGATACAGCTTCTTAAAAACTGGTCGTTTATTACAGGATATCTTTTTATTTGCACTGAAAGACTTGGCCAGGATATAGAGCAAATATACCTCTAGGGTCTGGCTGTGACCAGAGGTTTTCTTCCCTGTCCACTAAAGCATCCGTGTTTCACTCACACACCAAGAAGCCTTTGAAGCAGAAGAGATGATCACACATGCAGGGTCATGCTGCTCACCCTGGTTTGAGAGGGAAATTTCCCCCTGGGTTTTGGTGAATGTGTTTTCACCTCCTTCTGTTTCATGGGCATGCTTGGTTCACTGAAACAGCTGCACTAAAGTTATTTCCTTCCACTTGCATAAGGCTGGAGCTCTAACAACATATTGGTCTTGTTTTTTCTCCTCCACAGCTGGGAAATAGTTCCATATCATCAGGACTCAGATGCTTTGGTTCAGTTAAAGCCCTTTAGATCAGTGGAAAGCTGCTTGCAGCAACTGCAATGGTGTGTGTAAGACACAGGATAAACGCTAACAACCAATCCTGCAGAAATAGGGTCCATATGGATTTGCCCTCACTCCTAAAGGAGTAAAAAACCTCATAATCTGGTAGAAAAATTTCCAAGCTCAAGGAGCAAGGAGAAATAATAGTGACTGCTGCTGCAAACGTATGTATGAAGCCACTCCCCAGAATTCTTGATGTCACCTGTCTGTGCTTCCTGCTGGAGCTTGGACAGCTGGGCTAGGGTTGGACTCAGGCTGTTTGGGCACAGAACAGGTTTGGAAGGTTTGGAGCTGCACAAAGATATGTCACAATTGACATTTCTGCACATACAAAGACAGAAATCTGAACACCCAGAAAAAAAAGTCTGTCATTTAGGAGAAGGGGAGTAAAGCATATAAATCCCCTCTTGATTGCTTATGCGTTTGTAACCGTCAGACTGAAGCAATGCCAATGGCTTCCTAGGGTGCTATGAAGAAAAGACTGGGAACTGTCAGCAGGGATGAAAATGGCAAAAGTGGTGATGGCTACAAGAACCAGACAGACAGGAGTTCATAGGAGTTCAAGAATAGCTCCATAATCATGATGATAAAGTATTCCTTGTTAAGGCCAAAATTCCTTTCCTCTAGAAGGGACCATAAGGCATGAGATAGGTCTTTATTGCAGTGCAGTACTAATGGGCTGCTTCTTATATGACCTCATGCAAATTTTATTCGGTCTCATTTTAAATATCCCTGGTACTGGAGGTTTTTTTCCTTCCCCCAGGAGGCTGTATTACTCTGCCATCAGATTGCAAATGTAAAGGTAATAGCATCTTATAATTGCTCTGAGACTAAGACAGTCCTTTCTCTGACTTCAGGAACATTAACCCCAAATTAGCTGAATCAGCTCCTTTAAAGGCTCTGCTCTTTCGTCGTTTCTGCAGGAGATCATTAAGAAACCCTTCTTTTCTTATGACAGGTCAGGTGACTGAGTCTAAACTGACATCCTCAGTGGGAGTAGACGTGCAGGAGGAGAAAAAGAGGGGAAGTTATAATACTGCTTCTCTCCCTAAGGCTTACTATTTTATGGGGGATACTTTGTGATTATCTATTGTGTTAAAATCTCATATGACTGCCATCTCTTTGCTTGACTTCTAAATTAACTAAGCCCTTTTCTTTGAAGCTTAAAACTGATTCCTTAAATAGAATGATAAAGTGTTTTTCAAAGACATGGCAAGCTGACTGCTATACCATAATACTTCAAATCAAGAACGATTAGAGTAATAATTCTAACTTCGAGAACATTAGCAGCAATTATTAACATATTGTAAATATGCAAAGAAAAGTGTAAGGGACTTTCAATCCTTTTAACGTTTCATTTAACTCCAAAAATAAGACAGTACAGGAGCTGATGAGCTCTATGACCTCCTTAATGGCAATGTGGGTGGGAAGCATGGATCCCCACCCTTAAAAACTTCACTCTCAATTCCAGCAAAGATCTTAAGAGCAAAAGTTACAGAGAAACTAGTTTTTCTTGTCCTCGTTTAATCTCTGGAACAAAGTTGAATGAAGTTACATGACTTACATGATGTTAAAGCAGAAATCAAAATAACTGGATTTAGGGACAAAATGAGCTTTGTAAGAAGTAAGGCCAACTTGCAAAGCAAAAGTGCTTCACAGAAGGAGTGACCATGGAAAACATAAAGGGAGAGTGACAGGCTGAGAGTGAATGCAGTTAAAAACAAACCTGATTTGGCCCCACCACAAAAATAATTATTCAGAGCTGTTTTCAGCACAGTTGTATACATTCTGCTTTGTCCCTGTGGTCAAAAAGACAAGGCTACAAAGATGGATGCTGTCAGGTGTAAATGCAGAAACAAAACTGAAGGACTCCAAAGCACTCAAGCCAGAAATAACACAATTTCTATACCAGAGTCCAGAAAGAACTAAGCCTGAAAGGAAGGATATTTAACCATCACATAAGTGCAGTAGAACAACTGGCAGAAAACCAGTTTGTGAAACACACTAAATGATGAGTATGTCTGCTAGAGTGGAACATAGACTAATGAGCTCTGAAAAGGAAAGCTAAAGTGCTCCCTTTCTGCAGCCCACCTCACTTGATAAATAGATTTTCATTCCACTGCACTGCTCACAGATGGTGAAACCCTATATTTTGTTCAACTCAAAATAATTTTGTAGACAGATCTCAGCTGGCAGACCAGACCTGACCAATGCCATGAATTTATCTGGCCCATCAGATTTAAATCTATAGTCATTGCTTTGGTTGAAATAGGTTTTCCCCAGCTTACTTTTAATTAACTTCTGACTCTGAGAAGCACATGTTACTCACACTTTCCAGTTTCCTGTGAACTCTGAATCCAAATTCTTCCAGTTCAAAGGTCACATTTTCAAGTGACGGTTCTGTGCCTCACTTGTAAACAGTTACCAGAACTTGCAAAACAGGCATCAAAATAAGTAGTCCTAAAATATTCTGAATCAGTTCCTGGTTTCATAATCTCTACCCTTCCATCTCTATACTACAAATAATGATAAACTCAACAAACTTCTCCAGAAACTACTGTCAAATAGCCTTGTAATCAGATGCAGACAGACTGAATCCAAGCCCAACCAGCCTTAATTGAAATTGCTCACAGGCACTGGCTAGAGTTGCGCACCCTCCCTGAAAACCAGACCCAAACCTGCTGACCTGCACCCTATTGACATTAAAGCTGAGTGTCTGCTTTAGGAAGCCTTGAAAGTCATTCTGGTAAGTGCCACGATTTCACCTGCGCAGTGCTGTTATGAACATCGGAGGAAATGGGTCTGTGAGTAAAGGGGATTTGTATCTTTATTTCTGTAGGCTTAATTTAGTCCCACTCAAACCCCGTCTGGCACCTTTTAGTGGTGTCTCAATTCAAATGACCTTTTCCCATACAAGTACAACTTACTCTAGAAAAGGGTACTGAATAGTGGAAAATTTATCAGTGCATGGCTTCCAAGCAAATATCAAACTCTACTAAGGTTTCACAAAAGCAGCTGAAGATCTGCTGTTGCATCTTGCTGACTCCTACCCCGCTTTCAAAGAACTTAATCAAAGAGGATTGCAAGCCCTCATCAGCTAGAAAAAATGTTAGGTTAGCAGATGAGGATACAAAACAGTGTGAAGCCTCTGAGAATTTGAGCAATGTACATTGTACTCCCACTCATCTATGTGAGATCCCATGGAACATGTGAACCAGGCAGATCCTCTTCTCAGGTAAGCACCAAAGCAGTTGCACAATAACTGCAGGATAGGATTCTTCCCCTTTCTGTTTGTGAGCTATCAAAACCAAAGTGGCTCTATAAAACCCAGACTAGACTAACAGTTTCCTCCCAGGTCTAAAGCAATATGTGGAGATTACAGCAGAAAGGATTTGGAGAGTTTCTCCCTGCTTGATTACAGGCTTGATTACTACAATAGCAGTGAAAAAAACAGTGGGTCAAATTGGATGCCCCTGTCCAGCTTTGCTGACGTCAGTGTTGCAATTACCAGATTTAGCAGATGACTGCTGGAAAAGAGGATAATGGTGACCTGCAGTTAAATGAAACCTTTAGAAGGAGGGTGAACCCTTGGTGCCTAATTCATGGACTCAAATCCACTTCTCTTTGATAGGACTGCACTATTGACTGTGGAAAACTTACCCTATTGAGCTTTATTTTAAATTTTAATCATTTCTGATGTTTAAGCTGTAATGTTGGCACAGAACCAGCTACAGCATCTGCTCCTCTGAGGCACCTGTTCTCCAATTTTGATTTCCAAGTAACAAGATCTATTGTAAGAGCAACATGAAGATATAAAGGGAGGAAATGAGCTGTATTTACAATACAATATGTAAAGAATTGTTTTGATTTAGGACAAGGGAAATAGGAAAAAGAAATATATATACTATGGTTGAATGACCAGGCTTGTAGATGAGTGTTGTTTCATTAGGAATTAAACACCAAGGAATCAAATATCATGGAGAAGGCTGTTCCTACAAAGAATCAGGCAGTGCCTATCTGATAGAAGAGCTTGTTCTTTATTGCACCAGCATCCACTTTTATAACCTGGTCTAATATCTTTAACATCAAGATGCAGTGATATTTCCTGTACATATATAATCTTTATTTGATTTTATTTTGTTTTTTACTTTGTAACTAACATTGATGTCATACACAATTTCACTGCAAATTAAATGCTTCATTAGTTGTACCCAGAGTCCTGACAGAAGCACAGTCAGACTGAAATCAGTATTGCAATCTTCACGGTTTCCTCTTTGTGTTCCTAAACTTCCTAATACGAAACCTTTCCAGCAGCTGAAAAAATAACGGGAAATCTGACAGGCATCTACAACTAGACTCAGTAATCTCATTGGCCACTTTGCTCATGTTTGATCATAACAACTCTGAGGTACCTGTTTCTGAAGAAAACCTTCCCCAAAACATGCATCAGTGAAAAGGGCTGAGGTGCTCTGCCAAACTAGTTAGTGTAAAACAAATATGAAAGCTGCATGTCAATCTTAAGATCCCACAGCAGGGTTTTTCACAGATGAGTAGATCTTGTGGCACAATTAATGGGTTTTTTTTTTTAGTTTTGGAACCCAGACAGCACCTGGCTTTGTCAGGCCTGATTGAAAGACCTCAAAAATTGCCAATATATTCAATAAAACTTCAGTCTGAGTGCTGGGTTCAGCGTGGGAACCCCTTCCTATCAATGAAATGGCAAGTGCTCAGAGGGGAACATGAACAACCACTGAGCTGGAAAGCGCCAACCAGGGAACAAACTTGATGAGGGAATCAGAGCTGCGCAGAGACATGGTAATAGTCTTCAAATACAGAGAAGATTATTGTAAAGGAGTGCAAATTACACTGTCCTCTGTCTACTGCTCATGCAGCACTGTACTTTGAAACTGAAGTGAGGGAACGTGAAGCAAAACATCAACAAAAATCACCAAACTGTTGAAAAGGATGCCCAGCAAGACTGTGTGGGATTTCCATCCTTTGAGGCGCTTAAACAAGGGCTTGACAAATATCTGTCAGAAATGTTGTAGGTACAGCTGGCACCTGTACACAGGGGGGTACTGATGCCATGAAGTTCTGTGCAGCCTAGACTGGAAACTTTCTAAAATCTCTCTATCTCATATTCTTATATTCTTTATTCCATATACATTCCCCTAATGCAGAATTTTAAATGTTGTTGTTTCCATATTTGCAAAAGATTTTGTGATGCCCCTCCAGACTGAAAAGCCCTGAATAAAACAATTAAAATCTGTTCAGGAAAATCAGGGATTCCACAAGCTTCTTATACAGCCTGTTCCTTGCATCTGAGTTTTTTCTTAACTTTGATCTTCTTTCCAGCAAATTAGTGTGATTATTTTCAATCCTGTCCTTCACAGCCATGGAGAATGATTTGTTATTACTTTTTGTCCTTACAAACCTTCCAGTATTTGAAGACTTCTGTTTTTAATCAGTCTTCTCCCTTCTAGACCGAGCAAACACAATACTTTAACACTTCTTCACAGGTCACACTGTTGAAACTGTTAATTCGTAATTTTGTTCACTGGACTATCTTTAATTCATCCACATTCTCCTAAGAGATGTAAACCCAAACTGGCTGTAGTTTTCTACATACAAATTTACTAATGCAAAAGAATGATTTGTCACCTAGATCAGCCCTGTAATTTTGGAAGGTATCAGCATTTGCCCTTTTATTGCTGTTTACAACAAACCTCTTAGTTTACAGTCAACTACAATCACCAAATTGTTGCTGGGTTTTTGTTAGGTTTTTCTTAATAGCAGCTTTGTTTTGCTGATGAAAATGGAGACATGAATATTATTTCCAGAAGTCTAAAATCCATCAATATTTATAAAAGCACTCTGAAATATATACTGGGAAAAGCAAAGTATTTCTTAGTGGTGTATAAATATTGTTATGGCTCTAAATATATCTGCACTCTCAAATGTTTTCATGTCCATTTACTTTTTACTCTTTTGCAATTAAAAACTGGGCCAGAGAGACAGTGGGGAAGATAAGGGCAGTGTATGGAGACTTGGGGGAATGAGCAGCACAAAAGTGTGCATTTGCAGAGAGATGGTCACTGGTCCTGGATGGATCGCTTTTGTTTAGGAAAAAAGAAAACAAGCTGTAAACCCCAATAAAAATAGAAAGCAGCTCTGCTGTCCTGCTGTGCTCTGTTCATACTCTGTATAGAGCCAGCAAGTTGATCCTGTCCAGGCTCCTCGACCTGCTCCATGCTGGCAGCATTGCTCCAGCAGAGGCTGATAGCCCTGGGCAAGGCTCCTTGACCTCCCAGGGTATTCGTATCTGATCTTCCTCTGCTGCAAATTTACCTGTTCTTTAGGGGCAACCACTGATCCCTGGCAGCTCAACTCAGTTCCATCCCCAGGACCCACCTTCTCCAGGCAGTGGCTCCTGCTGCATGGACACATGTAAATATTTTGTCTTATTCATATGTGTATGCAAGTGCCTGAATAAACTCCTGTGGGTCCAAGGGTAAAACTTGGCTTAAAAGCATTGTGGAAAATCTGCTGGACCCAGCAGAGGTTAAGCTCCAAGTCACGATGTGGAGAGAAAGCAGAGACCAAAGACCTCCCCTTGCCACTGTCTGGGATGCGGTCCCTCACAAACCCCACCAGGTACACTGCTGATGTACCCAGACATGGCAGTACATTGAAATGCCAAGACAAAAGAGGAGAAAAAAAGGAGTAAAGGGCCACCTTTGATACTATTCCATCTTGTCTAGGACTAACACTAATGTATCCTAAGAATAGAGACAGCTACCAGAACCAGCATTCACAGGATAGTAAAATGGCCAAAAGAATTCTGTTTTCTATTAAACATAACTGCTGCTTTCCAAAAATGCAATTCAGGGAACTTTAATACGTATTCTCTTTCGGGGAATTGTAAGTAGAGCCGCAAAAAAACAGTCTCCCTTTTTTCTGGAAATATGTTTTTCTTCGTGATGTGAAATGTTTTACATTTGTAACAAAAGCCAGTGCCCTTTATAACCATTCGTATCATTCCCTACCCACAAATGCATTCATATCTACATATCAACATAATGTAACTGCACATCTCTGCAACATTACCTGGCTCCTGCCTGGGGACTCTCTCACAATTACCCTTATAAATACCTATTTTGAAATTACAGGGCTAAGGAGAGCTCAGTTTTAAAAAGAAAGTCAATGTTGCACTGCTTGCCTTTGGCATACTGCCTTGAGTAATCCAACCTTACACGTTCGCAGCTTCCAAGAAAAAAGACTACATACAACGACATGCAAGAGGTCTGGGGCAAAGGTGGATGATGTGGAACAAAGAGCACATTTTCAGGAGGTTTGAAAGCTGGTGCTGCGTACCAAGATCAATGACATGTCATCCCAGAGGAGCACTGGTAAAAGCCTTTGTAGTTCTGCTCCCCTTCTGTCTCTCTGTATTTTGTATTCCTAAGCAGGCAGTTTGCAGCCACCGTGCACTCTGCATGCATTAAGCACACACAGCATCCATGTAACACAGTGTTAGAGATTACAAAGTACTTGCAGTGCTGGGTGGTACAAAGAAATGTGTATTTAAATTAGAAGTTAACACAGAGGCAGTTAAGACAGGAGATGGAGAAATTGTTCCTGTGGCCTAATCAATAAAATGTCCATCTAGCAGATAGCAAAATGGTCTCCAGGCCACAGGGAGCAGCATGTTTTCATTTTCACTAATGCATCTCAAATATAAAGCAGTGGGAAATACTGCAAATAACACATTTTAAAAAATAGTCCACAAGAACGACAAGAAGTCTAGCTGAAAATAATACATCTGAATCAGGCTTAAATTGTTTTTCAAGAGCAGCCTGATGCATGCAACAACAGCTTCTCAAAAAAGCGTTTAATACAAGAGGCAGTACAGAAGCGGATTGAGTGGAAGAGATTTTCTGAGCTGCTGAATTTTCAAAAAGGTAAATAGCATTACAGGGAAAAGTTCAAGATAAGCAGAAAAAAAAAGATAAGCCTTTCCTCCTACAAGTGAGGAGCAGTGAAGTTTTCAGGACTCAGCCTGGTATTTCAATAAATAATTATGTTTTTCCAACTGAACAACCAGCTAGACATGGCAAACTGTAATTAACACCAAGAAGCATAATACCATTTGGCATGCATATACCTTATTTCTGAACAGGAGGCTGCAGAACCCCCTTAAAAGCTATTCAAAGAAACTTATAATTATAATTATCTGCTAGTGTGATTAGTCTCTTCTAATAATGTCATGCCTATTGAGCAAACCCTATTGAAAAGCTCACATTAAAAAACCACAGTTCCACTGATCTGTATGTCAGAAGCCCTCATTTGGAGATCTGGGAAATGAAAGAAACATTTCTATGGAGATTAATAAATTTTGTTTAGCACTGTAAAATTGTATTATCATTGAATAATATTAGCACCAACTATTAATAAATGTGCCAGCATTCCCCATTAGGAGACTCCATATGCAGTTGCTTATAGCTATGCCTAAATTTTTAAGCTGTGAGGTTGAATTTCAAAGATTTTATAGAGTTTAAAAATTTTAAACGTCAAAGAGTTCTTTGAATACTTAAGGTTTTGGTGACCTGGTACAGAACTTTGACTAAGGACAACAAAGTGAGCAACAAATACAAACATTTGACTGTGCATGAAGGGTCATAACAAAAAAGGTTATAGAGCAATCTGATTATGCATGCAATTGTAGAGTGCTAAATATTTGCATTGTTATTAAAAATAGCCATTATAATTGAAACTATCATCTTAATCCTTATTGCAAGAAACAAAGATACCATCTACAGCTTCATGTAAAATAAGCCATAAAAGTGCTCTCAGCCCAAGTGCATTGGTAACTAGTCTTGTTCATTTTAATTTAGAAATACTGAAAGGTATGAGCAAGACATGAAGATGCCTGCTACCTTAGGCCAATTAATCCATGTACTCGAGAGTGTATTCTCGAGAGTTAAACATCGCAGTGTGATTCCTGAGGACCCATGAGCATGTAGCTTAGAGATAGAAAAGAGTATCTGTAACAATGCAACCAAGAAACCTTTGCAGGTACTGAAGTCTCTAATGAGCTAGTAGAAGTGCATGTCAGCTGCTGCCTGAATGCTTGGGTTACTGAGCAATTTTTGCAGACAATCATATCTTCTCATACAGCTTGCATGAGTTTTCAGAAGGCAGGACAAGTCAGACAAAAGAGGCTTCTTTGTGCCATTCAGCCTCCCTTCCCCTCTCAACATCCTTGTGCCTCATCTCACAATCACTCACCTCCAGATGTACTGATTATTGTTATTTCTGGAATCAAAGTAGAATTTAACACCCTCATTTGGAAAACACCCTCAGGGCTGCAAAAACCTTCAGACAAAGCAGGAGGGATATATAATGCTGTATTAAGAAGAAAATAAATCAGTGTCCAAAAAGCAAGGCATTACCATTCTCTTCATCTCCTTGGAGACCTGGTGAGCTCCAAGGTGGTTATAAAAGGGCCGATCAACACCCCAGTGTGGTGGGTTATGGCTGATGGAATTTGCACGCTGACGGTTCATCTTGGCTATTGTGGCTTTCTCATCTTTCTGAAACACAAACAAGAGAGAAATGCAGAATAAATTTTGAAACGTTTCCATGGCAGTCATTCTCCAAGCACTTCTCACTTCTGATCTCTCACTCCAAAAGCTGTTTTTGCCTCTTGAACTTTATGAAGTGGCTGCTGATCAGAAGTGGTCCCAGTCCACCATTTATTTTTCTTCTCAATTTTTAGAACACTTGCCCCTAAGTGGTGCCCATCATTTTACTCCTTTACTTATTCTGAGTAATGACCATAACCTGTATAAACATGGGGATCATTCCAAAATGGAGGTATCTTGGTTTTTAGTAAACTGAATTCAACCAAGTAGTTTCAGGTAGAAAATTGCAGTTCCAAGCTGAGAGACACATAGAAGTCCCTCAAAAAACAAACAAAAAAAATCTCTTACATCTAGAAGGGAAACAACACACAGAGCGATCTTGTTGAAGAACAGGAATCTGCAAACAACTTAACTGACTATAAGTCAAGAGCAGTGTAACCACAGAGTGTGATAAATGGTCTCCTCTACCTTAATGCTAGCTTCAAATTTTATCAATGACTCTAACTTACCTGAAGTTTGGACTAAATCTTTGATTTTGTTGTCAGAGCTGGTTTCGAATCTTGGCTGTAATGGGAGCTTACTGCAAGTGTTCACAGCATCTGTTGGACAGGTTTCATTCAAGCCCAACGCTAGTTGCAAGAGCAAAGAGGCACAGCATGCAACTAGGCTCAACTACAGGCAGATTAGTTCCTCATTTTTAATATGTCCCCTAGTTAGAAAGACAGGCAGTTTTCTACATGGAATATTCTGAGAAAAGAACTCCCTCTAGCAGTGGCTGCACTGCAGCCTGTCTCGGTGAGGACCGTGTGATTTACCTGTACTGACTCAGAAGGCAGAAGAGTCGGTAATTAATACATCCTTCCTTAAAACAGACAGACTCTGGAGAGTCTGAAAATTTGGAAGGTAGGGATAGCTGCTACCTGGCTGTTTATTACTTGAGAGAGCAAACTTTTTCAAGAGGATTGCTGCTTCCATAAAATCACAGAAGAAAACGAGAAATAATAGATAATTCTGGATTTCAGAAAGTGTTCAGAAAATTGAGTTATTTAAAAAGAAAGCATCAGTTGCTTTCAACCCTAGGATTTTGTTTCAAGTACTACATGACAATACAAGTAGGTCCACATCTTTTCTTGCCTGGAGTCTGCATTCCCTACATATTTATTTTGATTCCTCACTATTCACTGTAACTTGTACCTCTTGGGAGTTTGCAAAATACCTGGCAATATTTCCATGGTAACCAGGGAGTTAAATGTCAAGTGCTATGCTGCCTTAAATTAAGGGGTTTTTAAAAAGAAATTTCAAAAGGCTTGCTAAAATTCCATGCTGGGGAGATCTGCCTGATTGACAAGCATGGGAAATCATCCTCTCTTTTCTTGAGAGGAAGAGATGCCTACAATGCCAACATTTCCCATGAGACCACAGCTCACCATGCAGGCACCAAACTTCCCAGGAATGTAGGGCTAGAGGCTTTATGGTCACCAGCTGGGGACATGGTGCCACTTGTGCTGGACACACAACTGGCCTCATGACACTCAGCAGCAGTCTCATGGCAGCTCCAGGCTGCCAGCAAAGACCATCCTCCTCCCAGCCAGGATGACAACGGTAGGTTCACAAGGAAATTCTGTGGGAGCAAACCTAAGGGAGCTGTCAGCTCCTCAGGATGTTCTCTGGGAACCACATTGCACACCCCCAGGACAGCAAGTGTGTCCGACTCACCTCTGCCCCACATTGAACACACTACTTTCATCTGCTAGAGCTGAAAACTCCATCGCTTGGCACCAGCTGACTTTCACATGAGCAATCATGACAGAGCCACTGGATAACCTCCAGGAGAGAGGCCTTTTAAATGTTTCTAAAAATACATTAATGTGATGCAGTGCTGGTGTCCAGATTTGAATTGGTTTGAGGTTTTGTTTTTTAAAGTCAAAGCTCTTTATAGTCTCTGCCATAATTTGTAGCATTCTTTTGTGGCGGTTTTTTTTTCAGTTATGCAATCTTTTTCATAGTTATGCTTCTTCTATGATGTGATGCCAGAAAACTGGTAGGAAATACAGTTTCATTATTTCCAAGAAAATATGTATTGTTTTCAATAATAGGAGTGACAGTGTCAATCCATTTTATTCCAAGTTAGTGAAAGGTTTCAACCAAAAGGAATCAAAACCTCCAGATGTTGAAACTAATCTGGGGACCCATAAAAGCAAAGCTATTTGGTTACTTTACAAATGCCTTTACATCAACAGATGATAAAAGTTATATAAAGCAGTTTTTCACCCCATGAGTTAGAATTTGCGAAAAGCCTTAATGCCAAAATCCTTGAAGACATACTATCCCTCTCAGCCAGCGAGGGATCATCATACCTGCTGCTAGAGCTGGTGCCTGAAGCATCACTCAATGAACCTGAAGGCAATAAAAGACCTCATGCATGTTTATTGACATATCTGGGCTGAGGTGAGGGCGGATAAATGAGCCAGTATCTACTTCCGAGATCGTTTCTAACCATGAGGACAAGCGCCTGTCCTGTAAGAACCCTGGCAGTATTTCCCCCCACATCTTGTAGGAAATTTCCACTGGATTGTGAACTGTATTTCAACAATATTTCCAATCAGATTAAAAATATATATACAAGCATGGTGCATTTCTGCTTTCTCACATTATATAATGTGCCAGTATATCGTCTTGAACAATAGGATTTTGCTGTTAACACCAATACATATTAAAAAAAAATAATTAAACCCAGATATTTTTTTTAAATTGAACTAATTTATTTTCTGCAAAATCACTTGTTCAGTGGGTGATGTTAATAATAAACTCTAAAAACGAAGAATTAGAAGAGACACAGCTCCTCTGTAGACATTTATGAGGATGCCTCCTCTGTTTCTTCCCAGCTAAGTGACAGCATGAGGATAACTTGCACACAGGGCTACCTAAGGCATAACAAGACTGGGGAAAAAAAAAGAGGAGTGGTGACAATGTTCAGTCCTACTCATTAGAGTGACTACCAACAACAGAGGCAAAAGTATCTGAAAGCAACAAATTTTCCAGATTTGAAGTGACTAAAATCCTGAAAGCTGTTGTGGGAACTTTTCAAATCTAGACTTACAAAGAGACTGTAAATCTTATTCCCAAAGGTTTTATTGTGTTCCCACCACCAGTTCCCACACACTGAGCTACAGTAATGCTACAGCAAAGCTGCAGAAAGAGCTGGGGGTTTCTAATACTTATCAGGAAAATGTTACTTCTTTAATATGTAATAGGATTTTCCACGATATTGATCACTATCAGTGCAACAAAGCAGTGAAATCTGAGCATGGATCAGCCATATCAGATTTAGCTACATATTATTCTTTAAATTGTCTTGAAGACCTTTTGACATGTGAATGATACTTCTTGCAATGCTGCATGCTCCAAACCATTGCCTTCATAAATCTACATGAGTGGAACCCTGCTGAGCTCTGATTAAATGTGTTAAATTGAGGAATCATCACATTAGATTGATTGTGTTTTAGGAGAGTCACATGCCCAACATTTCAAGGACCATTTTGTTTCTTCAGCTGGATGGAGATCCAGGACATTATTTGGAAAAGAATGAGAACTGTTTTTCTAGGAGTTACAGCCAAAGTTTTGTTGAGCTGTTTTAAGGTCACCATCAACAATCCTTTCTGAAACAGTTGTGTACCTGCTATTGTTAAAAGAAACACCCATGTTTAATGCAATTGAAAGATACTAGAAAAAAATAAACATTTTTTCCCTTTGCAGACTTTGTGCACACAGCACAGTGTGTTTGGTCAGCAGTACTGCTCATCTGTTGACAGTCACATTTTGTTTCTACTTATGCCCAAAGCAAAGCATTCCCCGAGACTTCAGACAGTGCTGAGGACAATAGAAGTACCTGTAAACCAAATACTCTGTTAAAACCCTATTCACCTTAAGATTTCTGTTTTCCACTCTTCTAAACATGCACTTTTCCATCCTTCTCAAAGTAAAGCCTTTACCCGTGATTAAAAGTGCTGGGAAGAGTTGTTGTGATGGTTCTGCAAATTAGTGCAGCATCTGATCCAAAAGTTGCCCACAGCCACCAAGCAACATATTCCTGTACAAAAGCCAGAAATTTGGGCAGCACAGGAAGTGAACTACTGGGTAAGACAACAATAATAAAACTGAGTACTGTAAGAGTAGCAGGGATGTGATAGGATGGCAGTAATGATTGGGACAGGTATTTCGAATAAAATTCAGAAGAGTAGGTATAAAAGTTGAGAAGGTGGAGAACCAGAGCTGTGTGTTCTGAACACTACAGTCCGCAGGGTAAACTAAAACTAAAAGTAAAACAAGAATAAAATACCTAAAACCACTCTGTAGAAGGGTAAAGACACTGCACTGAGTAATGTTGTGTAGTCCACTGCAATGCCTAGGGGTTAAGTTTGGCAATCACTGAGATCTGGGCAACAGTTTTAGTAATTTTTAGCTGATAGAGAAATCCACTTTAGTACAGTGGTGAGTGTCCCCGCCTCTCACACGGGAGACCAGGAGTTCGATTCCTGCCAGGGAGGCAGTGGTGCTGTTTAAGGGTTGGACTCGATGATCCTTGTGGGTCCCTTCCAACTCAGAATATTCTGTGATTCTGTGATAAATTGCTGTTTACCTCGAAACAGACTTTCAGATAAAGAATGAAGATGCAAAGCCAGTAATGGAGGAAAAGGCAAAGATCTCCTTGGAGAGCTCCTTTATTTCTTCCATGTTAAGGTATGAAGTCCATTAGAAATACATATCCAAATGTATGTGAAGATTACTGAATAAGGACAGAAGTCATCCTCTGTAATTCACTCTATACAATGTGAGGATAATAGAAACTTAAAATTCTTCATTACTCTGGAACTGAAGGAACAGATTCTTTCTCTTCGAGCAATCACTACTGCCACAGTAGACGCAAAAGAGAAGAAGACTCATAAGCACAGGGCTATAAATGGAAAGCACAGAATCATTTAGGTTGCAAAAAACCCTTTAGGATCATTGAGTCCAACTATAAATGTAGTACTGCCAAGTCCCACCATGTCTGGAAGCAAAAATTAAGTGTGATGTGCTGGAGTCAGAAGGACAACCTCCATCCCAGATCTTTGGGAAACTGCCAACTGCAATTTCAGTTCTGGCAACAGATATTTTTAATAACTATTTAGTCAGGGATCATGTCACAGAACTTGTAGAGCAGCTGGGCTTGGATTAACAGCCTTGAATCCCATGTTTTTCTAAAGAGAAAAAGACACAGTAGCTCTCACTGTCTTAGTTTTTTCCAAGGAGCATTTGACAACGTGTTGTTCTGGAGACTAATGGCTAAGACAGACAGAGAATATGAAGCTGGCCAAAGAGCTGGTTTCTAGTGAAATGGCAAGAGATGGTGTTGAATGGGAAAGTATTAGTATGTATGAAAGTTACTTAGTAAAATTACTCAATACTCACAGGGCAGATTTTATAAAACTTATTTCTTATTTCATCTGACAGCAAGTGAGCAATGACAGTCTTGGCTAATGAGAGAAGCAGAGGTGGTATTTAAAAGTTAAGAAGAAAAGGAGTATTAGCACCTGACATTTAAGGACTAGCACAGTAGAAATGGGACCTGAGAAGTTCAGGTGTACAAAATGCATGACCATTCTTTTGGAGATCAAGACAGAAATTTCACTTCATTATCAGAAATCTCATTACTTCATAACAGAGGAAATAGCAGACACCAAGATAATGCAACTTTACAGAAGGTAAAGGCTCCCTTTGATGACTGGGAAAATGTGAGAGCTTGTGCTTGTCCCTTCTGTGTTGTGTGAAGATATTAGAAGAGTCTGTTTTAGGAGGAAAAAGGCTGAGAGGGAGAGAGGTGATACAGTTGCTGACTGACTGCAGACACCAGACAACCAGAGCAACAAAGTTTTAGAGCAGCACACTGTTAGCACTAATGGGAGCAAAAAAACCCACAGCAAAAGACTCAACAGACCTTTGTTGCAGAGCCTGCTAATTTTATGATAAAAATATTTTATATATATAAATATATATACTTCAACACATAGAAATATAAATGAAACAACAAAAATTAAATGCATGGCACTCTCTTCATAGCTCACACAGTTAAGGCTGTGATTATCCAAATCCTTGCTTAAGGAATTGAAACACAAGGA
This sequence comes from Pitta sordida, assembly GCA_013390025.1. Taxonomy (NCBI): domain Eukaryota; kingdom Metazoa; phylum Chordata; class Aves; order Passeriformes; family Pittidae; genus Pitta; species Pitta sordida. Next base: position 184,714 of record WEKX01000957.1, on the reverse strand, counting down.
AAACAGATTTGGAAGTTTAGATCTGTTTTTTAAAAACTCATGAAAATTTTTATCTCTAGGAACATAACACTGTAGCAGTAGACACTCCTGCTCTGCCCTGGAGTTTCTGAGCACCGCCTTGTTCACAGGTAAGTGCTCACTCATGAGAGCAGCAGAATCACAGGGCAAGGCAAAGAGAATGGTGAAGGCAGATCTGGAAGTAAAGATGAGGAGAAAGAAACCTAAACAGACTGGATTTTAAAACTTCGCAATTCGTTCTCTTTTAATATAAAGCAACAGTTCTCTGTACCAGACAGAAAACAAGGACTACATTTTCAGCTCTAGGGCTATCATTAAAGACCGTGAGCAGGATCTAATCTTTTTCATCCCTGAAACTTAACTGAACTTATTCCAGTTAACAGTGTTCTTAAAAAGGAAAATCAACAAAAATTATTTTCAAAGAAGATGATATTTTGAGTTCCTGGAACAAAAATATTACATAAACATTCCTCCCATTTACTCTGCGCACAAGAAATGGCATTAACACTATGAAAAAGTCAAACAAACAACAAAGACAGAAAATACAAAGTTATGACTCCCCATGGCATCAGTAAACAGAAAGGGTATGGAATAGATTCCATTACATTTTATATATTCATCGTAATTGATGGAATTGTGGGGTTTGATGGCTGTGGGACTGATGGACCAGGTATTCAGATAATTCAAGACTGGCTGTGAAGTGAGGAATAGCTCAAGCAAGCAGTTACTTGGGTCAACCATGGAATCCACATCTTGCCTTAGTCTCTATCCAGTCTCCTACTCAAAACACAGCCCTGTGTTCAAAAATTAAGTCACGTCCCAAGTGCTCTGAAGTCTCTGGTTTTGAGGTTTTTGTCTACAATAGCTAGCAGCAGAGTCCTGCAATCTTTTGTTTTCTTTTTCTCTCCAAAGAAACCTCCAGCTCTCCACAAGAACATGCAGACAACTTGGTGACTGCATGATTTAAAACGTCAATATAGGTCCTCCATCCCAAGAGATGGGGCCTAATCATATGGGTATTTTGGTTTATATTCTTAAATCTGCCCAGCAAAGAAGAAGTGATTTAGGTATAAACATCAGCTGGCCTACTGGCAGGCAGTGATGCTCAGGAAACAATAATCTTGTGGTGCAAGTTCTAATCCTCTTTTGAAGACTGACAATTGTTAATGAGATTTATCTTTTGAGCAGATAGGAACCAAAACATCAGCTTCTTTCTGTAGCAGATGATAAGGGATTTTCTTGGAGATTTTTTACACAATATCCATTAAAGAGATTTGAAGCTTCCATTTTCTCAGGAAATGAGGCAATGGTAGTAAAGTTTTTCTGTAAAGTGTTAAGAGTTATTCAAACCAACCATGCTATTGGAACATGTCACAAACCCTAATTCATTTAATCTCATGGAGGTCATATTTATAGCTGTGAGAAGGTTTAATTGGTTTTACATTCAGAAAAAATTGAAATTATTTTCAATTCAGGCCAATCTTTATATGCTTGTCCATGCTTTGAATAGCAAAATAGTGTCTACAGTGCAGAAATTGCTTAAAGAACTATTTTTGGGTAGGCTCAACTAGATGATCAAAAAGGATCTTTTCTAGTATTACAGTCTACCATTTAAAAAAGAATACAAATTAGTGATAACATCTGCTACTGGCAGTATTACAAAAAGAAGATATATTGGCTGAAGTCCACTTGAGATTGACTTGATTCAAGTTCAAGTCAGTAATGCCTTAATAGCCTTATTTTGTGCAGGCTGATCCATGTCATAGCAGTACATATGATCTCACTCTACTGTCATGGTGATCATCCATCATTACAGTGGGTCAGTTTTTCTTGTCTTCAGAAACAGAGGCTGAAAATCAATCATAGGAACTGCTCTAATCTTTATGTTCATGGCTGTCTACCTACTCTAGTGAGTAGGCAGACAAAATCCCCCCTGTGATCTGACAGAAGTGAGATCTTTGTGGGTTTAATGTATTACTTTAAGTACTTGTACAAAATCCATATCTCTATAAACAACATTCTTCAACATGATTTTGAAAACAACTAAGGACAGTTTCTTTGAGAAAACTAGCAAGCACTTGATGCAGAAACCTTATGTATGTGGTGGCTACTCCCTTCTATCCATACAAAGTTCAGGAAGAGGAGAGAGAAACAGGATTTTTTGTCACTGAAGGTCAACAGACCCATCTATAAAGGCTGGCATTTGCCTTACTTTGGTGTATCAGAGACCATGTAGTTATTAAAAGTCTTACCCGTTTCTGGCTGCATCGCACGATCAAGAAGGTCTCAATACTGTGCTCTTTGAGATATGCGTTGCGTTCCCCTCCAAAGCCCAGCTCCACCTCATAGTCTCCATTGAGATAGTTCAGGGTTGCTTTTGTTATGTGGATGCGCCTTGAACAAGACAAAAGACAAGCTAGCTTTGCACTCTAAAGGTATTGCCTAAAAAGCCAGGTCTTGTCAGGGATAGGTTCCATGTACTGGAACAAACAAGCAGTAAACCCCAATTTGTTTAGCCATGCCATTACTCTTACAGATTTAGCGCAGGAGTTTCACGGAGAAACATGTGAACTTTGATGAAGCAACTTACCCAGCTTTGCCCCCTGCTTCCATGTGGTTGGCTAACGTAACGTCATTGGACCACACATCAAACTGCCACTTCCTAAGGCCCAGGACCCCACAGTGAACTCTCCCACTGTGGATTCCAACCCTCATGTTGACATTTACGCCCGTAACCTCCCGGACTAGTCTGAAAAAAGATATAGGGGAAAAAGGGACATCAGTAACAACTGCATGGTTGTAGCCAGCAGCACAAACTAGCATCCAGAACACCAAATTCCATAATGACCCATACATTATTCACTCACACATGCAGTGCTGATCATCCACACCAACAGGACAACAGAACAAAACTGGACGAGCTGCCCTGCTCCTGGATGGCCACACTGGCCAAGAAGAATACTAATTAGAACAGGGAGCTCTTGGAGTAAACCCATGTTTACTGAACTCAGGATCAAGTTGATAACAAATAAAAAAATTATCTTTGGGATAGTAAAAGGAATAAAGCGCTGTTCTCTGATTTCCATACCAAAGCTGGACATAACCTACCAGCACTCAGTCTCATTAAGAATAATAGCATGTTGCAAAGAGAAAAAGGAAATGATTTCAGAGGTCTTTATGACACCAAGCATCAACTCTTCCACAGATGAAATATGATATGTGTGTGAAATACCCCACTGAAGCTGGAAAGCTTGAACAAGCCTTACAGTCAGAGCAGCAAAACCAGAGAACCACATCTAATGCAGTCACTCTAAAGAGGCAGTTACAAATACTCAAGCTCTGATTTTAATGAGGTTTTGGATGCTTTTCTTGCTCCCAAAATGACTGCTGGAATACTTTGTGGGTTTTACCCTTTTAGGGGAAAAGTTAACTTCAAGAGCTGTTCACATGGAAAATATATTTAGGAGTGTAAGTAAGGGAAAGTCTTGATAGGAAATCAGAACTCTGCTTCTCATTATTGCTGATCACATCATTCCTAGAATGTCTGTGTTTCAGGCAAATTCACCTACATCATATCACACAGTCTTTTCCTTTCAGTAGTTCCTTGCAGCATGAAGCTACACATTATGTCTATCAGATTTCAATATCAGGTTTTCAGATTCATCAAGTCTTCTCTAGATAACATCATCTAGAAAGGTAAGTTCCCCCAAATCCATACCATGAACGTGGTTCTAATATTTACGCTTTAGATATTAATTAAATTGCATGACTAAAAATAGACCAATCCTGGACTCCAATTCACTCCTCACAGTGCAGTATGTCCCTTAAAACACTGCCCAAGATGATTTCTTGTTGAAACACCTCCTATTCTCTCAGAGTTCCTTTTTCCTTACAATCCCCATCTTATGTTTCATTGCCTAATCACTGAAGTGACATTCCTTATTTTTGTTAACAAGCAGCAGAGATTCTTTAGCAGGGAAAGGAAGCTGACACAGGTAAGGTGTCACAGGTTTAGGAACTGAAAGAGCTCCAACCACAACCTTTGGGAAAGGAACAGGAACGGTGGTAATGAAAACGCAGCTGCAGGTATAACCCTTGCAGGGACAACACAGCTGCAGCTCCTGCCTCTACAACCCTACTGCACCTTGTTACTGACACAGGACCAGGGAACCTCTCTCAGTAGAGTCCTTGATGAGAAGGTGACTTTGTCCAAACTTCACAGCAAACAAATGAGGTTGGTTATCCTTTACAGACAAGTGACATATCCTTTGTTCCCTTCTTTTTTCTTTTAGTTTATTTATATCAGCAGTATCCTGAATCCAACTTTCTTGAAATCTTTCCTATTTGGGGTAACACTCCTGCTGTTACAGCACACAGATGGAATCAGCCTATGGGCAGGGCCCAGCGTTGGTGAAGCCTGTGATCAAATGTGCAGTAGCTATTGGTTACCTTAATTGTGAAATCTCTTACCTTGATCCTTAGGGGAAGAGGGGGGAGGAGGAAGAGCAGGGATAGTGAGAACAGAGTCATCTTCCAGACTTATTAAGAGATAAGATTGTTAAACGCATTCACTACACATCAAGTGGGAAACAAGTTTTAAAGGCTGCTGAAGAGCTATTTGTAAACAAACATTGAGTGCACTTCAGCTTCGTGTTTATTCCAAGGTAAGGTGGGTTGCAGTTAATCAGTGAAGTCTAGACTTCCTAGTGTTATTCAGCCTTGTGGGGGATTATAGAGCAACACATGAAGATCCCTGGATTTCATCAGGCCAGCTACTGCAGAAAATGATACTTTTCTGGGCAATGAACACAGTATCCTCTTTGTAGGTCTGGTGGCTAAGAATTGCTTCTCATGTTTGACAAGACCCACTGTTAGCTGCCACTTAATTGTACTTCTTGTGGAAGAAATCACATCTTTTCAAGGGCTACTGAAAATTAGTTACATGCAATTTCTTTTATTTTGCACATTGCATACAAACCCCAAATGGTACTGGTGCAAAGCAATAGAGCTCAAAACCAGGCAAGGAAAGCTCGGAAGTCATAAGAGTGTACACTGCACAAACAACAAGGGAATGCTGTTGCTAACTGTGCTTTGAACAGGAATGCCTGGATGCAGCTTTTCAACCTATGTATTTACGCTGTGAAAACGAGGTTGAAAAGTGTGGGGATTTATTCATGTACTTGCAGAAATTCAAATGGTAAGGATGTACTGTACCAAGCTAAGCAAATAGGTAGCCCTAGATTTTATCAAGCTGAAGTGGAAACTCCATCAATTTACTGCACGGAATCAGAAAAGAACTGGACAAAGATCTTCTACTTCTCTGTTGGTATTTCAGAAGATGATTTCACAAAATAAAAAAAACAAACCAAAAACCAGAAGAGAAGGGAAAAAACATTAGAGTCGGTGTGGTAGGGATGCTCAGTTACCACCCAAAACTTACTGAACTTTGTGCCTAAACTTGTATACACTCAAGAGGACTAAATAAATTTCTCCCTGAATTCTGAAGGAATTGGCCTGTGAAAGGGCAAGTCCAATGCAAACAACATTCAGCACTGTCTGTAATCCTCCAAGTAATAAAACTAGTTATGGGTCTCATATTTGTTGCTTTCTAAAGAGAGGAATGGTCTGGACAAACAGGTTGCTACTCTGAATTCAGGAGCAGGCAAAGCATCAGAAGAAATATTAAAAGAAAAACGATAAAGATGCAGAAATAAATGGAAAAAAAGGAAAAATACCATGGATCTTTCCCAGTCTGTGCCAGACCAACTTTATGCTTTATTTCAGTGATTAATTTAACTGAAGTAAGAAAGTCTTGAATCTGACCTTTTTGGCATAGGGTCACATGGAGGAGGATTAGTTAAACTAGACAAGACAGGCCTTAGAAGAGCAGTTTCAAGGTGAGTAAAAAGCTGGCGTAAAGACCTAGAAGTGAGTAGTGACTGAAATTTAATAAAGCTATTATTAATCCTCTGAATCCACAATTCTGTAATTCAATGAAATCCTCCTTTGGGAATGAGACTTCCAGTAATTATAGTAACCTTTGCCTTTCTCATCAGGAGACTGAACTCTCATATCCACATGGCTGCAACGAGCACCAAGTGTCTGTATTTCTCCTGTCAAATCTTTACTGCATTCTGTGGTCTTGTTCCAGCTGGTCTCCCTGTTTGCCGGCCTGAGTTCTCTGGCGTGGCTACCTTGCTGCTAATGTAAAGAAGACCTAACAGGGAAGAGAATGCACCTGCTATTTGTTCTGAGGCTCTCTGTGGGGAACACAGTACTTACGAGATGGCCTCTATCATATCCATTCCCATCTCAACACAGCAGTGTGCGTGGTCAGCTCTTGCTTCTGGCAACCCAGACACACAGTAATAGCAATCACCCAGAATCTTGATCCGTAAACAATGGTTCTCCTAAAAAAAAAGAATAATAGATGAGAAAGAAGTATTCAGCTTATATTCGTGCTTCCAATGGCTTGCCTTTTAGGGCAGTGAATATTTAAGAAATCCAGTGAACCAGCACAGTATGTCATTCTTGTAACAGAAGAATAGAAAGAAGAGAAAACAAAACTATAGTAGACAACTTACAGCTGCTAGCTTATCGAATCTGGCAAAGAGCTCATTCAGCGTCATGACCAGCTCCTGAGCAGTGCACTGGGAGGCCAGACTTGTGAAACCCTCTATGTCTGCAAAGAGGATGCTTGGGAAAAAAAGAGAAACAAAAAAAAAGAAAAAGAAAGCGTCACAAACTTTGTTGATTTGGTATTTGTGTTAGTTCTGAGGTAAAAGTCCAGGGATGGGGAGGTATGTAGGAGTGTCCCAGCTCTATAGCAACAAGGAGATGAGCAAACCTAATGTCACCTGATGATACAGCCTCTATCACATATGAAGCCCTGAGGGACACTTCATCCCCTTCAGAGGTTAGAAAGGGTGAGAGCCTCCTCTCCAAGCCTGTCATCCCCTCCCAACTCTGCCAAATCCAGAAAATTTACAGTACACTGGGAACTGATGGTGGCATGATAATGCTACTGAGCCGTCAGAAACAAGGCACTCCTGTCCAATGACCACATTAGCCCAGCTATAAAATCCACACTTAACTGTTTTACAGGTCCACAGGTTATTCTGAGTTGGAAGGGATCCACAGGATCATCTAGTCCAACTCCCAAGCGAACACCCACATTTACATCCCTCAACCTCTCAGCTCAATAACATTGCCTGTGTCTTAACTCCTCTGCCTACCTCTCCTGCTGTCAAAGTGCAGCCACAAAATAAAGTCTCTCTCCAGTGAGTAACTGGGAAAGCCCTATGAAAGCAGCGTGGACTGTTTTGAAAGCGCAATTATTTGAATCACAAGTATTTTTAATGATTCTTTGAGTTCAGTGAATCCATTTTAGTGTTGTACTGCAAGGATTCTGTATTTTTTTAAACTGGAAAAAGATTCTATCTCATTGAAAATTACAATGCAGAAAATATTGACTTGCACTCAAGCACAGCCATTATGGCAAATCTAAAACTACTCAGTAAAACAAGCACCAGCCTATAGCTTTATAGATCTAAGATAAAATGTATACATGCACACATATTCATATAAATAGAAAATTCATAAGCTCTACTTTTATATTGGAACATTTATCCAGTGGTAGATTTGTTCTTTGAAGTTGATTATTGCATCGAGTTGTACTTGGAAGGGAAATTAAAAGCCTACATAACAAGCACTTTGGAATGGTTTCTTCTTTGTAAAATAAAACTCCAACATGTTTTCGGCAAATTGCAGAGGTATGTTTTCAGTTGGAATTCCCTGCAATGTCTTCAGACAGAAAGCAAACCCAACAAAAATATTTTCACAAGACTTTTTTTTTCAAAAATCTTGAAACACATTTCAATTCTGGCATGCTTTTCATATTTTCCTTCTACATTTCAACTCCAATAAATCATCAACCAAACATATTGCATTAGATATTTCTTTGTTAGACTGATGCTAAAATGTACAAGAAAAAGACAAGACAGGATTTCAGAGATGTCTAAATCAAAATATACTCTGCTATTTTCAAACACTTGTGAAAACACACACAAAAAAATCACAATTCCACATATTTACAAATAAAAGTATGTAACTCTCCTGAAGAAACACACTCGAGACCAACTGGAAGCTTAGAGAATTCTGTGCTATATACTAGTTAAGCAACTTAAGTACGTGATAATACGTAATGTAGAAATGGGAGATGCCTCCAGTTCTTGTGGCAGTAATAAAATGTGACTTGTTGCAAGCAAGTTCCTCTTCCAATATGGGGCAAACTGCAAATTCCTCATTCTGGACATGTCCACACTCATTGCTTGTGTGCGTGTTGTAACACCCATGTGTGGGAACAGGAGGAATAAAGATCAGCCGCTGCTCTGATGTTCAGATAACAAAGAATGTAGCTGAAAATACTACACAGGGATGCCCTGAGCCTTCTCCTCATGCTTGATTCACAAAATTAGTGTCCTAATAAACATGAATAAATGACTCAAGGTTGCTTCTTCCATTCCTTATTACTCTCATGCCAGATAAATGGATCAGACATTCCTAGAAGATAAATTGCAGCCATATTTACAACCACCCTGAAGAAGCAATCAGCAGAGACCTCTGGAGCTGTTCTCTGCACAGAGTTATGTCAGCTAACCAAGTAACAAATGAACCTCTTGAAGCACCTGAGCATAGTACAGACACAGCTGTGTGACCTGCTCTGTGACCAAACAGACACACCACCGAGCTGTCAGAAAACACTGTCTGGTACACATGGGCTGCAGGGAATGGAAAACCTCATTAGGGTATGGAAATGACTGCGTGGGAGACGGCAGAGGACAGAGCAGTGGTCTGGGAAGTGAAGACAGAGAGGGAAGAGGCGCATTTGTGGCAGGAGACTGGAGAAAGAACAGGACAATGGTCAGAGAAAACAGTCCTTGCAAACAGAAACCCAGCCTGAAGACTCAGGAAAGAGCTCTGAAAGCTACTAAATCACATTTTACTCCTCCTGCCTAATCTCTTCCCTCCACACACTCCTGCCAGCACTGCAAATCCAGCAGCAGAGACAACAACCATGCTTTTCAATCCCAATCCTGCTAATGACCCACAAGGGAAGAATAAGGATCCATGTATGTGGTGGCTTACTATGGCATTTCTATTCTTTTTGTTATTAGCCCTTGTAACCCTTAAATTCACCCTGCTTCCTGTAAATTACCCAACAGTCAGGTAGCAACTAGGAACAAAGTAGTTTTCTCTTACATTAGCCATGAGGGAATAGCACATGATCCTCATGCTGTGTTTAGTTAGAGCTTTTATTTAAAAGTGAAGCCTGTTACGTTTATCTATCTCCTTATACACACAACACACATGCAGGGAGATTGCAGGAGCATCTCCCAATCCTGCCAGTGCATCCAACCCAGACCAGAAGCCTTAGAGTTTAAACCCAGAGCTTCCCCACTACCCTTAACTCCTCACTCCGCACTTACATGTCAGACTACCCCTAGCAATGAAAAGATTTTATTAAAGGACAGTGGTGATGGATGGCTGTGATGAAGGGCACAACTCAAGCCAGCTATTTGTCAGTCTTCAGAGGTCATGCCATTTCCTTGGTGGTGGGAGCACAATGCCAGTAATAGGCCCTCCTTGTGCCAAAATGTGTGGTAAACAACAGCGGTCAACAAAAGGTTGAATGAAATAATTATTATAGCTATAAAATATCGTGAGATATATAAGGCAGTGGTTTAGCAGTACTATTAGCTGAAGCTGACTAGAAGGAATTGACCATATAATCCGCAGCCTCGACATCAGCAACTATTACCAGCCCTGAGTCCCAGTCCCTTCATTTGGAAGGCTACTGCTTTGTGGAAAAACTAGTTTAGCATGTAATTAAAATGTTGTAATGGCTTCAGAGCTCTTGATGTCTTTTCCATTCCATCACTGTCTTCAGATTTACCATCTGATTGGGTTTTGTCCAGCAGTAACCAGGGTATGACCTCAAAAAACAGAGAAAATGGTTTATTTCTGGGAAAGACAGAGAAGAAAAGAGGAGTTATCATTAATTTTATGAGGGTTTTTTTTTTAATTCTTTATGATTTATTTTGGTAAAAAAGTACCACAAATTGTGTTATAGGGTAGAGGTGAATATTTTCCTAAGCTCCTATGTCAGTTCCTATTTCCAGCAAGGACTGGCTCAAGATTTCGTAGCTGTACAAGGCAAGCTCAGTTTTATGCTTATTGCCCTACATGGCTCATGACACTGATAGGGAAGAAAGATGAAAAGGAGCCTGATGCCATCCTGCCCTCTGCTTATGGACCAGTCTGATACTTCCCTGCCCTCACCTAACTCACAGGCAGGGGAGCAGGAAAGGCAGATGCAAGGGCTGAACACATTGCTTCACACAGCAGCACAGGCAGACTGGGGTGAAATGGAGGGAGGCACAACTAAAACGCAGAGACAAGAGGAGAAAATTCCCAACATGCTGACCTCAGTTTTCCCATTTTTTGGTCTGTAATGCATTCACACAACAGTTAAGATACCCCTGGAGAAGCAGCTCTGCTACCAGCAGGAGACTCAGTGCAACCCCCCAGAAAGCAGCAGTGTGAGCCTGCCCAGCTTGGTTTGCTTTGAGTCTGTGTCCTCCAGTCTATCCCACCACACCTGTGGTCCTACCACTGCAGGCGATTCAAAATTATCTCCTGTAAGTCAGGAGAACCTTGCTATGACTGCACTACTAACCCACCACAAGATCTTTCATATAACAAAAGACGGCAAAGGAGAACTTTCTTAGCAAGAGCGCAGGATGGGGAGAGATCTTGGCAGAAAGCAAAGACAAATGCAAGGAGTGGGAAGAGCTAAGGTGGGACAAGGTGGGAAGCAGGAAACCACATGAGATTTAAAAACCACACACATCTACAGAGAGTGATTTTGAAGTGCAATCTTAAATGTCTGAAGCTAATACAGTTATCAAAGGAGGGACACAACACCGGTTTCACTACAAATGCAGGATGGTACAAAATGCTAAATTAAATCATCAGTGCTTCTAATGTAAAAACAACAAAACTAGTCGTGTTCTATTTTGAATCATGTGCGTGCCATGCACGCCAGCCACAACATAAATCAAGCAAGGCAAGAAACACAAACCCTATCACCATCACAACGGTAATGCCAGTCATGAATATAAACACCATGTGTTGCTGGAAACCAAACACCACAGGCACTGCATGGGAAACAGAACAAAACTTGGTGAGCATTAATGACTTATAAAAACTGCAAAGTGCATCTGACTGGATGTGAATCAAAGCCATGGTATTTTATCACAATGAGCACTACCTACAACAGAAGAAAAAGTTAATGTGTCATAATAAAATAATCATTGTTCACTAGGTACAAGCATTCACAAGCAGAGGTGTAACGAGAATACCATTTACTGTAGATCCAGCCTGCACTTGTCAGGGAACTCACTAGGCTGATGGGTGAGGACATTGTCTCGGTGCTACTGTTATTTCACACCACTATCCACTGGCTGTTAGTGTTGCAGGTCATTAAGTCATACTATTATTAACAAGGAAGAAGACAGAAGAAGGATGGATTGGGATGAAGATGACAAAACTCTCACTTGAAAGGCTGCTTTGAGTTCTTCACACTGAACTAGGCTTTCACAGAATAACAGAATGGTTGAGATTGGAAGTAACCTCTGAAGGTCATCTTGTTGGAACCTCTGCTTAAGCATGGCCACCTAGAGGTGGTTACCTGAGACCATGTTCAGATGTCTTTTGTGTATCTCCAAGGTGGGAGCGGTTTGGTAAATCAGTCAATTTTTGCACATCCATTTAAAAGCAATTTTCCCTTCAGCACAGTAAGCCCAGAAGTTATTTTCCAGCTCCAGTGGGATAAACATAGCATTAAGTTAATCTAGAAACTCCTAGAACAGACAGAGCACCAAGATACACCCAGTCTCTCTTTCCTAACTATAGCTACTTGGAGATGGGATAGCATGGAGGACCTCTGTGCACTCTCTCTTCTACCCACTCTATGGACAAAACAGGATTTCAGCTTCCGGAAACACTGACAACTTGCTCATGCTCTTTCCTTCCTGAATTTGACAGCAGCAACAACCAAAGGACAAACCAAAATAAGCTGAGGACAAGTCCCTGGCAGCGGCACAAGTGACCAGGGTTGGGCAGCATGTATAGGTAAAGCAGCACAAAAACAAGCAAAGGCAGCAAAGCCCACCTAAGAAGGGTGAAGTGGCCCACGCAGACCATCATGCAGCCTAATGGCTGGTCCTGCAAGGGCTGCAAGCTACTACTAAAGTAACTCGGGTCTCAACAGCATGCCAGCCTTCTCCTTAGGGATGCCTGTGTGACAGGCTAAAGACTTGGCCTTAGCAATGCAAAAAATGTTCTCCAGAACAGCAGGACATCAGGCAGACCAGAGATTAAAATTTTTCCTTTTCCTACAGTCATGGGAAAGAACCAAACCCAAGAGTAAAAAGATACACATTCTGGCTGAAACTTCTGCGATCATTTCAGAGAAGATCCATTTAGTACTGGAAATCACCTACTGTTTTAAATGAACCCTAGTACTTCTGCGTGACACATCAGCTTCCCTTTGGGAAGCGGGACTCCATCCTGCACTGTGACAGTGCTCCATCTTAACAGATGGCTACCACTGGGTCAAGGTGTCAGAATGTGTGAGTGTGTACACAAATACGACAAGCAAAGGAACACTTGCAAGAGAGAGGGAGAGAAAATAACACAAAATAGGAGGAAATACACATAAAACCCAACAAAACCAAAATCCCAGAAAACTGTGAGCCTTTCCACCTATTCTTTACAGTAAAATACAAGAACAAACCTGTCCCTTTTCCAAAGTTGCCCGAAATACAAACCAAAACCACATCCTGTATTTGAGAAGTTCACTCTGCAAGACCATACCAACTGAATATGGTGACAAAACAACAAAGAAACAGGAGACCAGATGGCCCCTCGGAGACACTGGTGGCAACGTGCAGACTGCCATCCACAGAGCCACTGCCCGACGACAGCACGGCTCGTTGCGAAGATATAAACTGCAGAGCCCTGCCTCTACTTGATTTTCCCATGTTTGCTCTCAAGTGAGTGTTACTGGAGGTTAGAACTGCCTGGGGGGGCTCAGCTGGGAGATGCACATCTCCAGCACAAACGCTCTGCATTTGCAGCTGCAGCTGTGTCTGCCTGAGCTTCTGGGAATGCCCCATGGAGCCTGTCTGGCCTCGCTGGCACTCAAGAGCTGCTGAGAAAAATGGCACCATACTTTCCATCATGGTCAGAGCTCCTCACCTCAGTGGCTGTGGTCTGTTCCTTACTGTCAACACAGGAAATGAGAAGAAATTTAGATTCTGAAATCACCAGGAAGAAGGGGAAGAATGTGCCAGTCATGCAGGGAAAAGTTTTCCATGATCTCCCTAGGCTTGCAGTTTACAAGCATGAGTAGCAAGCCCAGTTACTGGAACTTAGCTATAGCTAAGCAGCATCAGTACTGATTTTTTTAAATTTGAAACATGAAAAACTTGCTATGCCCTCCCTCTAAACATTTTGAGTAAAAAGATTTTCCTATTTCAGCAGGCTATATTTAGCCAGATTGATTCTTCACTGGAAACGGGAGTAATAAATAGCCTTTTGGGAAGAAAAACTATTTGAGGAAGGCAAAGACAAATAAAGACAGATATGTAGTGGCTACTAGCCAAACTATAGGTGGAACACATTATAGATGTCTTTGAGATGAGTGAAAGGAATTTTATTACTCCATCATCACCAACCAAATTAGGTGCTGCTGTCTGTCAAACCTCAGACAGAAATTCAAACACTCTAAACAAGATTTTGTGTTATTAAGGAGAAACTATGGATCTTTTTCATGTCTCTAAGAAAAGGCTGATGGGAATGTGATTTTTTTTTCAATTGTTTTGGTTGGGGGAAAAGCACTTGTAAGTGAGAAAGATGCCAAAACCATTCAATCTCCAATGACATTTAAGAAGACAAAGCTGGAGGATAAGGCATGACCTTTTACAGTAAGGAGCGATGGATACTGCTGATCTTGACCATGTGTCTTTGCTGTGGCTTCAGGCAAGACCAAATTCACCCAGATCTGCCTGACCAGTACAGAAGAGCTGGCAGGTCTGTCCAAACTGGAGCTGAACTCACCCCACACCAAAATAAAGCCCAGATTCATTTGTTCCACAGGACAGCCTGAAATTCTTAACTGCGTATGAAACAGAAAGGAAAGCCATGCTATTTTCTGGGTTTCAAACTTTAGACATGTTTTTTCCTGTGAGCATTCCTGTAGTCTGTTTTCTGTGATCAGGGCAATCTCTGATGTCAAAATCCTGCCATAAACCAACAAGAAGACAGAGCTAAGAGAATTCCAAAAGAAGGGACCACCACAGCTGTAGTTCTACTCAGGCCAGGAAGGCACTATTCCTCCCTGCCTTCACTTCAAGAGAAAGGCTTGCAAAAGAAACTGAAGCCATAGAAGAGCACAGTAGGAAAGAGAAACAACTAAAAACTTAAGCATTAACAAAGGACAACCTGTTGCAGAGAGGCTCTGTGCCATCCATCAGTCAGTTCTCAGAGAAGGCAAAAGAGTAATACATTTTGTCACAGTTAACAGTTTCATACACATATCCTGGGTCAGGCACATGGAATAGAGCTGAAATTGCATCTGATCAGGTTTGTGATACTTTCTATTATGGATTGCTTAGGACTTTGTATTTGATGGAGAAAGGAGCAGCTCTTCATAGCTGTGAAAATTGCCTTCAGTCTGTTCTTCCCTGGTATCATGGATATTCAGGCAAACAACAATGCTTTTGTACTCTCTAACCAAAAGGCTGCAGTAATTCTGCATGCAGCAGCCATTTCAGCCTAACCTCACTTCTTTACTCTTTCCACTAGCTTTTCCAGAGTCCTATCCTCTCGGGATTTATTTGCTCTATCATTTTAGTAAGTCAGGGGTTTTTCCCTCTGGAAAGTCACTACATAATGAAAGCATTACATTAGTATACAAATGTCATATGGAACAGTCAACATGAGTAGACTCATTGCTTCCTCATTTACACATTTTTTAATGCACCAATGAAACTCCAAAGAGAAATAGACCCAAAGCATTTAGAGAAACTTAACTGTGCACATTTTAATGGCCACTTATCTGAGAAACACCCATGCAACATCAGTGGAGAAGAACTTTAAAATGAGACATAATTCTTTGTCAGTTATTTTGAAAGTTAAAACATCTGCCCAAAGAAGATAGTACTGCTCATTAACTGAAGGATCAATGTGTTAATAAAAAACCTGATAATAAACTTAATAATAAACCACATCATATTTTCAATGAGAAGAGAGATTGGTGGCAATTTGAGAATCAAATCAAAAGGAAAAAAATCTGCAGGAAATTGAACTCGTTATCTGGTTATTGTACACTATATTAATATTTCTTACCTGATAAGAACCAGTAATGAATAGATATCCCCAACTCACAAATAAAGTTCTCCCAACTTTACAAGTGTTATAATTTAACATTAAGGGTTTTGTTTCCTTTTTTAAGATGAGATCTACCATCACATCTCAATTAATCAGTGGCATTTGAGCTGACATCCATCTTTGGTTCCCTTTGGAGACACAGAAAACTCCAGCTGCCATGGAGAAACAATGTAAATACAATGAAATCCTGTGCAATCGATATCAGCACTAAAACCACTCCTCCTTAGAAGGCAATACAGGTGAGCTCATTAAGTGAAGACTTCTATGCAAAGATGGTCCTTGAAGAGGCAATATGAAATTCTATGCACCTCTTCAGTCCCTAACACACCTAATATTCCAAAGATCCATGATTTCATAGATACTAAGCAGTGGCATTAAACAATTGTTAAAATATAATTGGTGCTAGAAAAGCAACACCGTGCTATTTTTTGCCAGAGACATCAGTATGGTAAATAAAGAAAATACATAAAGTTGCTCAGAGTCACATGGCAAAACCGATCAGGAATGTGAATCCTGGCCTCCTAAGTCCAGGAAACATCCACACAAAGTGTACTCCTGAGATGCTGGAGCAGGGACCATGGCGAGGCAGGTCTGCCCACTGTATATGTAAGTTGCTTTAACTTTCCACTGAACCTCCCCTGACTCTTGTGATCAGTGGTTTCGTCTCATAATGAAGCAGGCATATAATTTTAACTTGATTTCAAGGGAATTACTGTAATTGCCACCACCAGAATAATAGATCTGCATATAAAGAAATGGCTTTTGTCTTGCATTTTCCACTGGAAAATTCAATTTCTGTGTTAATGCATTAAGACATTTCACTAAGCCATTTGCTTGCAAATCTCCATATTCACAAAATATTATATCCAAATGTAGTTCCTGTAAATAGCTATTAGCTTACCAGTGAACTAATATCAATAAAATCAATAGAGTCTGACCAGATCTCTTCTGTAGCATGGAAAGCCACTTTGGAGACCACTTGAAATATATATCACATTAATGTGTCTCAGACCATAAAAATAAGAGGAAAGCTCCTATGTCAGAACTTTTTACATCTATGCACAACCAGTGCACCTAATTTCTCTTTACTTTCTACGCCACTGCAGCAGCAGCAATTTTGGCTTGAAGATGAAAAACAAAAAACTAAAATAAAGTGCCTGGCATTTGAAAGGACAAGTTCAGTTCAGAGCAGTGGGTGTCACAGCTGCAAAACACTTCTGTATGTTCATATGTCGTATATACCACAAAACTATCTGCTACTTCAAGCAAGGAGGGAAACTGGAGACACAGCTTGCTACTGTCCCAGTGTCACTGTGGCCTTTCACAAAGCTGCATGAAATGGAATTGAAGTGCCAGGGAGGACACATGCCCATCTGAAGGCTAACACAGCTGGCAATAAAAGTGTGGCAAATGAGTCACAGGGCAAACAGGTTGGGACTTTCCCTGCAGGGGATTTGGGGAAGCCAGAGCTAAATGCACTTGCCGAGAAAGAAGAGGTTTGAAAAAACTGCCTCATGTGAAATGTCATTTAGAGTATCCATGTTAAGAGCCACAGAGATCCTGTCCCCAGCAGACACACATTCAGGTTTGTAACAGATGCCTCGCATTAATTTGCCCCTCCAGACAGGAGCAGCCATGACTGTAGTGAAGTGTTTCTAAAACAACACATCCATGCTCTCTCTTGGGGTCTGTGCTGTAACTGCATCAACTAATGTGGGACAAGTTTCCAGCCTGAACAGGGCCTGAGGCTGTCAGGTGGATCCGGAGCGATGGAGAGCGCAGCGGAAGGAAACGGAGCACAGAAACAAAACACAAACTGTCAGGATCTTTGAGATAACTGGAATTTTCAAGATGTGCACTAAGAGAAATGGCAGCTGTGATATTTGGTGTTTGGATGGCTGTTTTTAATGCTCCTATAGTTCAGATACCCAGAGATGACTCTTTATTCTTAAGTACAAGCCACTCTTCAGAAGCCTGGAAATGCTTAGTACAGCTACTCTATTTCTTATATACCACAATAAACAAACTTGCAAAAGTGCTGGATTCTAAAAGCCACTGCAAAGAAAGAAAGAAAGAAAGGGAGAGGGAAAAAAAAAGCAGCAGCCCACACAGCATCAAATGCTGGTAGGCTCAGTGCTAAATAGCAGATGATTCTTATTGAATAACTGCCCTAGATTTTGCAAACAATACAGGGAACAAAAATAGAAACCCATTTACATATTGCTGTTAATAACTTTATTTATAGTGTCACAGCAAGAGCACAATAACTGCAGCCATGGCTTAACTTGAAAGCCATTCACTGTGGAAGAGTCAGACAGATACTGTTTTCTCGCTCCTTATGCAACTGAAAAAAAAAATCTTACTGACAACAACCAGTCACTAGAATCCTTATAAATAGAATCAGAAAAGAAATTAACAGCAGTCAAAGGCAAAAGCAAATCATCTCCATTCCCCCCCGACCTCTGCACCTCCTGCCTACTTCAGACATGCTGTGGTTAATCAGGAACCACTGAGGTTAGACACCCTAACAGGTAATTTTTCACTTGAGTTTGAGTCTTGTGATAGCATCTTACAGGAATACTTGACTGCTATTTAATTTCTTTTTTGGCTGTTGTTTGTTTGTTTGAATTAACAAATTCAGAGAGGGCTCAGACTAAGTCAGCAGCTACAATAAGAAATGGTGTGAGTCCAGCACTTAAGATCATCCCTACCACATCTGCACTGCCTTCTACATGACTGTAGCCATTTCTTTCCTGGGAGCCAAAATTCCTGCCCTGTCACAACAGACTGGTACATCTTTAAGCTACAGAAATGTACACAGAGATTCGTATTCTTGATTCTTTAGTATTTTTCAAATGTCTGCTATTTATAAATAAATGCAGTGAGAATGGAAGCGAAGAAACTGTCTTGCAAGACCCTTCACCCAAGATGTGAGAAAACATGGAACTGATTTTCCCTCTGCTCAAATCCAGCCTTAACTGGACAATTGGCTATTTTGGATTGGGAACAGGGGTGCCCTCAGGACCTTGTGCTGCAGCTGCTCATTACATATAAAACACTCAGATTAATTAGAGGCAGAGACAGCAAGTGCTCTGCTCTGCCTGACTGGTTATGGAGCGCTCTGTGACATGGGACAGTGGGATTCAAGCTGCTGCTCAGGGTTTGACTCTTTTGTGGAAAAAAATGAAACAGAGTTAACAAAAGAGAATGAGGATGCCTTCTTCATTTATGGCCTCTCCTAGGAGATGTGGCCTCAAACGCCCCCTGGTACATGGGAAAAGTGAATGTGGATAGCCTACACTGGCATATGGATTGAGCTGCTACACTCTCAGATGAGCATGATGTACCTCACCACTTGTGTCTCTCAGATCTTCACTGACTGTGTGTTGTACTTTGTGCCACATGGAATGTCAACTGAAATTAATTAATTTCTCTCAGTTTTCATGTTAGTGAGGAACAGCAAGATGCCCCTTTGGTGTGCCAGCCCAGCCGAAATGCAGTGCTCGCTTCCCCTGCAGATACAAGGAGAAGCCCTCAGCACAAACTCCCTGATGGTTCCTTTGGCACAAATCCTCAGCAGTCCAGGCAGGGCAGAGCCTTTAAAACCTAGTCTTTGCGATGTTCTGTGATGGGACCCAGGCATTTATGAACTCATCTACTCAGCCTCACTACCAAGGCAAACTAAAGAAATCACTGTCAATCTCATTTTTACAGTTTTCATACAAGAGACCATTTTCAATGAACTCCTTCCACTACTATGTACGTCCCAAGGAAAAGCAGGTAAGCCACACCTGCAATTTCAATGTTTCTGGGCTTTGCAAGAAATTCGTAATCACTTCCAATTTCAACAACAGAATTTTATTCAGTTTGAAGCTGAACATTTCGAAGAGTACTCATCCTAAAAATAGAATATCATTTACCATTTATACTCAGCAATACAACTTTGTCTCTACATGAAACCTGTCACCCTAAGCTGTGACCTGCCGGCCACTATTCTGCAGAAGGGAAGAATCTTAGGAGAGAAAGGCAAGGATGACGTGGGTTTTTTCTCCTTTTTAATTGAAACAAAGTAGAACTATTAAATCAAAAAGCCTCTTTTTCTCTTGCCTGGACAGAAAATGAATCTCACAAAGGGGCTTACAGTAGTTTTGAATGCAATCCAGAACAAAAGGTTCCAAATGAAACAGAATAATTATGCTTTTATGGATCAGCTCTTGGCTTTTGCTGAAGCCTGATCTGTAACTGCAGTTGCTCAAGCTCCCCTGAGCAGAAGCCAAAGTTTTGTTTGTTTTGTTCTACAAATTGATTCTTATTAGCTCATTCTTCGGAAACAGCTCGGGCACAAAGCAGCAGTGCAGTGGTGTGCATGCTCCCGAGACTGGAGGCTCTCCACAAGAATCACTATGGCACAAAACTGTCCACTATCTAAACTGCTCCCATCTGGTTTCCAGTCGCCTCTCTCCTTTCCTGCAGTCATTACTAACAAGTGGTAAACTTGCTCCTTTCTTTCCAAGGTTTTTTTGTCTTTCCTGCATTTTTCCCTACCTCCCCTCCCCACTAATATCCCATCAGCTCTGCGACATAGGTCGCTCAGCTCCTTCATGTTCCAGGACATTACAAAGCATCTCCAAATTGCTGCTGCATTCAGCACTCATGTACAGGTCTGCCAGGCCCTGGAGAGAACAGAAATTAAGGAGGAAGGTTGTTCTAGTAACTTTCTATTAGCAATATTCCCCACAATGAGCAAGAATGGTCACCGTATGATCAGTCTCTGCAAAGAATCATGCTTAAAGTTAAAAAAACTCACCTAAATCACCCACATCAAAAAACTCCAAAAGAATAAGCTGACACAGTGGATCAAAATGTCACTACTGTGCCTTAGAGAGCTTCAGATATTTTCTGAATACACATACAGCAAACACAGACAAAGATTCCCACTGGCCATGTTACCAGGGAAGATAATACCTATATTCCTGTATTTTGTTTGCTTTTTAAATAGTATCACAAATACACTTCTTCCCAGTCCCTGAAAACTATCTGCAAACTTCCAAGTCCTCAGAATCCACACGGTTTTACAAATCTTTATTTCCACCATTTAAAACTGTGTGCATCTTTCTTGGGCTTTGTAACAGAAACACAAATGGACACAGAAAAATCTCAATTTTCTAAAAACAGTACTTCTATCATTCCCCAGGGGCAATGGGATGACACTGGGGTGCGTGAGATGAAATTCATGTAATCTCTTTGGTCTTTTGCTTCCTTGGCTCCTTTGTGCAGTCCTCTGGTACTCCTCATTTTTGTCAGCTCTGTTTCTGAACTGACCTGTTCTTAGCTTGGTTTCTTATAAAAACACCATTTATGGAATTATGCAGACTGCACAGTCAGTACCAGCTTCTCCTTAACTTTTTCACCACTTAATACAAAGCAAAGTTAATAAAAAAGAGAAAGTTCAAAAAATATGCTATGACTTGCAGTTACTGGAGGACATAGACTCAAGTTAGCAACAGACTATCTTGAGTCACAGGATGCCAGACCACTCGAGAGCTCTTCTCCGCTAATTGGTTTCAGCTTTTGTCTCTTTTTCATTATTTATCCAGTGTCAAAATTATATATACACCAGTAAGAACAGATGCACAAATTAGCAGTAATTGTTGAGGGATATAAATATAGTATAGGACCAGAGAAGTTAATCCATCTCCATCCAAAACTGTGCCTCTGTTTTGTAACTTCTGTAAGAGGGCTTTAAATAGCTTTGCAAAGTTCAGTGCATTACAGAATAAAAAGTTTAACTCATTTTTGCTTTCCAGTCATTATCATCTAAGGAGGAAGCAAAAAGGTAGGATGATTTTAACAAGAACCTCTTCAAATGTTATATAAACTCAATGTTCTTAAAATCACTTTGCATGTTAACTACATGACAAAGCAGTTCGTCAACTGAAATTTAACTAAGTCTCTACAGGAGGAAAGCAAGTCTTCACAAAAGTGAAGTTTTGTTCAGAGAATACTCAATTTTTCCTGTCAAGGTTACTCCCAAATATAGAGGAATTAGTTAAATAAACATCATTTTATGCTTTTTAACTATAAATTTGATGCATTTGTTTTTATCAGGCCAATCAACAGTCAAACGTACATTTTAAAAATTTAATTTATTTTTACTATGTACTATTGAAGAAAAAAGATAATTAAAATAACCTCGATGAGTTAAAATACTGCTCTGTAAACTTCATTATTGTCTCCAAATTACTATGCACAGCATTTCATCATTAAAACATCTAACACTCTTCAATCCATCACCTTGTGAACTTCACAGGCCCTTGTGTAAACTCAGAATAGCAGCGTGTGAATTATACATCACAGGCCCTTCTCAATTGCTGCTGGCTTGCTGTTGGCTGCAGATCTGCAGTCACCTGGCACACTGCACTTTTGGGATGTTATCTTTATTACAACACACGTGTTTAAGCAATGCATCCAGCGGGGTGCCTTGCAGCCAGTTATTTATCTGGTTTGTTCTTCAGAGAGAACAAGGCTCGCTCTTGCCCCTGGAGACACCAGGACTCCCAGTAGGGACCAAGATCACAACATATTCCCAGTTCAAAGAGGAAGATTGCAGATTAGGTGGATGCTTAAACAATATAGCAACTATTTGTTCTTCTAAAATATTGTTGTGCACATGCACAGAGGTAGGTTTGCTAGAATAAATAAACCTCTTAGATTCTGGGGCTTAGAAGTTTTCATGACTGAACTATTCACACATGTATTATATAGAGGGAGTGATCATGGGCTGAAGAACCCCCTTGAAAATTAATGACCGGCCTTATTGAACAGCTTTGATGTCAAGTCCAAGTGTAACAATAAAGAAATAAGTGAATTTTTTCACATATGAATTTTAGCTCGAATGAAGTTCTCTACAAGGTACTAATTTTTCCTCTTGAGAACAACAAATTGGCTATTCCTAGCCAAGTCAAGAGGTTAGTGGTGGTATGAGCAGAGTAATTCACCTTCACCCATGGGTGAAACCTACTTCAGCACTTCATAAAAATTCGCATTAACTTAAAAAAAAATTCTGCACCATTAAAAAGCAAAGATTCACCCCTGGAAGGTGCAGGTGAAGCACCAAGGAGCTGGCTCTTGACAGAGAAATACAATACGTAGTTCCCACACAGGTAAAATTCCCTGCTGTCATTTGGAGAAAGGTGTGGGCAGGCTCATTTCCCTCCTACTCACTTTCCTCATCCTACAACCTCAACCAGAACTTACAGCAATTACATGCTGGGGGGCTCCGAACTCACATGAAACCTACACAGTTTCCCCCCCACCTACTTGCAAAAATAACTTTCTATTGCTTGTGGGCATATACCTCGAATAAAGAGAAGGAGGGAGAAGTCTTGCCAAGACTTGATTCTGAGAACCAACCCACCAACCCATAAACACATTTTGGGAGGAAATCAAAGCTTATGGACTGGCAGGGAGAGCAGCACTAGGAAGCAAGACACGGATAAAACCAGCTCTTGGGCTTTCTCCTGCTTAATGCTGTTCTTCCTCATCTTCAAACATAAACCATCAATTTTCATTCTGCCTCTTCAAAAAAAGGAAAGACTATGAGGAGGAAGATGGATTATGCAGTANCTTTGCTTTGGGAAGCCACAACCCGAACATGTTCAGTTCCATTGGTTTCATGGGAACCCTCCTACTGCTGCAGTAAGAGTTCTGCTTTATTCTACTGTTTATATTGCTAAGTTCTTTACGCCCAAGAAACATTATGACTGGATGTGCTGTATGAGAGGACAGCGGAAGGAGGGAGGAAAAAGATCCTTGTTTAGTTGAAATTTTCCTCAGACATCATAGTTCATGATTTCATAGCACCTTGCATCCAGAGAATTTAACACACTTCATAAGCAACTAATTAGGCATCACAACACCTATAAGGGAAGAGGTTAAGTTGACACAGCTGATCTGAATATCCTGACACTGAGACT